>VDFB02281492.1:623567693-623600534 GCA_007258455.2 Sequoia sempervirens
AATAGCCACCACCTTGAAAAATATTCTTTTTCAAAAATCGTTACAACAACAATCATCTTGGAGCATATTCTCGTTCAACATGTCGGTGGAGGAAGGTTGATGCAATAACGAAAAACCACGCAAAACCCATGCCAAGAAAGTCATCCACACAAAATTGGAAACATTGTAACCACAACATCTAATTTTCCACCTATTAGTAGCCCACTCTTTTTACTCATCATCATTCAAATAATTAGCCACCCACCTCTGGTATTCTTCGTCAGTTGGCCAATCAAAATTAATCACCTCTTTTACCTTTGTACTATAAGGCAAATACTTTACCGCTACCTAATTAGCATCTCTTTCAAAAGATTCCAAAAATGAGTCGATACCAATAATCTTATCCATACAATTTACCAAAAAATGATCATTTGATTCATCACAAATTATTTTAATTTGATTATTGATGACTTCACTTGCTTGATCCTACCATTGTTGGAGTGTTTTGATTCCCCCTGCTCATCAGTTATATCAGGTAACAGTGTGTTACCCCAATCATTTAAGTTCTTTACCAATTCCCTAATCTTCCTACTTAGATCATCTGGTAAGGTCTGAAAACCTTGCAATGATTTAACTAATATATAAGTAGGCTTCAATGATTCGGGCCTATTATTTACATCAAACCTCGAGGCTTTATTCATAACATCTAGATTATTTTCCCTAGGGATCCAATTTTGAATTATTGGAATCACTATCCCCTAATCCCTATCAATATTATTTATTGCTTCAAATAGCAAAGAATACAAAAAATGTATAGAGGGTAGTTTATTATCCACCTTTTCATTTAAATGCTCCAAAACAAGAGTAACAATTTTTTTATTTTTTTTGAAAGAAAACCCTCCTCTTTTACCATTAGTGATGTTTGTAATTAATCAATTTTCTCCATGAGCTGCCTCTTTGTTGGATCAACAGAGCACTCTGTTTCTTGATCAACTTGTTCTAGAGGAGGGGTAAGAGCAGGATTTTGAATGGGAGACCCTGGTGTAGAAACATTTGGAGAAGCAGGAGGCATTAACCCTACTGTGGGAGGTGATGTGCTGGTTCCTGGAGCATTGGATGTTTCCCCAGTATGTCTATACTTGAACCTTTCTACTTCAGTTTGTAGCTCAACATTCCTCCTCACATTTTACTATATTCTTCAATTAAATTTTTGTTGTTTCTTCATTAGGGCTCTTTCACCTCCTCCCTTTTAGCAAATTTTTTAGCCAATTTGGCCACATTCATAGTTAAACTTAGTGGCTTCTGGGCTTGTTGTAGTATCCTAAGCCTCTTATTATTAATCTTCCTTTGAAATTTGATTAATATTAGTACTCTTGGCTTCCTTGTGGAGCCAATGCCCAAATTGCTAAGGTCTCATATTCTTCATCATGCAGAGAGTTTGTAATGTCAGCTTAACTTCTTCTTCAGAATCCTAAAAATGATTCTTGGACTTCATAATGGCATTGAAAGCCACCGCATTTGTGATGTCCCATTCAGGCAAAATCAAAACACCAACCTGATTCACTAGTTGTCTTCCTTCTTCAGGAGTGATATTTTTGAACTCTTCCATTAATTCAGCTTTCACTTCTTCATCATTCTTCTGATCTAACTTGTCAGGTCTTAGTTCTCTTCTCGCCTTACATTTATTTTGATATTCTTCAAACTTCATCCTCCATACCAATTGCATGAATACAAGAGTCTTTACAAATGCATTGTCATCTAAGAACTCCTTGCAAGCCTCCATTCTTGCATCCTGCACACTCTTACCCTTCATATCCAAATCAGATAGAACTAATTGAGCTGACTTAGGAGGGGACAACATACCAACCTGCATGTCTTGATCAGTAACAATAATTTCATCTGTGAGATCCTCAAGTAGGTGATCAGTTCTTTTCCTCTTAGGGCTTGGCTCAGGTGGTGGTGATGGGGGGTTGCGCTCTGGTGAAGATCCTAATTCAATGATTTTGACAGCCCTATGTACTTTAAATTTTGGGCCTGGTCATGAAGGTGCCTTCATTATTTTCTTCCCTTTTTGGTCTACTTCTTCCTCATCATTGCTAGTATCCCTTTTCCTCCTTATATAGATGGTTTCTTCTCAGAGGGCTGGACATAATTCCACCTTGTTTCAATTGGCATATCACTTTGTCCCTTTGTATATCCGTGACTAGCATTAAATTTATCTTTTTGGTTGTCAAGGTGTCCATTATCTCCTTGAAATTTTTCATTAAAAAATCAATTCTCTTGTGGTATGGAGTGAATTCCATCAATGGAACATACGTCAGATCCATTTCATGCACAATATCCAAGAGGCTTACTATGTTATCCACTTTTCCTTATTCAATTCCTATCTATTTAAATTAAATTCATTCCTGATCAGGTCCTCGTGGAAATTGAACTCATGTGCAAATTTACCACCTTTTATTCTTTGTCTGAAAAGAGCAAAAAAACCTTCAGGATCATGGTGTCACCTTGGACCAAATCTCAAATGGTAATCAACAAAGAATTTGTCAAAATGTGTCCAACCTCCCTTTGAAAATGTAAAGTCAGACACTACTATATAATCAAGGAATAATGTTCCCTTCCCCTTTCCAGTTAGGTTATCTTCATGAATACACCCCATCTGCCACATAACTTCTGCAAACCCTAGTCTTGGTGGCACATTGTATGGTAGTATGTGAGGAGTTCCTTGAAATCCATATATTCTCAGGACAGTGCTAACTGGATATGGGATAATGCCACCCCAGTTATGTAAAACCCTCAATTCTAGTTTCCTCTATTTTGGCCTAAGGAAATCATGCACTTCCTGAGGGATCCTAGGTACATTTACCATCAATCTAGCCCTCAATCTTGCAAGAAAATAATTATCAAATTGCACATAACTAGTGCTTTCCTTATTACAGGACAAATCTGTAGCCCATATCTGTACTGGCAATCTTTCTCCATTAACTTATTGTCTTAAGTTCATCTTCTTAGCAAAGAAATCAGCATTCCTAAACAAGAACATATGCATCAACATGGAATACCAAAAGAATTGAGTACCAGTATCACCATTCTACAGCTTTGACAGTCCTTCATCTATCCTCTCCACCAAAAAATAAGCAAAGTCATATGTTACAGAGAAGTTAGGGTGTTGTATTTGCACCCCCATGAACATGTATGCAATTGGCATTACTGCACTAGGGCTGAAACCCAAAATCTGACATAGTGAATAGAAAGTAGCTAGGAAAGGTTTTCCAAAACAATTCAATCTAAAGGGTTCCTGGTCACTAGGATTGATGTGAAATTGTGAACCCCTTGCCTTAACCAGATGAGGTGGAAGCAGCTTAACCCTAAAAAGAGATTTCAATTTTGTATACTCCTACTTCATTTCTTCAAGATTAATAGGAACCAAGTCATCACTTGGATCACTCAAATCAAAAGTCTGTTGGATAACATCTCTGTTAATTTCTAATAGAACCCCTCCATCATTATCTTTGATTGCCCGTGTGATAGGGTCATATCTTTTGGCTACTGCTCTAAGTAAGTCCACCTCAGTGAACACATTTGGAACAACCAGCTTTCCCATGTCGTACATCCATCCATTTGAAAAAGGATGAGGAAAATTACTCTATCCATACCATAATCTGAACATTTCTAAGCCTGTGAGTGGAACCCTAGCATCAACAATGTTGGAATTATTACACACCAACCCCTCCCCTAGGATTTTTCCTCGCATCAACACCAAACCTTTCCTTCTCTCATTTGTTGATAATGGAAATTGATATAGAAAATCATCATATAAGTTTATTTTCAAATACTCAATGTGGCCAAAGTGTTGCTTGGTTGGCGGCATTTTAGACAAACTAGGGCCTCACTACAATGTTACACTTCAAGTGGCTATGACTAAGCAGAGATAGGAAATTACAGAGTAAAAATACCACAATTCCTCACAATTTATGATTAAACAATAGCCCTAACAAAATATTTTAATGAACTCAGTGATAAGCATAGAAGACCCCCCCTTTCCCAAATTTAGGTGCAAAATGACTGGGAAACAGAGAAAATTAACTCACGGATTTTTTCGCACAAACTCCAATTTTTGGTTACAGCTGCTCGCAATTTCACCTTTGGCTCTAAAACTATTTTCACAAAATACTTGGATGCTTTGTGATACAAATGAGATGAGTAAATTGATTTTATGTCGATCAAATCCTGCTAGTAGATGTCTCATCTGCCATTAAAGCCCATTCGCAGGCTGTACAAAGGGCTCCAATCATAATTTGATACATATTTAAATTTGAGTCATTGATCCTTTAGTTTGATCAATTCATCGACGACCATCTTCAAAACAGGCTGACATAATCGCCAACATGGCAATAAAGGGGCCCACTATGTCATGCGCCACAAAGGAATACCATGTGGTGGTTGCCCGCGATATCGCAATCCTTTGATTTACCATCGCAGGATGGCGGGCATCGTTGATCTTTTTACCATAAATCATGCTCCTTCAAAAATGGTCACCATCCTTTTCCTTTAACTGTCGAGCAACTTTTCCTTTAAAATCATAACATCTGCATTGAAATAAAGCACATGCATCTTACAAGCGCATTAGTAATCCACCCCGTAATACATTTAAAACCAGTGAACGCTTTCTTCACTCCTTAGGATTCATTGGATGAGACACGTGGCAGGCACCCGCAACATCGTGATCCTAAAATTCCTAATCGCGGAATGGCGGGCACCGTCAATCTTGAAGAGACAACTCATTAATGGTCACATAGATTTCATCCTTTAGGAAGGGAACGTGGCACCCGCCCTTGATATTGCGATCCCTGTAATCCCTGATCACGAGATAGCGGGCGCCATTAATCATTTGTTCTTTGTTAGGGTTGGGATAAGAATTTAACGGGGCCAACCAAGACTTAGGAAATAAAACCTTGCGGAGGAAATAAAGTATTAAAATCAAAGTTGGGTTTTAATTTTAATCGAGTGACGTAAGCCTAAGCCATTAACTCTAGTGGTCATGTCACTGATGGCTTAGCCAAATCCTTTCATTAAATACTAACCGTGCAAAGTGTAGGTTTTCCAAATTTGAAGATATGGGAGAAGATCTCGATCGTACCCCACCAACTCGCAGACCTAAGGTGTCACCATGTTATTTGGTGCGAGGTCAGCAAAAGGCAGATGTATGTCCTATATGGAATGTGGGGCCCAATCTCCACTATTGAGCTCATAACCCGTGGTTTTAAATCGACAACCAAGATCAAAAGCTAATGTAAATCTCTGTTGTTCCTTGCTAGCTCGCAGGAGGAAGATGAAGGTTGGTGAAGCATTAATGAATTATTCCTTGCTTATGTAGTCACATCGATCTCAATCTGTGTGAAGATGTTGTTTTTGGCAATCATGAAGGGTGATCTTTGGATTCTCATCCAACTCTAGTTAAACGGTGATAGTACATACGCCACCAAATTGCCATGTTTGCACATGCATATTTACTAAGAATTGATGAAGGTTGCCATTACCTCACACAATAAATACAAGAGGAATTAACTACTAATAGTGTCATTCTTGTAGTAGTTAGAGTGCTTTGTGGGCTGAGTCTAATCAAGTTTGAGTGCTTGTCTAAGAAGATAAAATGAGTAAGTCAGTAAGGAGGTCTGTTCGTTTGAGCTCACAAAAGCTCAGTCCTGCTATTCAAGAAGGTGCTTTGATTGAGCAGCAACCTCCTGGAATTGTAACCTTCTACTGCTTTGGTTGCAGTAGAAGGTTGGAATTCCAAGACATTGCTGCTCAACTGGTAGATGACAAAGGCAAGCAGTCGGTGTGCTCTGGATGCAGCCAACACTCGCCCATTGACCTTACAAGCAACACTTCTGATGATGTAACCAAGACCGACTCAAACTACTATTCGTATTTAAGTCGCTTCAATCACGGTCTGCCCTCTGATGAGGAAATGATATCTGTGGGCACATCAACTGTTAAAACCCCAAGCAGATGGACTAGAACCATATTGGGCAAGGACAAGAAAGAAGGGGAGGCTAAGGGTCTACCGTATTGGGCAAAAACTAGAAGTGGGCGTGTATACTAGGGTCTGAGTGTTGGTAAGGGTAGGGTGGTGGGTAAATAAGAAGTTGTGGTGCCTTCGTGGCAATTTGGTTGCCTGGTTTTTTTGCGTGGAAAGTGACAAGGGGATTTTGATGACAATTTGTGTTCCCTGTTATTTTATGCTACCCCAGTTCATGCACTATATATGTTTTGCAGATTCAACATGTGGGAAGTTTTTTAATGAAAGTCAAATGCAATGGATATTTTGTTCAAATAAAAATTTGTGGTGAAATTACATTTGAGCCCGAAGCTTGTTGCTCTCTTGTCATATAAAAGGGAATTCAAGGCTCATTTGTAGGGAGAGAACTGATGAAAGCTCTAGCTAGGTTTTGAGTTGAATATATGGGTAGAAAGATATATGTCCTCTAATGAGGAAGTGATATCTGTGGTGCCATTGGCTATTAAAACCCTAAGCGGACGGAATAGAATAGATAGCCTGTTTTGAGTTTTGTATGAATATATGAAAATTATCTTAAATTGTATGCATATATGACTTATAACCATGAATAAACGTATAATTCTATTATATTTTATCTCCTTATGTGGATTTGAGTGAATTTTTGAATGAAATTTTAAATAGTTGTCATTCTTCTTTGAGAATTTGTTCAATTATGTGTCTATATTTTTGCTTTGATTCAAGAAAATCAATTAAATGCTTAAATGGAGTCATAAGTTTACAATTATTTACAAAGGATTTGATAAGTAGTAATATATCATAGAATTGAGCTCCATAATGCAAGGTATTATATGAGTAGTCCATTCATTAAATTCTTGGGTCATTTCTCGCCAATGTTAAAATGGGTAACTAAATATTTAACCATGAAGAATAAAAGAATAATATGTGGGCCAGGGTCACTCACTCACTCTCTATCTCTTCTTCCCCTCTTAACCCTAAAACCCCTTAACCCTTAAACTCTAAACTCTTATTATTAGGTCTGTATTAAAACATTATAAAAGTATAAATTTTTGGAGTTCTATTAGGAATTGAATGATAAATGACGATGAATGGGAAAATCTAAGGCACTTTAATATTTTCAACTAAAAAGTTAAGAGTTCAATTAGGATGAGTGTTCACTTAGGGTTAGGTTTAGGGTTCAATTAATGTTCAATTTGGGTTAGGATTGAGGATGAGGTTGGGGTTTAATTAAGGTTATGAATTCAATAAGAGTTCAAATAGGGTCAAGGTTAAGATTAGGGTTGGGGTTAAGTTTCAATTAGGATAAGAATTAGTGTTAGGGTTAGGATTAGAGTTCAACTATAATTCAAAGTTAGGGTTATGGTACAATTAGGACCATCACTCAATAAGTGTCTCTTAGGTTATGATTTAGAGTTATGAATCTACAATTAGGTCTCAATTAGGGTTATGATTAGAGTTAAGTGAATCTACAATTAGGGTTCAATTAATGTTCACTTAGGGTTTCTTTCTTTGGGAGAAGTTTATTGTATGTGTAAGTGTATTTTATAAAATTAATATGTCAAGAATTAGTTGTAGATACTACATGTTATTTTCTATGGTATTAAATTGTGGTGATTGTAAAATTGATAATATATTTCTTTCCTTTTGCATTGTAAGCTACCATAATATATGGCCTTAAAATCCTATTCATATTTTGTTTTCTAAACTATACAACATGACATGCAACAAAAATTTGTTATGCATTTTTCCAAGCACAACTCTAGAATTTAATGTGTTACTTAGGTTAATTGTTTATTGCAATAAATAAATACACCAATATATATATTATGGATTTGAGGGAAAATATTAAATATTTATATATATAGAAAAATTTTAAATGCAAGGATTCAAGTACATACCTTGCTTTGTTAATGTTGGATGAAGATACAAAGCGATGAAGGCCAAATTTGATGACATGATGATCTAAAAACTGGAATATCTTTCTATGTGGCACTTGGAATTTCTACAAAAAACTATAACTAACTCTACATCAAATTTGTGGACTTTGGACCTATTTTGCATCAATAAATATGAGCTTTGACATGCCTCCTAATCTAGCATACAATATGTACTTAAATGCTCAAAATAGTTGGGAGTAGTGTTAGATTGGTGGATCTTTGGGAAGGTCCACACCTTTGTAGCCCTCCTATAGATAGAGGTAGAGATGAATATAGAATGAGAGGCAAAGGGATGTACCAGATAGAGATATAGAGAGATAGAGGAGAAATAAATATATGTATATATTAGAGATAGAGGATATATATATAGAGAGAGAGAGAGAGATATATATGGAAAGATAGTCTATATAAGGAGATATAGAGAGAGGGGGGAGAGAGAGAGATAAGTAGATAAAGATATTAATATTTTATTTTTTGAAAAATATGTAATTTTTAAACCATTTTCCTATATATTTAGTATTAAGATTTTTACATCTTTTAACAATTCAATATATAATACAAATAAAATATAGTTAATAATTTAATTAACTAGCATACCTATATTAATTAATAATATATGTAAAACACGCCGAGAGTTATCTTTATCAAGATGCCTATTGACTTGAAAAAATGCTTACATTTTCATGAATATGAATTTGGAAAGCAATCAATTTGATTTCATTATTGTTTGTGTCATTGTTTATCTCAATTCCCATATATAAGGGTACACATTGAAATTTGAAATCATACCAACTTGTCTATAACAACAATCAACCAAGAACAATAAATTTAAAAGCAAAATGTTCATCAATCATTAGATTTAGTATTGACAGCATCAAAGAAGTATATCATGACAAAATGGCATTAACTAACTTAGATATATCTGTTGAAAAGGACCTTTTGTATAATGTGTGAAAACTTAACATCATCTTGTTTTTCATGCTTCAAAATGTTCAATTCTTTTGTTGTTACACCCATACTTTCTTCTGCCACTTCTTCAAAAGTTGTAATCCAAGTGAATAAAGTATGATCTTCCACTTTGCATTGAAGTATATATTTATAATCACATTTAGGGAAAGTTTTATCACATCTTCCACAATACCACTGACCATTTTCATTAGTTTTTACCTTCTTCTTACAATGCCTATCTCTAATTTTCAAGAGGCATGTTGTATAACAAAAATTTTCTACCTTAATGAAAGATAAGGTAGCTTTTATCACTATCCAATAAGGTTTACCAAAGTTGGCAAGGTCTTGATCTTGTATTTGTGAGATACTAGGGTTAGGAACAAATAGGGTTAGGGTTGGGGTTTAATTACGGCTAGAGTTTAATTAGGGTTAGATTTCAATCAGGGCTAGAGTTTAATTAGGGTTAGGGTTCAATTAGGGTTAGGGTTATGGTTATGGTTTGGGCTAAATTAGGGTTAAGGTTGAATTAGGATAAGTGTTCACTTACGGTTATTGTTAGGATTAATATTGGGCTTAAGATTTACTTATATAGTATTTTGGATAATAGAAACAATTTTGATTGATTTAATATTTTCTAAATTCATTATTGAATTTAAATCTTATAATTTATTCTCTAAATTCATTATAGAAACAATGTATGAGAATTTATTCTATTGATTTTGAGGGTGAAAGTGTGGTTACATAGGGTTTCTATACATAGTATTTGTAGGAAAATGGTATCTCTATTTTGAATTATTCTAAACCTTGTTTCTATGTAGTAGTTTTTAAATTCATTTTGTTGTTATACTCTATAATTGGTAGTTTATATATTGTACTTTCTCTATACATGATATTTAGCAAGATTGGGGACACTAATAGAACCTTCATTTATTTTTTTAAAAAGACTAAGAAATGTATGAAAATTTGATAACATGAAAACCATGAAAATAAAAGTGAAAATAAAAATTTAACATAGTAAAAATGGCCAATCATGTGCCAAAAATGAAAAGAACCATTTGTTGTTACTCTAATATTTCAACCACATACTAAATTACCAAGTGCATTTTATAAATGTATCATGCAAGGAGCACAATATTGGGAATCAATGTGAATGATTCTTATCAAGAAATTAGACAAGCTTTGAGATTGAAGGACCCAAGCTCTTTGTAGGTTTTCAATGAAGATTTAATTAGCCACTAATAGGAACAATAAGAAAATAGATAAATGTGAAAATAAATCCTAATCTCTAAGAGTGTTGTGCTAAGAATTACATACACATCTCATAAATTTCAATAGAGACATGAGACACATTTATAGAAATAAAGGAAAGAAATAGCTATTTAGATAGTTATTAATCTACAAGAGATTAGCACCTAGGTACTTCAAGAGATTAATAAAAATAAGTTTTTATTTATAATTTTTAAATTAGATAATTTTGAAATTATCATAGATGTAAAGTAAAGATAAAATATTTTTCAACAAAACAAATAAAAATGACAAAAAAATAATGTGATTAATCAAGAATAACATGATATTGCAAAAAATATAATAAATAAAAGAATATGGATAATTGTACATAAGCCATCAAAAGTTTAAATATACCTATCTTTATAAAAAAATTAAAATCTTTAAAATGACTAAAAATTATTAAAACTTATTAAGCTCCATGAAAAAACACTACCTTCCATATAAAGAGTATACAACATGATACTTATAGAAAACAAATTATGTAGGATACCAAAAAATTGTTAAAAAGATAAGATAAAATTATATATGAAATTAATCATATTAATTTCATAATTAAAAAGATAATTCTATGGATCTTTAAATATACATATATAATAATCTTTAAATCTTTATTTAAAAAAATATATATTATATTTTATAAACTTATACATTAATTTTTTAATATTTAAGTTATACTAAAATCTAAGATGTTCAATATTCATTATTATTTTTAAATTATAATATTGATTAAAGATATATAATTATATTTATAAGATTTAAAATCAATAATGAACTTAGAAAATATTAAATCAATCAAAATTGTTTCTATTATCCAAAATACTATATAAGTAAATTATAAACTATTATAATATAATATTTAAATTTTATATTTCAAATGTTAAATAATTCTAATGTTAAATTTTTATAATTATAAACTTACCTTTTAATGATGTTAGTAAGTGTTGACGTGTGTCTTAGCACAACAACATGCAAACAAAATATTGCTACTCTGCTTCTCCTGAAAGAGAAAGACAACACATCGATGCCTTAGCTCCCAAGGTCTTTGTAGTTGGGTCTCAACCCTGTTGATGTCCCTCAGCGGTCATTCATTTGAAGTCTCCCCGATTTCCTCTTGTTCTCATCGATCTCCTTTTGCTTCAGCGTGACCTTCTCTCTTTGGCAAGACATTATATCGAAAGGGTAACCCTTCGGCGAAACCCCCAACTGTCGGGGAGATATCTCCCTGAAATAAATCCATCTCGCCGAATTCAAATTTCATGTCGGCGAGACCCTTGAACTTCTACCAGACCTCTTGGCGCACATCTTTCTTCTCCCTGAGGAGATACGCTATCAGTGTGACACTTCTTAGTCATCGAGACCTCCTGGTGAGAGTCTAAATCTTCCCTGAAAACCCTTGGGGAACCTTTGTCGGCAAGACTTATGGAGATATCTCCTTCATGTCACTGAGACCTCAGCACATTGACCAGACTTCATGCCAAAGGTGAACCACTCTCCCCGAACACAAACCTTCCTCAAAGTGACTTCCTTCATTTGGCCAGACATTATGCCAAAACGACAACCTTTTGCTGGCCCATGTTGTTGCCAAGACCTCCCTTTAGTCACACCAATATGCATTCTTTCATCTGACATGTGTTTTTGTAACATCCTCTTATCGGGGAGACATCCTGTAGTCACCTTTTGTTTCACTAAGGAATCTTGATAGGTTCACTTTTTTGGTCGCCGTGACAAAACAGGTCAGCAAGACTGCAAGACCTCTCATCGATAGACCCCCTTTTGGTGCCTTGTCGGCGAGACTTCAAGATTTCGCTGAGACATTTCTCCACCGTGATAGTTTCTCATCAAAAGGTATATCTTTATTGGTGGTCGGTGAGACATGAGGCTTTCAGCAAGATCACATACCGAAGATACAACTCTTGTCGAAGTATTAACCTGGTCCGCGGTAGTCGGTGAGACATAACGAAGTCATCGAGACTTCACCCCGAAGTCAAAATCTCCCACCGATATGCTTTCTCCCTGTCGCCGGTCGGTGAGACATAAAGATCTCGCCGAGACCTTTCTTCGCCATGTGTGTGATTTAATCTTGCAAATTTGATCAAAGGACAGTTGATGAACAGTCACGTAAATTTGATCCCCAGATGGGACATGTGTTGCCCGCTCGCGATATCACCATCCTACAATTCCCGATCACGGGATGGCGGGCAACCGTTGATCTTGAAGGCATTTTGATCGACGACAGTGCAAATTTCATCCTTCTAAGAAATAAAACATTCATTAAAGGGAAAGGGGACATTACTAGGTGGATGGAAAATTTCCTCGGGCCCCACCTTATATAGTCCACATGGCAGCCACCCATGATTTCGCAATCAACCAAAGCACCATCGCGGGATGGTGGGGAATGGCTCAGATCAAAGAATAGTTGATGAACAATCATGCAAATTTGATCCATAGATGGGACACGTGTCACCCGCCTGTGATATCGCCATCCTACAATTCCCGATCATAGGATGGCGGGCAACCGTTGATCTTGAAGGAATTTTGATCGATGACAGTGCAAATTTCATCCTTCTGAAAAATAAAACATTCATTAAAGGGCAAGGGGACATTACTAGGCGGATGGAAAACAACGACATAAGTTTTTTTAAAACCCTTCAAAAAAGGTAACGGTGAAATAGATCCCAACCAAGGCATTACGTAAACACAAGGGTTTAAGAAATGAAATGAAATATTTTAATGACATCCATGAGGCCAAAGATGAAGACAAAGCTAAAACCCCAACCCTAAGAAATTTTCCAACACCATGAAAGACCAGTGACATAAAGTAGGGCATGAGTGAAACATTAGGAACAAAAATTGAAGTTCCATCAATACAAGCATTGGATAATTTTATATTAATAGTTTGTCCTATTACAAATATAAAAGGTGAGCACAATAAATAACATGTATTTTCCCATTAAATGTGAAGGATTTTCAAAAAGTTATAGTGTTCAACTATTGGTCCATTTTTGTTCAATATAAGTTGTATTTTAAATCATTATGTGTTGTTTTTATAACAACAAAAAAAAAAATTTGTGTTCAACTTTTAGTCGATATGTGTTGTTTTTATAAAATAGAACAAAACAAAACTTTGAAGTTCCATCACTACCATAACCCTAAACCCTAAACCATTAACCCTTAACCCTTAAAGCCTCTACCCTCTCTCTCTCTCAAGTCTCTCCCTCCTACCCCCTCTCCCTCTCTCAGGTCTCTCTCTCTCAAGCTTCTCCCTCCTACCCCCTTCTCCCTCTCTTGTGTATTTCTCTCACTCACTACTCCCTCTCTTAGTCTTTCTCTCTCCCACTCCCTCCCTCTCTCTATCTCTCTCAACTATCTCTCTTTCAATATCCTACTCCTCTCCCTCTCTTAGGTTCCTCTCTCTCTCACTCACTCACTCCCTCTATCTATATCCCCCACCCTTTAACCTTAAACCCTTAAACCATCTACCCTCTACCATTAACCCTCCCTCCCTCTATCTCTCTCCCACTCCCTCCCTCTCTTTCTCTCTCTCAAGTAGCTTCAATATCCTACCCCCTCTCCCTCCCTTAGGTCTCTCTCTCACTCACTCACTCCCTCTATCTCTATCCCCTCCACCCTTAACCTTAAACCATTAAGCCATATACCCTCTACCATTAACCCTCCCTCCCTCTATCTCTCTCCCACTCCCTCCCTCTCTCTCTCTCAAGTCTCTCCCTCCTAGCACCACTCCCTCTCTGAGGTCTCTCTCTCACTCATTCAATTTCATCTCCAAGTCTTTCCTCCTACTCCTTTCTCTCTCTCTTAGGTCTTTCAAGGCTTCACTCACTCACTCTATCTCTCTCCCTCCATACTCCTTAAACTCTAAACCCTAAACCTCTCAATTTCTCTACCCCATATCTCTTCCACCCTCCCTCTTCCTCCTTCCATCTTCAATCTTCATATTATGTTTCTTTGCCTTCTAATTTTGCATTTTAAATGAAAAAACTTGGTTTTACACCTTATTTAAGTCATTTAATCCTTGATTTTTGTCTCCAATAGATTTATTTAAAACTATATACACCATCCAATTGAATTATGAGATTCCTCTCTTCTATTAGGATGTAAGAAAAATCATTTGAGAGGTCTTTTTGGATCTTAGCCATTCTACTTTCAAGGAGATCCTTTCTTTGAAAAGGTTTCTAAAGACTTGGATATTCCACTCTTTTAGTCCGAGTTTTATGAATTTTAACTTTTGATTGAATATGCACATCTTAGTGCAATGATCAACTGTTTGGGTGAGCCAAGATTCAGTGACAACCATTCCTCTCTCTCTCCCCTTCCCCTCTCTCATAACTCATAAATAAGTGACATATTTCATGAAGAAGTGAAATAAGTATTTTTTTGTTTCAAATAAAATATCACAACTCTCCACTATAAGTATATCATTTAAAAAATAAAATGGTCATTTAATAAAATAAGACACTCATTGAAGCAAGTGTTGTTATCATAGTGGAAAAATATTGTTCTTTATCCTCAGACAACAATTGGGGTAGCAATGTATAAACCTCCTTAAACCATCTACCATGTACCCTTAACCCTCCCTCCTCCTATCTATCTCCCACCCCCTCCCTCTCTCTCTCTCTCAAGTATCTTCAATATCCTACCCCCTCTCCCTCCCTTAGGTCTCTCTCTCACTCACTCACTCCCTCTATCTCTCTCCCCTTAACCCTAAACCCTAAACCCTTAACCCTTAATAAACCCTCTACCCTCTACCCTTAACCCTCCCTTCTTGTATCTCTCTCCCACTCCCTCCCTCTCTCTCTCTCTCGAAGTCCTCCCCCTGAGAGTGAGAGAGAGAATTAGGACTCGTGAAGGGAAGTGGGAAGAGTCTCTGAGGGTAGAGGATAGAAGGTTTACTTAAGCCTATGGTTGAGGAGGAGGGAGAGAAAGACCTAAGAGAGGGAGTGAGTGAGTGAGAGAAATGGCCTAAGAGAGGGAGAAGGGGCAGGGAGGGAGAGACTGGAGAGAGAGAGGGGTAGAGGGTTTAATGGTTTGTGGCTTCCATGTAAGAAGGGTTAATGGTTTAGGGGTTTAGGGTTATGGGTAGTGATGGAACTTCAAAGTTTTGTTCTCAGTGTTCTATTTTATAAAAACAACACATATGGACTAATAGTTGAACACAAAAAATCTATTTGTTGTTATAAAAACAACACATAATGATTTAAAATACAACTTATATTGAACAAAAATGGACCAATAGTTGAATCTTATTTTCTCTCTATCTATTTTCTTATTGTTCCTATTAGTGGCTAATTAAATCTTCATTGAAAACCTACAAAGAGATTGCCATTGGGTCCCAAGCACCAAAGCTTGTCTATCTCTTGATGAGAATCATTCACATCGATTCTGAAACATTGTGCTCCTTGCATGATACATTTATAAAAATTCACTTCTGTGAATTTTAGTATGTGGTTGAAATATTAAAATATTAGAGTAACAACAAATGGTTCTTTTAATTTTTGGCACATGATTGACCATTTTTACTATGTTAAATTTTTATTTTCACTTTTATTTTCATGGTTTTCATGTTGTCAAATTTTCATACATTTCTTAGTCTTTAAAAAAAATAAAATGAAGGTTCTATTAGTGTCCCCAATCTTGCTAAAAATCATGTATAGAGAGAGTACAATATATAAACTATTAATTATAGAGTATAACAACAAAATGAATTTAAAAACTACTACATAGAAACAAGGTTTAGAATAATTCAAAATAGAGATACCATTCTCCTACAAATACTATGTATAGAAACCCCATGTAGCCACACTTTCACTCTCTCCCACTCTCCCACACTCTTAGTTCTCGTGACCCCTCTCCCACTCTCCTACTCTCCTCCCACTCTCCCACTCTCTCCCATTCTCAGACCCTCTCCCACTCTCTCCCACCTTCTTCCTACCTCCTCTCCCACTCTCCCATTCTCCCACTTTCTCCTCCCTCTCCCACTCTCTCCCACCTCTCTCTCCCACCCCCCACAGGAAACAAGGTTTAAAATAATCTCAAAATAGAGATACCCATTCTCCTACAAATACTATGTATAGAAACCCTATGTAGCCACACTTTCACTTCTCCCACTCTCCCACACTCCCTCCCACTCTCCACTTCTCTCCCATTCTCTCACACTCTCTCCCACTCTCCACCTTCTTTTCTCTACCTCCTCCTTCCCACTCTCTCCCATTCTCTCCCACTTCTTCCTCCTCTCCCTCCCCCTTATCTCCCCACTCTCCCACCTCCTCTCTCCCACCTCTCTCATGCACACTCTCTCCCACTCCCTCTTACTCTCTCCCTCCCTCTCCCAATCTCTCCCAATCTCTCCCACTCTCTTCCTGCCTCTCTCCCCCACTCTCTCCCACTTTTTTCCACCATCTCTCCCACCCTCTCCCACTCTCTGCCACCCTCTCCCACTCTCTGCCACCCTCTCCCACTCTCTCCCTTCTACCCTTCCTCCCTCCCTTAATCCCACCCTCCACCTCCTAATTACTCTCGGGTATATAGAGAGGAGTAAGAGGGAGATATAAAGAGAAATAGAGATAGAGATATAGAGTAGGAGAGATGGAGGGAGAGATGGAGTGACATAGATAGTGGGAGATATAGAGAGCGACAAGGAGAGATATATTAATCACCCTCCCTATATCTCTATCTATTCATCCTTATCTCTTTATCTCTCTATGCCTCTCTATCTCTTTGTCTCCCTTTCTATTTGTATGTTTGTCATTATCTCCCTCTCTCTCTATATTTTCTTCCCTATATTTATCTTTGTCTCCTTAAGTGTGCAATGGGTACATTGAAGAGGTCTTAAAGGAGAATTACCATATCTTTAATCAAATGACATGCTACCTTGAGCATAACTCACCAAGGACACATGCCATCCTTGGATTGTTGACATGAAACTACCAATCAAAATTTAGTTTCTCTCTCTCATATTAATATATATTACTATTATATTAAATATATATTATATTAATTATATTTTGTATTATATAAAAATATACTTATTATTAATTAGTTATAATAATTTTATACGTATTTAATAATTTTGTTAAAGAATATAATATATAATTATAATAAGTTGAATAATTATATTATTTATTATGTAAAATATAGCTAATATATACTTAACTATATTGTAGATTATTAAAACCTAGCTAAATGGTGCCAAAATTTTGAACTTAATTAACATACTGTAAAAGCTAACGAAACCAAGTTGTAGTTTGTCAAATTGGAGAAGTGAAAGGTCAATGTCAATGCCGAGGAAGAGTTTGAAGTAGTGAAAACAAGGTCAATGCCAGCATCGAGGAAGAGTTTGGAGGAGTGAAAACAAGGTCAATACCAACGCCGAGGAAGAGTTTGGAGTTAAAACAAGGTCAATACCAACGCCGATGAAGAGTTTGGAGGAGTGAAAACAAGGTCAATATCAGCGGTGAGGAAGAGTTTGGAGGAGTGAAAACAAGGTCAATACCAGTGCTAAGGATGAGGTTGATGGCACTCTCTCCCACTCTCTCCCTCCCACCCACTCTCCCACCCTCTCACACTCTCTCCCACTCCCTCTTACTCTCTCCCTCCCTCTCCCAATCTCTCCCACTCTCTTCCTGCCTCTCTCCCCCACTCTCTCCCACTCTTTGTCACCCTCTCTCCCACCCTCTCCCACTCTCTCCTCTCTGCCCCTCCCCTCCCTCCCTCTTAAGCTCCACCTCCACCTCCCACCACTGAGCATAGAGGAGTAAGAGGGAGATAAAAAGAGAAATAGAGATAGAGATATAGAGTAGGAGAGATGGAGGGAGAGATGGAGTGAATGAGAGAGAAAGGGGGGAGAGGGAGAGATAGCTCAATAGATAGAGGGGGAAGAGGTGGGAGTGCACTCATAGAAAATTCACGACCAAGGGGCAATGAGTACTGTAAGTTTGGCACTCCCATTCTTTTTAACCTTCAATTTTCATGCCTAGTTTCCAAAGATTTTCTCATACATTGGCACCCCCATTCTCATAAAATGGTATAAGATAAGATAGAAAAAATAAAATAGCTTATACAAAACATATCCACCTACAATCCCATTCAAGCATTTTAATTAATTCCTTGAATTAAACCTAAAACAAGAATCATACACACCATAATAGTGAGATGAACGAAATAACCCTTGATCATTTTATTCAAAATTTAGATATGCTTGTACAATGGAGAGACATGAGTTTGAATTAACCATATCAATTCAAATGCTAGTACCGTCATAAAACATCAAATCCCCATGAATTCAAGACCTACTACAGAATGACTCAAAACCTAAATTGCATTTTCCCTAAAACCATCGACTTTGCTACCTTTCTCTCAGAACTTCATCTAGACTGATCAAAAATATCTAACTTGCTAACCTCGCACTTTGGCCTTGAACCTTCTATAGAAAAAGGAGGAGAAAACAAGCATTGGGGCCGTAGCACACGGTCACCAGCCAATTGGGACCAATTCCTTTGTACCCCTTCATCAGTTGGCTAATCAAAATTGATCACCTCATTCACCTTGAAACTATAAGGTTTGTACTTAACTGCCGCTTGATTTGCTTCTCTTTCAAAAGACTCCAAGAATGAGCTGGTGCTAATGATTTTGTCCATATAGCTCACCAACAAATCATAATCTGAGTTACCCTATTTTTCATGGTTTTGTAGTCCAAACATGATATAAAGTGGCTCTTACACTTTTGTGATTACTGTAGCTTGTGTAACAAGCCCCGTGGATACTGTTGTAATTGTAGGATGCATGAATAGGGCATAGGTTTCAACAAAACATGTATGGGAGATAAGGATTTTATAAATTTTATCCACAATGCACCTAATGGGTTGTTTCTGAACACTGAATATAAATGATACACACACACACACACACACACACACATATATATATATATATATATGTATTTTTAAATGTAAATGTAAATGCAATTACCGGATGCTCTCCTAGAACAATAAATGCAACATATCATTAAAGAAATCTATATATATGTATATAAATGTGTATTTCTAAATGCAAGTGTAAATGCAAAGAGCATATGGTTTTGTAGTGTTATAGATACAACATATCCATAAATTAATGTAAATCAAATTCTAAAGTCTTCAACACATATAATATGTAATTGATCAAACTATTAAACTACATAAGAAATAAATGAAAACAGTAAATGCATATGTATGTGTATTTGTAAATGTAGGTGTAAAATAAATAAGAATAATGAAAATTATAAAAGAATACAAGGAAAGGTCTCCTCCCTTCTTGGTAGTGATAACCTCCACACACAACCCTTAAAAATTATGAATAGAGGAATATAATCTTTGAAGAACTCAAAGTTGATTCTCTCCTACCTGATGCAATTTTCATTTTACCCTTACAAACATTTATAGTGATTAATAGAGGCACATAGACTAGTTCTTCATAATAGAAGAATTTTGATCATACTTTTCCAATGATGGCATTATGAGAAAACCCAGGTTAAATGAATAATTCCTAGCTAAGTTCTTTAAATCATGTCCAACCTATAAGAGAAGACCGCTGCTATGTGTACCTGGATACCATGGAGAAAGTTAGCTAGTCTTTGGGCTCTTTCATCAATCATCCTACCTTAAACATGCCACCAAAAATCTCCTAGCAATTAGACATAGGAAGATTTAATATGACTTAAAAAAAATTTATTGCCAAAGTATAAACTTATGATGACTTAACCAGGCCTAGTACACACTCCCTCCCCATTAACCACTTAGACATATGGAAATTAAATGTTAACTTGCTTCTATTTTTAGTCATGTAGGTGTCCAATAAACCACTTGGTGGTGTTTCCCTTCAAGTTTATTTACTTGAATGAAGAGAAAAAGTCCTTTGATTACAATTAGAGAATACATTTGAGGTCTTGGTTGTGTAACTGGTGGACCATAGTCACATTTAACACTTGTTACAAAGTTTGGGAGTTAAAACATTAAGTAGATTTGATTTGTGATGGACACATTTGGACGGTAGTAACAATAGCTTGCAATCTATCAAGAATTGATTACCTTATAACCTATGAAATTCTAGCGATGAAATGATAGATTAATCATAATGTCACGTTGGGATCACATCACCATGAAAGAACTTCATCCAACATCCTTACTAGTGTAGGTACCACCAAATAGGTATTTTTTAGATCTGTCTTCCTTGAGCGAGGGAAATTCAGGAAGAGAAGAGGAAAGCGAGACATGTAGTATGTCTAAAAGAGGGAGATCAACTAGAGGTCAAAAGATTAGAAGAAAATTCCGTAAAACACATGGAATTTTTCTCTGTCAAGGGGTCATGTTCTTATGATGATGAGAGAATAGGGCGATGTCGATGTGCCCTTTGAGGTACAAACATCTACTTCAACAATGGGTACCCAAGGAACTTTCCTCCAATAAACACCGATTTTTGTGTCAACGAGAGGATACATCACATAGCACTATCGTCATTACATGGTTTGGGCCTATTTTGCATGGACGACATAAAGGTCTATTACGACAAAGTTATTGAATTGATGGAGTATGTTGGACCCTGTTATAGTTACAAAGATTGGATGCAACTGGTTCGACATACACGAAGTATGCGTAGGTATGCACTGTCAGCAAATTATATACAACTAAAAAATAAGGATCAAAATAAACAAGTGGCTATGTACATTAACCAAGGCCAAAAGCATCAAGCGAATATTGTAGGTTTATAAATAGTACATGACTGGTCAACAAATAAGCAAACCCAATTGCATATTTGAGGCAATTGAGGGAAATTGTTTGACCGTATGTGCACAAAATCAATAACCTGTGGGAAGAGTTGCTAATCGATTACAATTTGAATCGCTTAGTTACAAAACACAATACTATGGGGGTGGTAACATACTATGTAACCATTTTACCCAACCTCCAATTAATGACTCCAATATACCATTTTATTCTTATATTTTTTTTCATAAGTCTATTGGTTTCATTTTGGTAATGTTTTTTTATATTTAATTTTTGTCATAGGGGGACATTGATCGTACGGAGAAGGCTCTAGACCAGAGCATAGATCGCAATGTATCTTCAGGTGCTTCTACCCAACAGGTTTACCTCATTGTAATTGTACAAATTAGATACAAGAAAAATATTTTATTATTATGTTCTTTTCATAAGTTTTTTGGGTTAATTTCGATAATGTTTTTAATATTCTTATTGTAGTCGACTGATCAGGGAAAGGCATCCATAGTGAGGTGCAGTCAATATTTTCTGATGATGACATGGCTTATTCAGCAAACCCTTTCGATACAATAAAGAAGCTCATGAAAAAATGCAATGAAGAAATGACTCATTTGATGTTCAAAATGCCTCAATCAGATGAGATAAGAGAGAGGGTTAAAGTATTGACAGAGAGATTACAAAACTTGCAAGTAAACTGTCATGAAGTCTTTAATTATAACATAAGTTCATTCATGGTTTTATATTTTGTACTCTTTTATGTCATGAACTAAAATATGTGTTTTTTTATAGGGTTATTTGCCTCCTCATGATGCTTCTGTCCATGAGCAGGGTACTGCAAGTGCTTCCCGAGGAGTAAGGGTTGGTACAAGTGTCCATCCTGATCTTCCTATGCATACATCACATTATCTGACCCCATCATCCATTCCTATATTGTCATTTCAAATGTCAGCAACACATACCATGCAGGCATCCGTTAATGCACCCTTTGGCAGCAAACATATACCAGAACATGCATCAGGATATGTACCTGGGGATGCAAAGGCCAATAGTATTGGTGATGTTTTAGCAGCATTTCTTGGATCTTCCCATATTACTAGTACAGGAACATTGCCGGTCACACTTGTAGTGACCGAGGATTTCGTTCCCATAAAGATAGAGAAGGTCCCAGGTACTTTAAAATATTTTAATTATTATTCTATATAATCCAATTGAAATTTACTTATTGATTGCTCTTTTTAGACTATTGATCCCATGATCATTTTGTAGGAAATGATGTTTTTTATAAACATCTAAGTGATATTACATTGGAGCTCTTCGGGCCCACCATACGTACATGGTGGAATGCCCAAAATGAAGATTTAAAAGATGAGCTCATTAATCGTTTAGTTGTGCTATTTGGTGATAAAACATTCAACCGAACCAAGGTCCTTAAGAAAGCTAGTACCTATCTAAAGTATGTGAGGGACCAATATAGGTCACATTTAGAGAAGAACAAAAATTATGAGCATCCCCCCATGATTTCGAAGAGGGAGTGGAAGGACCTGGTGTTTGAATGGAAAGGAGAAGGCTGAAAAGAAAAAAGGAAAGACACCACCGGGCCAAGGAAGGTATGTGATATAGAAGCATAAATCGGCAAAAAATCCTGATTAATCGCGATTTTTAAAAAAATTGCAGGCTGGACGATTTTTTCCCTGATTTGTTGAAAAAATCATTGACTTTTTGTTCAATGATTTTTTTCTATTTCAAACTTCAAAATTGCTAAAAAAATGTGTTTAAAATCTGCAAAAAAATGTGAATAAAATTGAGCTGATTTTCGTGCAAAAAAAACCATGAGACCATGGCTTGTTGCTTACTATTATGCTTTGATATATTTTTTCCAAGCATCCATAGCTTGTTTGAAAGCACCTATTTTAGGCTTTTAGCCATAGCAGCAAGGCAATGAACTATTTGATAAAATGCTTTGGTAGACATGTATGAAAAATGCAAGTAGCATACACAAGGCAGTGAACTACTTGAAAAAAATGTCTCAAAGAAATGTAGTCTCATGGTGATGTAATGCCATGACAAATGCCATGACAAGAAAATTGCTATGGATTGTGATGGCATTCCATCACCATGAGACTTCATTTCTTTTAGGCATTTTTTCAAACAATTCACTGCCTTGTCTATGTTATTGCTTACTATTATGCTTTGGTAGATTTTTTCCAAGCATCCATAGCTTGTTCGAAAGCACTTGTTTGAGGTTTTTAATTTTTAGCCATAGCATGAAGGCGTTGAACTATTTGATAAAATTCTTTGGTAGACATGTATGAAAAATGTAGTAGCATAGAAAAGGTAGTGAACTATTTGAAAAAATGCTTCAAAAAAATGCGGTCTCATGGTGATGGAATGCCATAACGAATGCCATGACAAGCAAATTGCTATGGATGGAATTCCATCCTGTGAGACCACATTTCTTTAAGAGGCATTTTTGAAACAGTCCTTGCCCAGCAATCTATACTATTATATAATATGCTTTGATAGATTTTTCCAAGCATCCATAGCTTGTTTAAGAAAGCTTTTGTTTAGAGCTTTTAGCCATGACAAGGCGATAGACTGTTTGATAAAATGCTTTGGTAGACATGTATGAAATATGTGGTAGCGTAGACAACTATCACCATCTAATATTTATGTAGTTGTAGTATGTTTTGTGCAATGTAATCAGTGATATGAATATAACCAACAAAATCTATTTTCTATAATTCATGGATTAAACTCTGTATTTTATATGCTCTCAATGTCTGTATGCTACGGAAATGCCATTAATTTTTTTTAAAAAAGTAGTATGCTATGTGTGATACTATCAACAATGTAATTATATACTGATTACTCTTTCTTTTTACATAATCTAACATATTTCAAACTTTTCATAGGCTGCGCGACACATTGAAGGCAACAAATGCAAGACTAGAAAAACATGGGCAACACAAACTTGGCTCTGGTGGTTATATGAAATTAGCCACATGAATTGTAAGTATCAATAAATGAAATATAGTATCCAAATAATAAATTGAAAACAATTTTGGTTTTATCACATCATAGAAGAAAAATTCATGATCTTACGCCAAAATGTAGGGCTCTGAATTCAATAGAGTTCCCACAGAAGATGACTTGAAGATTGCCTTCCAGCAAGGCTATGGAGTCGTGGCTGAAGCATAAGATTCTTGACTAGGCAAACACAATCTTCCATTGCATCCGACATGCAAGTAAATAAACTCAATAAAGTTTATTTAAAATTGAATACTTGTGCAATCTATTCAATATTAATTTCCACCATAAAGTAATCACATTCCTATTTGTTTTAAATATTCAAGCAATGATAATATTGCACATGACATTGGAATGCAGCCTGGTGAGGGTGGAGCAAAATGTGTAGATGAAGGTCATGGTGTGCATCCCAGTACTTTAGATCATGTAGAGCGTGATCAACATGTTGAGCATGATCAAGCTAGAGAAGAGCAGGAATATGATGTGGCCCCATTAGGTAAAGAGGACCACTCTAAAGTTATTTTAAACATATTTAATTACAATTGGTGTATTAATTAATGTAACCTTTCATTTTTCAACTTTAGAGCATGTAGACCGTGATCAACGTGTTGAGCATGATCAGGCTAGAGAAGATCAGGAACATGATGTGGCCTCATCAGGTAAAGAGGACCACCCTCATGTTCTCTTAAACATATTTAATTTCAATTGGTGTATTAATTAATGTAACCTTTCATGAACCAGCTAGCAGTCAGATTTAGAGATTGTTCAACATGTTGAGCATGAGTCTATAACATAAGTTTAGGAACATGATGTGGACCCATCAGGTAAAGAGAACCACTCTAATGTTCTTTTAATTAATGAAATACTTGTAACAATAATAATAAAACATATCAGTTTAATATTTCTTTCTTATTGTAGCAGATCCCCCCTTGAAGCGGCATCCATGTCATGAGCAGATGACTATGCGTACATTAAGATCACAAGGAGAGGGCAGAATAACTAAAGGGGGGACAAATATTGATTTAGAAAATGATACTCCACTTCAGCTTTATGTAGCTTTCAAAAAGAAACAAAAAAAGAAGTGATTGTAATCATATCATGACAACCATATTTTTGATAATATGTAAAAATTGAAAGAATGATTATTATATGTTAATGAATGAATGTGAATATGTTCATTAATGAATGTTATATGTTATTAATGGATGAATGAATGAATGTTATATGTTATTAATGGATGAATCAATGATTAATGTTATATGATTGGGTATAGAAATTAGAGAGTGATGTGAGGGGAGGAGGGCCAAATGAGCTGCCAGATCGCATTGGTTGTTGTAAGTAGAGAATATTAAACTATTCTCGAAACAAAGAGAAGCTCAATAAGGTAATGCACTTTTCAATATAAGAAATGCATCGTTTGAAGCATCAAACCAATATGTAGTCTGTATGTATGATCAGTCGTCAGTCTCCGCAATGGCACATTTCCACTATTTTTTTATTTTTTTTATAAATTGATGCTTCGTCACAATTTCGACGAAACCCACCGACAAATCAACAGAAAGGCTTGACGAAGTTTCTATAGCTGCAACGAAGATTTCATCATAATTCCTTTCCCATTTTGTCACACTTTCGATGAGCTTTCGGTGTTGCTACGATGCTACTCCTTTCCCATTTCGTCGCACTTGTGACAAAATTTTGGTGTTCTTTCGATGCTACTCCTTGCTAATTTCGTCGTAACGTCGACAAAATTTTGGTGTTGTTTCGATGCTACTACTTGAATATTTCGTCGCACATTCGACAAAAGTTTGGTGTTGTTTTGACACTACTCCTTGCACATTCCATCGAAATGGCAACAAATTTCTGTTGTTGTTTCGATGCTACTGCTTGCCCATTTCATCGAACTGGCGACAAACATCTATTGTAATTCGTCGGTGGATACACAAAGTTTTCATCGATATTCTAATGAATGTCTGAGGTATTTCATGATGCATTTGACTGACGATTCTTCACTGTTAGTTTGACGTTTAATTTGTCATCGGATGTTGGAAAAAAAAATAGCGATGGAAAGATTTTCGCCATTTCGTCGCTCTTCCGATAAAGATTTGTCGAGTGACCGATGAATGGCCATCAGAAAATGGTGTCAAATTCAGTAGTGAAACCATAGGTGTCATCAAGGACCTTCCCTTTACTCTGTTCTCCTGCCCTAGCATCATAATTTCACAAGATACTATGATCATTGATTTCCCCCCCATGTTTGGTCTCTGCCTATCCTAGGAATTTACTTCAAAGATAGGTGGATATATTTCTTTGGATTGGTCACACTTGATCCTTAGGACCAAGCATGGAGCTAAAATGAAAATAATATTTGTACCTCTACATTTGGCACATGTGGCCAATGAAGCCATGATCAACTTTGAAGCTACTCATACCTCTTTTAACGAAGAGGAAATGTACTATATTAAGCTACTATAGGATGAAAAAGTGACCGGAGACTGGACAAAGTCTAAGGAATTCCTCTTGAGTGAATATATAGACACTGATCCTCTCAGAAACTATCATGCCACCGGGTTGGGGACCTATGTCATCTATGATGAAGATCAAGTGCTTCCAAAGGATATGAAGGAACCTGAGAGTGGTCAAGCCTCAGAGCTATGGATGTTGCACTTTGATGGAGCAAGATGCAAAGTTGGAACAAGAACTAGGATATGTTTGATATCCCCATCCAAAAAAAAGACACTCTGGTCCTTCCACTTCTAATTTTCTTGTTCGAACAATGAAGCTGAATATGAAGGCCTAGTTCAAGGTCTAAGCCTTGCAGAATGGATGGACATCAAGCAAATAATGGTGTTCAAAGACTCTGAACTAGTGGTCAATCAAGTCCAAGGGATTTCTGCAACTAAGAATGTCTACATGAGACCCTATAGACATAGATTCTAGGACCTGATCGAGGGTTTTGAAACCTTCAGTATCTAGATGGTCCCTAGAGAGAAAAATGTAGAGGTGGATCACCTAGAAGCAATCAAATATCAATTTGATCCTACTTCTGACCTAATCCGTAACAAACATTTTGTGTGAGTGATTGTCCAATCTACAATTCTTGATAATGATCAGAGCTGGTAAGCATTCAAAAGTGATGAACACATCACCTTATTCATCCAACAGTCGGGAGAGTTTGTTGAGCAACTCCAACCAAAAATTTCTAAGGCCTGCAACAGACAAATCATTTAGCTGAAGTCCAACAAGCTTCCAAAGGACCTGGTCACTCTTGAAAACCTATTTGATTGTGATGATGCAAGAAATGACAAGAGGAAGTTTGTAGCGAACAAAAGCAACTATGTAGAACTTCAAGTCAGAGATGGAAGGAAACTCAAAGTCGGGAAGGATGTCCCACATCATGATAAAGAGAGACTCATCCATTTCTATGAGAAATATGGAGTAGTGGTCTAGTCATATGATAACCTCAAGTAATATGATCCCAAAATCATCGAACATACTATAGAGCTGATAGAAGGAGTGAAACCTATCTGTCAGAAGTAGAGGCCAATAAATCTGAAGATTGAAGCCTTAATGGTGCAAGAGCTGACAAAGATAATTCAGTCTCGGATCGTCTTCTTGATCAAGCACAATACATGGGTATCCAACCTAGTTCTAGTTTGAAAGAATAACAAAGACATCCACCTATGCATTAACTTTTGGGACTTAAACAAAGCATCCCTGAAGGACCATTACCCCTTGCCTTCCCTGGAGTCTATCTTAAAAACAGTGGCAAGGTTGGAGATGTTTTCTCTACTGGATGGCTTCTACGATTACAACCAGATCCGAGTCAAAGAAGAGGAATGACAGAAAACAATTTCACTACCAAGTGGGGAATGTTTGCATATGCTAAAATGTTTTTTTGCCTCTCAAATGTTGGAGCCACCTCCCAGCGGGAAATGGATATCACTTTCAGGGAGTTGATCAACAAGATTATATTAATCTATTTGGATGATCTGACTATATTCTCCAAATCTAAGGATGATCACTTTGATCTCTTAGAAATGGTTTTCAAAAAATGTTAGGAGTTTGAGGTATCCCTGAACCTAAAAAAATGTTTCTTCAGAGTGCCACAAGGCAAACTATTGGGGCATGTAATGTTCAAAGAATGAATTGCTATTGATCCTAAGTGGGTGAAAGCAATCAGGGAACTTCCCCTACCAATCAACAAGAAAGGAGTCCAGTCTTTTTTGGGGAGGGTAAATTTTGTAAGCAAATTCATTTTTGATTTTGCAAGAATAATTAGACCTATCACCCTGATGCTAAAAAAGGATCAATTATTTAAATGGACAAAGGAAGCTAGAGAAGCCTTTGATAAGGTTAAGGATGCTATTTCTTCAGCTCCTATGCTAGTCAATCCAAATCTATTAAAGGACTTTATAATGTATGTATTTAGTAGCAAATCTAGCATCACTACTGTGCTAACTCAAAGAGATGATGAAGGAAAGAGAGAACATCCTATATCATTTCACTCCCAAACCTTAAAAGATTATGAGATGAACTGCAACTTTATTGAGAGGCAATCGTTCGCCATTGTTAAGGGACTCAAGAAGTTCTGACACCTCATATCTTGCAAAAAGGTGGTTGTTTATGTCATGCATTCCAGTGTGCATGAGTACATAATGGAAGGAGATATCACCAAAAAAAGGGCCAACTAGATCACTAAGATCATTGAATATGAAATTGAGGTCAAGCCTACAAAGACCGTCTAAGGAAGAGGACTATGTGAATATTTGGTATGTGATGAGGAAATGGAAGCTGAAGAAGAGAAATAAGAGCTGGTTCTAACAAATGAGTTTGAGTCTAAAGGTTGTTGGCTAGCAGACAGAGTGAGATTCATGCATATTGAAAAATATTTGCTAGGTCTTCCTTCTCAGAAGAGAAGATTCTACTGACTCTAGAAAAACAGATATGTACTCATCGAAGGAGTCCTTTTCAAAAGGAACTCCAATGGCATTCTACTGTGATGTGTCACCATAGAGCAAGCAAAGAAAATTCTCAACACTTTCCACAGTAGTCCAGCAAGTGGACACTTCTCTGCAAAAGCCACCGCTATCAAAATCATGTACACCAGATACTTCTAGCCTATGTTATTCAATGACTCATACTCTTTGGTGAAAGCTTGCAAAGAATTCCAATTCTTCACAGGAAGAAGAAAAAAATCCGCAATGCCTCTCAATCTGATAGTGGTTGATGAGCCCTTCACACAATGGGGCCTTGATTTTATCGGGATGATCAATCCCACCTCTAGCGCTATACACAAATGGATCCTCATAGGCATAGACTATTTTACTAGATGGACCGAGGCTATGCCCCTGAAGAATACAACAGGGAACAACTGGTAATGAAATTTGGCCACCAAGGGCCGTAAATGTACGACAATGCACAAGGAACCTATCAAGTATATGTCAATTCATGTTAATCAGGCCAGACAGTCAAACCTCAGGTTGACATAAATGTCAGTAAAAGCTCAGTCCTGTCAACAATCCACCAGGTGGAAATGGCCATTCTCAGTGTCAATCTGAGAAAGCCTTAGGCTAGGGTCTAAAATGCGAAGACCTAGTATTAAAATTCAACAAAATGGTTGTGAAGCCTGGCCAACATGGAAAATTCAATAGTCTATGGAAAGGCCCTTTTGGAATAATTCAATGCAAGAAACACAACACATTTGAATTAGAAAATATGGAGAAGGAAGCATTGGGGATTCCGGTTAATGAAATCCACCTCAAACTATTTAATTAAGCTTTATTATTCTGCTAGTGTAAATATGTAAGTATTGTAATTATTTTTCTTTCATGTTTTTGTTGGCTAGTCTTTCCAAACTCATCAGCAACCCATGAAGCAGAAAAATGAACCCATATGCAAAAAAATAGAAAAATTACTCAAAGAAATGAAGAAAAGGTAACCCATATTGTAGAATTACAAAAATAAAAAAGAGAGGAATTTGATATAAGCTGTATATTCATTATATACAAAATTATATATACTTTGATAATACATTTTCAAAATGGATCTGAGGCCATACTTTTAGAGTATATCTATATATTATGCAGTTTTTTCATATATATATATATATGCTAAAAGCCTTTTTAAGGCATACATACAAAAAATAGGTTTATTCTTAAAAAATATAAAAGTGTTGGGTCTCAGGTAGCAGGAATGCGAGCATCAACAACAACATCAGGAATAACATCATTGGAAACAAGAGAATTAGGAATGACAACAGGAGCATTAGGAGCAATAGGAGCATCAACAACATCAACGACTAGTGGTGGGAGATATACCAAGTCCCTAAAGTCAGTGTACCACTCTACACCATAGAAAATCACCACATTATAGTAGTGCAACAGGAAATGACAGGTGTGAGTGACCCTCTAGCGGTGCTCTTCATGTGTTTGAATGTGAAACCCACTCAAAAATGGTACCCATGGCACCACTGCATCTTCTTCAATATGTTAGTGGAGGTTTCTCATTGTGGGGAGTCAGAGGCCATACACTACGTTCATCACCACTTCACCAAGGCCATCGAGGTAATGCTTGGTAAAGATCTCCATTGTCAAGTGCATAATCATCTATTTCGGGACTTGAATATCAAGCAAAGAGGCAACAAAATGTGAGAAAAATTTAATATTGACCCTATATTTATCCTTGTACTCAATGCAATCCCTTCCCAAAACCCATTTCATCACTATTATGGCCAACGAATGCTTATTCTTTAGCATTCGCTTTAGGTGCCTATTAGAGATTTCACCCAAAAGTGTTGTCTAAGACTTACTAACCAGCCTAATTGGAGTATTCATGATGCTAAGCTTTACTCAAATGCCTAATGCTAATTCTACCCAACTGCCTAATACCAATTCTTCCAAATTGCTAAGTGTGATTTTGTTGTTGTCTAGGGGCCTATTTATAGAAATAACTAGGATATCCAAGGTACCTACATGCCATAAGCATGATGCTAATTGAGTTATTAACTCAAAAATTCCACCAAGAGCTAGCTCAAATTTTCCACCCATTTGTGTTTGCTATGTATGACTCATTTCATGTGAAGTCAAGTAGAGATAATTGATTAGCATAAGTTGGTGGAACTCTTCAATGGTAGTCTACAAGACCAGGTGCTAAGGTGTTGCGTTGCAAGCATGTTTCAATCTCGAAGGTAGAACAAAAATATTTTTCAGTACTCATTGCGTATTTGGCTTAATCATTCTCTTTGAGATATTAATTTCCAAAGCATGCAAAAGGTTTACACACCTGCAAATCATTGGCTCAATTTCCCAAGAAAATCATGTTGTTGGATATCATTACTATGATATAAGAGGGATTCGCTGCACACAGGTGTCTCCTTTCTCAAGAGATCACCAAGGAACGAACTTCCCTTATACACCTCAATGTAATAGATCAATGAAATAACCAAGAACTGAGATTCAGTAATGCTTTCAGCTAACACTAATAGAGATACTGAGGGAGAAAGATCAAAGGATTCTTATCTTAGAAAGGAGAGCTCTCGACCTGAAGACATCAGCACATTTTTAGGATGCCAATGCAGTGTTTTGTTGTCTGCAAGACGTGCTGGCGGCCTGAGCGACAAAGAGCTCGGGAGCTCAATGGATAAGAATAAACCTTACTTCCCAACCTCAGGAAGAGTTTGTATGGGACTACTTAACTTGATTAGAACACCAAATGCTGAAGTAAATACAAAGATACTTGGGGAAAACTTGCCTTTATTAGAATGTTTGAATCTTCACACCAAGCTCCTACTCTTAACCTACACACAAAATGTCGATGAGAAATTTGTTGGGTGGCTTTGTAGGGGCTTGCCTCAGTCATACCCCGCTTTGGTGTTCCCACCTCCACGGACAACCAAGTTGGAAATGAATGCTAAAGGAGTAAATAAAGTGTGTGGTGAAAGCAATACCCGCTTAGGAGTAGAACCCGCACTAGGATAAGCGTGTAGTGAAAGCAATACTCACTTGGGAGTAGAACCCACACCACAAAGTAGTAAAAAAATGAGTACAAAAGGAAAGTGAGAGAGAGAGAGAGAGAGTGTTACCCATAGGATAAGGCTGTCTCCGGAGCACACGGATGCACCACTAAGTGTTTGCTTGAGAGTTGCTACTGCTACTACCGGGGGGACTGCAATCTAGTATGGCTTCACCTGTAAGTGTACTACTATCAAAGAAGAGAAAGTCTCAAAGTTGGAGAAAGTGGAGAAAGATCTAGTGTGATGTCTTCCAACCCTCAAATGGAAGGCAAAGAGAGGTTTTAATGCTTGCAAGGGTGGCAAAGAGTCATTACTTTTGGAGTGTAACCGCCAGGACACATGTTTCAAGGGTTAACCTTCTAGATTCTATGTTTTGAACTTGAGAAACGGAAAGGACGCTAGCGTGCTACACATTCGTCCAAGGCCTGTATTCTCAGGAAACATGTCGCCAACTTCTGTTGCACAACCACTTGTCCACATGGAGTCAAAATCATGAAATTCTGACCCACCGGATTTTGTCATTAATACTCAAGGTGTCATAAATGCTAGACATAAATGTTAAATATCGAATTTCCCCTAGGTGCAATTCTATGATATCACATTTTTCCCCCACTTTAGTGGGCTCAATTTTTTTGAAAAAAATTAGCCTCACTAAAGTAGAGAATTTTCTTTCCCAAGGTTTTGAATTTTATGGATTTGTGTGCCAACAAAAAGAGACCATAGCGACTACTGCAGCCGAGCTAACCGGAACTGAAGGTGCCCCAAGCGTTCGAGCTCAACAAACAGTATTAGAATGGTTGCAAAAAATGTTCAAGGTTCTAACTTGCAAAACTCAAATATTAG
>VDFB02281492.1:623600634-623830397 GCA_007258455.2 Sequoia sempervirens
TTCAGATGATGGGTTGTAAACTAGCTACAACACTTGTGGAAGTTAGACATAAGTTATCAAATTTAGAAGAATTGGGTCCAATGAACCCCACTTTATTTAGATAATTGATTGGCATCTAGGTTCATGTCAAAACCTAAGAAGACATATTGGAGTTTAGCTATGAGAATTTTTAAATATATTAAAGGGACATTGAGTTGCTATCTCCAATTTTAGCACTTAAATGATAGTATATTGATTAGATATACACATTTAAATTCACATGGATTTATAGATGATTATAAGTCTACTTCTAGTTATACTTTTAATTTTTGGTTTGTAATATTTTCATTGAAGTCTAAAAATAATCTAATGTATCACTTTTACGAAAAAGGCTAAGTTACCACTTTCATAGCTTTCTAGATAATATGAATGGCAAGATTATTAAAGGCTATGCAAAAATTACGTGGACCTATCATATTGTATTATGATAACCAAATTACTATATAGATGAAACAAAATAGAGTGTTTCATAGTAGTACTAAACATATTAAAATTCAACAAAACTATATTAGAGAGTTGGTTTCTAGAAAGGTTTGCTAGAGATTTTGTATTATCCTAAAAAATATCAAACAACATATTCATTCATAAAGCCCCCATCTCATGGTAGGTTTCATACATTTAAGTTTTGCTTCAAATTCTTCCCAATGGTCATTATGGTGGAGGATGAAAAAATAATGTCCATCATATTGTGTGCATGCATTATTATGTTTAGATTACATGTATTGTAAATCATATTCAGTCACTAGTTTGTATGTAGATCGTGTGTTATTTTAATTTAGTTTTCTCTTTTGTAATTTTTTATATAATAGATAATTTCCCCTCATAATACATACAATTTGGGGTTTTGCATATTTGTGTTGTGTATGAACACCATCTTGGATGCTTTCTAGTATAGGTGCTCAATAAATTGTTTACTTATTCACATTTTATGAACACTTTGATTTTGATGGGTAAATAATATTTTAATTAAATTTTCCTCAATAGAAAAAAGAACACTAACATTACCTACTCTTGGGGAAGGTGGATTCACAAGTTCCAAGTTTACTATTGAGACTAGTCATGAGGTCTAAAATAATGAGTATAAAATATAGAAAAAATATTAGGTAAATGGATTATAATTTGTTGGTATAGTGAGTGAGCATGATCATACATACTATCAACCTCACTCTACTAGCTCGACAATATAAGTTAGGCCTTTCCATTATCCACATGTAAAAATATGAGTTGGAGAAATTGAGATTAAGTTTTTTATAATATAAAGGACAACTATCGACCCCATTCTCCTAATTCAACCTCACCATTTTCTTTTAAATTTAATATACTTTATGTATCATACCTCTAAGGGAGAGATTTTTTGTTTCCAAAAGATATGCATAGTTTATCATTTCCTTGTTCAAGTTTAAATGTATTCTGAATTGTTGAAGAATGTTGAAACAATCATAGCATTGAAGTTTGATCTTTTGCTTCTTGAATCTACTTGTTTGAAATGTGAAGCTTTGTCATGAAACCAACTTCAAATTGATGCTCTACCCTATGCTTGTCATGCTACTCTTTTTAATAGGTTTAAGTTTTCACATTTTGAATTCTTGTAGATTCATTTTACCTTTCATCCTTGCTACTTTATTTGTCAATCCCTTTATGAGTAGAAGAGCATTGATTTTTTTGAGTTATATATATATATATATATATATATATATATATATATATATATATATATATATATATATATATATATATATATATATATATATATATATATATATATATAGGTATGTATGTATGTATGTATGTATGTATGTATATGTGTGTATATATATGTATATATATATGTGTATATGCATATATATATATATGTGTATATACATATGTATATATATGTATATATACATATGTATATATATGTATATATATATATATATATGTGTGTGTGTGTATGTATATATATACATATATATGTGTGTATATACATACATACATACATACATACATACATACATACATATATAAATAAATAAAAGATGCTTTCCTAGAAGACATAGATGAAGGGAAGAAACAACATTTTAATATAATCTCATTTGATATATAGAATAAATATTATTGTTTTGATTTTCAAGTTTTAAAATTAGGATTCTAGAATAAAAAAGATTTTTAATATTAAATAGAAATTAAATTGATAAATTAATTCTAATTAACTTTACAAGTTGTTTGTTATTATATTGTTTTAAATACAAATGATTGAAACAAAATTGGTAAAATCTAATGAATTAGAATAAAAAAATATTTTTCTATTTAAAGTTAAATGAGTTAATTGTTTTAGTTGAAATTAAATATGAAATTAAAATTAAAATTATTTTTAAGCAAAGTGTGTTAAGGGAATTGTTTATTATGTTATTTGAAGATTTTATAATTAATAATTTAAGATTAAAAAGAGAACTATTATAAAAAGATACATGATTTCTTTTAGGGAATGCTTTTACATTCTAATAAGAACATATACAAGTTAGATAAAATCTAATTGAATTGAATTTTTTTAGAAATTCAAGATTCGTGATTTTAAGTATTTGTCTTCTTCAATTTAATTCAATTGTCTATGTGATTGAGGTAGGATCTAAATCATGAAAATATTATATCAAAAAATAAAAATCAGATTTAATAATGAGTTTAGGATCTTGTAATTGATTGTGTATGAAGTTCTTGGTGATTTTCAGTATAAGAAGAAAATTATTTTGAAAATTTTGAAACCAATCAATTTAGGAAACTAATTCAATTTATAAATGAATTAGATATTTGCAAATTTCGTTAGCATGTTTTTGAATTCAAATCTAACTCGAGAAGTTTTGAAATCTGAAAAAATGAGTTTTTCAAGGAAAACAATGATTTCTTGAATAGGAAGAAACATAAGAAGACCAAAGAAAATAATGAAAGATTGAATTTGAATATTTTTAAAGTGTTTTGGGTGATTTATAAAGCGAAAAAAATATAATTTTAATTCTATTAAACTGAAAAATGAAATATCTGATGTGTACTTTAAATCCTAGATCAATTGTAAAAAATGAAATTACAGGATGACAATCTATTGAAGAAGGCTTCTCAAAATGTAGGGTTTTGGATGAATTGAAACTAGATGAGTGAGATTATGATGTGTTGATGATTGTACTTGATTTCCTATTTCTATTTTTTTGAATAAAATACTTTTGATTTTATGTGAAATTGAGTGTAATTATGAAATTGAAAAAGTGAAACTACTATAAAAAAATAGTCTATATTCTAAATGCAACAAATTTTGATCTATACACTATTTTTTTCAAATATTTATGGATGATGTACCATCAAATTGGTTAAATCCTCACAAATTTTTAGCCACATCTAGTTTATATATTATTAGATATGATTAAATTAGTGATCATATGAAATTATTAAAATTATGCTTTATTAGTGATTTCAAGCAAGATGGATCCAATAGAACATGTAAGAAATTTAATGGGGAATTAGGAAATAGTGTTTTAGTGCTTAGTGTCCTTGTCCTCTATAATTCTAAATCCCATATCTAAGATGGAGGTTTAAAATGTGTTATATATTATGTTTTGACTATATGCCTAGTCAAAAGTATAAATTTTGTTGTATGATGCTTTCTTTCACTAGATTAATAAGGATGGAATTGCCTTGATGTTTACATACAAGTCTAGATTTGTTTGACAATATACTATATCCTTAGTTAGCAAAATTTGGTTGGCTATAAGGTTTTTTATAAGTAAACAATGATGAGACGTCTATTTTGAGCTTTGCAAAAAACCTAATTATCTTATGATAGAACTTTGATTATATTATTTACTCTAGAGCTTCACTCTCCATTTTCCCTTTTAGGACAATAGTTACATCAACATTTTGTCTTCTTTCTCATTTTCTCCAACCAACCATTTTTGTTTCTCTTTTGGGTCAAATATTCATTAAATGGTTTTCCTATGTTACATTTTAAATTTTGTATAAATTGCAAGATTTTCAAAATGGCTTCACAAGGCTTCTTTTACTCATGGCATTAGTGGCAAGCCCACACTATTGATCATCTCATATATCAATGATAGTCAATGATAGACACAATAATTAAATGTTGTTAGTCTAACGCCTTTTTCTATTGTGCCATTTATTGATAAATTGGCTTGAGTAGGTCCCATTGTGAAAAATTACATAATAAAATATTTCAATGCATGGAAATCATCAATCTCACCTAAAAGATCAAATGGTTAGTGTAATATTTCAAATTTGACTGTCAGACAACTTAGAATTGTTGCACTATTGGATAGAACTCAATGAGTTGTTGAGGTTTGTGGGACCAATTTTAATATCAACACCTTTTGTGGATACAAAAAAAATTAAGAAAAACCTACACTATATGATACATGTTCCATGCCCACATTTTATGTGGATCTAACACAAACATCACAATATTTTTTAAGACAACATATGTTTTCAACCTAACACACACATATCATGCCACCTTTTCACAACACGAATTATGAGATTATTTGATAATATTATATTGAACGAGGAACAACTTATAGTTTAATTAATTATAGGTTCTTGTCATCTTGTTTGATTGAGTTTAATTTATGTGCAAATTTAATTCTTATAAATGTATTGTGGGGTGGTGTTATTAATAACATTGCCAAATAATTTAATATTTAGGTTGACCTTTACTCTTCACATTTTCCTACGATGTCATAACATTTTGACTAGGTCAATTTGACTTAATTATAGACAGGTTGACCCTGATATAGTTATTTTTTTGTATTACTAGGGTGATCCCACAACAATGGGTTACAGTTTTTGGCCAAACTTGACATTAAAATCCGTATTTTTCACCAAACATTCACTTTCTTACACCTATAGCAGCTAAACCATTAAGGTTTTGAAGATGAATCCAACTCGTTATTTGTCAGATATTTTGTGTAGATTCTAATTATAATTTTATAAAAAATTAAAAAATAAATTGTGAATTATTTTATGTAATTTTTAATGAATTATTTTTTCTACTAATCAACATTTTTAAAAAGTGATGTTTACTTTGGCCCACGTAATTTTTTTTTATAGATAGGATACAATTCTAATTTTTAAAATACAAAATTTTCACACCAATATCTAGGGAATGGATATTTTTTCATAATTTTTTGTTACACATATTTTTTTTTAATTAATTTTCCAAGTCAGCGTAATTATAATTTGGACAGAGGTGTACTTCGGCCTACATAACTTTTTTTTTATTCATTTGAATTAACTTAATATTTTTTTGTTGGAATAAGGACATCAATACCTAGTGCACATGTATTTTTTAGATTTTTTTTCAGTATTTTTCTATTTTTTCGTATGTGTGAAATAAAGAACTTGATGTTCATTGAAAATCCTACATTCACAAGAAATAAAAAATAAATATAATAATCAAATTAAACATATTTAAAATTATACTTTTTGGGAAACTTATACTAAGGGTTGCAGGCTTACAAAACATAAGTTTTAAATGAATTCATTTTATCACCCAAAAGGTAAATTAAAAGTGATTTTTTATCAGCATTTTGATAGGTGTAGAGGAGACTCGATTATAGGTATGGTTTAAATCTAACAAGGTTTTATCCAAGGGGGTTTGATCTAAGGGGGTTTGATCAATCCCTCTTTAATTAAAATAATTTAAATGGAACCTTTAAAGTCATAAATCAGTGTATTTTCTAGAAATATGTGATTTCAGGCAAAAATCAGGATGTCCCAAAAAGTGTAACCCATTATTGTGGTAGCACCCACTAATAGATAAAACACAGTTTATACATCTTTTTCAGAACTGTTAATGCATCTGTGTATCAGTTTGCTGCTACAACATATACAACTTTATAAATTTACTATTTTTATATCATGTATAAGACTAAATTATATATAAAATTTTCTCATGTTGCTTAACATATGCAAAATTATAACTATTTTTTATGCAGATCCTACTAATACTGAGCATAGTATATATATCGAGCAAAGTATCTTATTATTGAAGGTTAGAAGTTTTTGGTTTGGCTACAATCTTCCTGATTCTCTTTTTGAGAGCTCCTCATTAGATCTAACTTCTTCTATCATTGGATTGTCCCCCTCATTCACATGAAGTCTAGCACCATGTGTTTATTTTTTCTTCTTTATTTTTCTCGTTGCCACCTTGTTGAATATCATTTGAAATTCTCTGAAAGCCTTCAGGAAAGTTTCAGAGTCCTCATGGTTGTGGTGCCAAGTATTTGTATTTGAACTCCTCTTTGTTCACCTTGACTGTGCCCTCTCCCAATAACTTCATTAAATTTAACATTGATAATTCCATAGTCACAAGCACCTGCATAGCAACATTGAAAATAGTGTCTTTTTGAATACTCAATAAGTGTCCTTCTACAACCTTGGAATTTATCTTCATTCCTTACCTTCCAAATATGCCAAAGAATTTCAATTGACTAGCAATCCCAAAAATGTTTTGGATTCTTTATTTAGCTTTTTTCCATTACCAATTAAAATATCTTTCCAATTAACATTTCTATTTTTATCCCAAATCATTTTTCATTGCAAAATAATCTCCAAATTTATTTCTCTTAAAAACAGTCAAAGCATATATGGTTAGTTGATTCCAAAATTTGACATATACTACAAATGTCAACATCATCATGGTTCATTTTGTATGGAAATTTCTGTAACAAAATTAACCATCTAAAATAGGCCTTCATAGACTCTTTAATATTCTACCAGATAGAAATAAAAGTAGCATGCCATTTTTTATCATATAACATAACCTTCCAACAGTTATTAAAATCAATAACAAGACATTCAAATAACTTGGGTTTTTTTATCAATTTCCAGAATTTATGCTATAAAAATTAAAAAATTGCAAGTGTAGGATATGTCAAGTCCACCAAAATGTAGAGTAAGAAAAGTGATCCTAGACCTAGAACTAGTAGATTAACTAGGATCAATTCTTTCCTTGCCTCCACATTTGAACACAAACCAACTAGGGTTTAATGATTAGCTATTTTCCTCACAAGAGATTCAATCTATTAGGGTTTGGCTCTTTTGATTTGTAAAGAGGAGGAATATGATACATGTATTTTAATAATCCTATTTGACATAAAATCTAGATCTAAAAATGTAATTTATCTCACAAATGAAACTAAAAATTGATGGAATGGTTACATTTATGAGAAATTGAGACAAAAAGGAACCTACACTTAAAATTTGAGCCTAAATTTGAGGGTCAAGAGCGAGGGTACCCTTGACCAAAGATATTACTTTTTAGGATTTACAAACTTCAATTGATACATTATAGTCCTCTCTATATTTTCATGTAGACTTTTATTGACAAAACTCTTTGGCTTTGATCTTTCCATATAAAGCATAATTTCCATCATATTCATCAATGTCAATTGGCTAAACACCCCTACCTCAACCATGTTCTCATCTTCGACATGCACCTACACTCATTTGCACTTAATTTTTTATTAATAGCATTAGCCCATAAACCACAATCGAAGCATATATAAATTAAGCTCATAATCATAACATGATAACTATTTAAATTTCATTTCTACATTTAGATTAACCATTAATTTCAATTTAAATTTAAATTTCAAGCATTAAAGATAATTATCTTATTTAAATCACTTTTATCCATAATCATAACATATCTAATTAATATTCTCAATCAATTCACTTTAATTACCAATTAAGTTTATGAAAGAAATGGGATGTGACATGAGGAGTGTAAGGAACTATGTGTTGATGTTGAATACCATGCTCACTACAAAAATCTTGAAATACCTTGTTCACATACTCTTCCCCATTATCAATGCATATTTATTGAAGAGAAATACCTAACTACTTCTCCACAAATGCTTTGAAGGTCTTGGAAGTGAGAATCTCACTCTTATACTTAAGAAAGTACACCCTTGTGCATCATGAGAAGTCGTCGGCAAAGGTGAACACATACTTAGCCATTGCAAATGGAGTTAGAAATGACATGTAAGATCACCATGGATGAAATATAGTGGTTCCTTAACACAAGTAGTCTTACCTTAGGAAAGGGATCTTGATGATATTTTTGAAGAACACAACTTCAAAAAACTTCCTCTATGCACATGAAATCATAGGAAGAACAACCACCAAATCCTATGTGCTTGACTTCTAAAGACCAGTATTTTAAATGACCAAATCGTTCATGCTAAATCCTACTCAATGAATCATGTGTTATAAGAGATGAACCTGATGAATACCCGAATCCATAAAAACATACTAATAGTGTTCATGATCAACTTTCCCTAAAGCAATGACTTTCTCAAGATCTTATAGTTGTTGAATAACCACATTGTAGGGAACAAACTCAATTATCTTCCCATCCTTAGAATGACAAATTTTCCCTATGGAGAGAAGGTTAGTAGAAATATCGAGAATAAGAAGAACATCCTCAATGCACTCATATCACAATTAAATGATGCCTATTTACAAAACTAGAATTTACAAAGAGTTACCCATTACAATGTAATAAATACTACTATAAAAAAGAGACTCAAGTAGATTATGTGAATTAGTCATGTGATGTGAAGAACTTGAATCAAGTAATTAAGTATATATAGATGAATTCAAACCTTGTGCAAAAAGAGATTTCCCTTTCTTTGTGGAAGAGTGCTTGGAGATAAAAATATTGTTCCATATCATGGCCTCCTCCAATTCATATATAACCTCTTGAAGCAATGAGCCTCATCATGACTAGGCATGCCATAAAAAGTGCAAGTGTTACATGTGTTCTTCTTCATCTTGGAGGTACACTCAACATACTTGGAAGAAGTGGAAGGAGTTAACTTAGAGATACATGTTATTTTGCTTCAATTTGGAGGGAGACTCAAAACTTCAAGGGTACTCTATCTTAATATTATTCTTATTCTTTCCTCTACCCTTGGAAGATTGAGCCATCAAAGCTTGGTTCTTAGAATAAGGATGTGCATCCATCTAAATTAATTTTTCCTACTCCTTAGTAATACGCTCATAAAATAACTCAAAGCTAGGCATCTTGAATTCATTCCCCAAGGCATCCATAAAAAAATAAAAGCTAGATGAAAACCCTTGAAATAGACCCTTCAATTTTGATAGAATCAAGAAGATACATTCCTTAAAAATTTATCATGTCTACATCCTTTTAACTGTGCCAAATTCAATTTAAAATTTTTAAGATAATCCTAAATGGTAGGAAATTCATTTGGAGAGACTAATATCAATTTTTCCTATTGTTACAAGATTTAAAACTCATTAGTTGTACCATAAAATTCATCAAGTTTGTTCCATACTTGCTTAGATGTTGTGCACCCTCTAATATGAAACAAAAAATTATTAGATATATACAAAATCCCATGAGCCCCATGATTCTATCTAATTTATTCTTATAATCAATTTTTTAAACTCCTTAGTGAATTTAGGTAGTTATTCATTTAAAATTTGTTGAAGTCCCTTAGATTGTAGTAGTTGTCTCATTTTTAATTTCTAAGAGTGATAATTGTGTGGAGTGAGGATCTTAATAGTCTTAGGTTCCACAATGACTTGCAAAAAAACAACAAGAGAGCAAAGGTAAAAGTGCACTTAAACCTGCCATACACCCCCTAAATTTATTATGTAATTGCAACTCCCTATAAATCACAATGATCATTTTTTACAATTTGAATAATCAACAAGCTTGAATCAACTATTTATAACACAGTGATTTTTATAATTTAAACTTAAAATCTTGTGAAGAGGTAAAATAAAGGTTACAATGAGATTCCTTGTAATTTTGTAAGTGATTCTAAAAAAAATGTCAAAATTTGACTTTGTATGCAAAATCTATGTCTATCACAAAATAAGAATACTAAGTGACACCACCAAGCTAAGTGGTATACAACATTTTTGAGTGACAAAGCTATTGTGAGTGATGGTGGCCTGATTTAGGCAATGTGATGGTGGTCACTTGAGGGAAAAGGTGACTTGAGTAGGTAGAATAGAGGGTGTTTGTAACTTCTATTTTTCCCTATCTCTTCATAGATGCATGTAATGTAAAGAATCATATTTAATTGGGTTTAAAGGAAATATTAAGGCTACATTGATTCATCTTAAGGATATACACTACTAAGGGATCCTACTAGGTGGTTAAGTGTTTAACTAATTTAGTCATAAATATGCCTAATATGCTTGTGCCTAATTATTCCATAAGTACATTTCATAATGAGATTCTATTGGAAGTGCAATGAAGAGATAAGGTGGAGGTAGAGCTATGTGAGGGTGATACATCATTTTTTTTTATAGAGTGTATAGGAGTGAATTTGCACCCCCTTGCAAATTCCCCTTTTACACCCTTCACCTTAGAAAAATTAAACTCAACCATGTAATTCCATATCATTCATTTGTACCCCATCCACTTGGTGCCTGTTTATAGTGTCGATAGGGGAATTTATGTTGGGGATGCATGCGCATTGCGTGGACATTTGTGTAGCGTATTCTCTCAATCAATATGGCATCTATTCTAATATATTAAATATTCTCATGGTGCTCATTCTGGTGTCAAACAAACCTCTTCAGTGCTCCTTCTGTCTCAGAATTCTATCATCTAATTCAGTGTCTCAATTAATCTCTGAATCAGTGTGTCTTGGTGTTTCTCTTAGTATTTGGTATTCTTTCCTTTCCAACATACTTTCTTTATCACATTTCCACTTTTATATCTATCTAGTTGTCTGTGGAGGCAGAAACACCAAAATAGGGGTTTGACTACAACAAGCCCTGAAATAGCCCCAACATTTTTCCCCACTTTGTTGTGTGTAGGTATTTCATTCATGTGGAGCTTGCAAGAGAACTAGACCTTTCATAAGTTTATTTCTCACCACCTTTTCTCTCCTCTCTTTCATAATATTCCTTACATTATATTAGTCTCTTTTTTATTTCTTTATTTTTTCATCGCAGTAAACCTTTAGCTAAGCCATTTAGTAGGTTTTCTATTATTCTATATGTGTCTTTTCACTTTATGTTCATACGAATGCCAATGCACCTGTGAGAGGCCAGTGTGCCATGCTATTGTCCCTATTTTGTGTTGTTTTCCTCTAGTAGATAGTTGTCTGAGCTACAGTCTAAATTCTAGAAACCCACTCGCTTAGTTCAATCTAAGCTCTTAGGTTAGTAGAGTGACATGAGTATTAAGAGTGCTCTTCATTCTCTATCCTCCAACACCCTAAACACCTACGTGGTTGAGGTAGATTAGGGTAGCCTTCAACTCTAGGCTCTCTATAACCCGGGGTCGTTGAGTGGTTAGTCCCCCTCATCTACATTTTGGTGAACTCATCTACATTTTGGTTATGTTTGGTAGTGTTGAAAGACCCTTCCCTCATATCCTATGAGTGTTGTGGGTGTGAGTGTTTTGAGGCACCTAGCATTGCAACCCAACCTACAACCCCTAGTGGCATAGCTGGAAGGTTCCCTAAGAATTTCATAACAAAACCTTGAGTGGGTCACCATCTAATTGTAAGACCCTTTGGCACTCTTGTGAAGGTTCTATCTAGTGTACGTGAAGATGGATTCTTTCTTACATTTACCTATCCTGTCTATGCATCTTGTGAGTGGATCTCCCCCTAAACATTTACCTCGCAATATTTGATGATGAACTCTAATAGAGAATCATCTCCCTTGTACATCCTTGCACATATCAATAGGAATACCATAACAGGTGTTCTCGTTGACCCTACATGTCAGGTGAATGTCATCATAGAGGAGATCATGTTGATTAACTTTTTACATAAGGATGGATATGATGAGTCTATAAGCACTATATTTACACACGATGGGATTTTTGTCCCTCCCATTGATTGTATCACCTTGTTAGTCCTGATTGGGCCTAGGATTGTGAATGCACTCTTTGGCATTCCCTAAGGTGAAATCTCCAAAAACTCCAAAAATGCATTCTAGGCTCCATTCCTTCCACATTCACTCAATTTTCCTTGCTCCATTGCTCGTACTTGCCTACTCTAATATGCTCTCTTGAGTTATCGCATTCCCTTGCTTCCATAATGCATGTCCTCCTAATATTGGAAAGATCTCTTGTTTCTTTGTAGTTACATTTCATCTCCAATCAAGCACTCTTCAAAGGCACTTCTTGCAAGATATCAGTGATCTCCTGGTTTATTGAATGACAACTGAAGAGTGTATTTTCTTCACTCTATTTATTTGTCATTCCCATTTGATCATTTAGTTTTTGTACAAATGATTTTCGCGTCATTTGCATTTGAAGGTATGTATTTATCTTATTCTTTTTTCGGTTCATAGGGATTTTGTTCATTTTTACATCCTTTTACAAATGTTCTTGTCATTCGCATTTTTTTCCCTAGTTTACAAAATAAGCCAATTCCTTTGCTTACATATTCTTTATATTTATTGAAAATTCCTACCGAGCTCTAAATAGGTTGAAAAGCTTATGCATGTTGATTTTTCCACCCATAGGTAGTGGCAATATTTTCACTTTCATTACATGACATTGCCTCGAACCTTTCCCCCAAGATGTAGGGGCAGTGAAATTCACTACCTTCGCATTCAATTTATCACTTCCACAAAAGTATAAAGGTGTTAAATAACCTTCGTGACTTCAATTTTTCTCATGCCCAAGTTTGTGGATGCAAGGGAAATTTTTTTACCACTATTACATGAGGAGTTGCAAACACTTGTGCAAAGGTGTCAAAATTTTACACCATAACATTTCTTTCCAGAAGTAGTGTAATATGCAAAGGTGGAATTTTTTGTGTTTGTGCATAATATTTCTTCCCTAAGGTGTACAAGCGTCATTTTTACCACCTTCACACAAAATACCTTCCTCACATTTAGAATCAATATTTTTCACCACTATTACAAAACAAGTTGCCAAAAAGATATCAAAGTGCTAAAATTCCCCACCAAAGCATTTAGACTTCATGCATTTGAAATCCATGTATGAGCACTATTTTTCAACACTAGTACATAAAGTGAAATTCCCTAAGGTGAAATCTCCAAAAACTCCAAAAATGCATTCCAGGCTCCATTCCTTCTGCATTCGCTCAATTTTCCTTGCTCCATTGCTCGTACTTGCCTACTCTAATATGCTCTCTTGAGTCATTGCATTCCCTTGCTTCCATAATGCATGTCCTCCTAATATTGGAAAGATCTATTGTTTCTTTGTAGTTACATTTCATCTCCAATCAAGCACTCTTCAAAGGCACTTCTTGCAAGATATCATGATCTCCTGGTTTACAAATGACAACTGAAGAGTCAATCAAACAAGAAAGACAAGATGAAGTACAAATATCAAGGCACCTATCTGCCGACAGTTGTCACATCCATGATCAATGAGATCAAGGATACAAAAATTAGGCACCTTGATATGAATGACTTTGTTAAAAGGACAGAGAAGCAACCTTTGGAAAAATATTTGGAGGCTATTATTCACAAAAATATTCATTGAGTAGCTTCATTTCCAGTAGTTGCTCATTTTCCAAAATTTGTATTGCAAGTTCCTCACATTACATTCAAGATGATAAAATTGTTAGAAATTCTTCAAGTAAATAATGATGAGATTGGATGTCGAGTTCTTTGATGTTGTTTTTCAAGTCCCAACTATGGAGAAATATATAGGCATGACTATTCAACATGCTCAAGAGGCATATTATAGGGATCAAAATGAAGCTAAGTTGTTGATCAACATAAAATGGTTGAAAACTCCAAGGACCACCATTTCAAGATGGCCCAAAAATCTCCCACGCAACGATTTTAAAGAGGATGTCTATTATATGATCACTCTTCTAAGTAGAGTGAAGGGATTTCAAACTTCATCAACTTTGTAAGAATGGATGTACGAGTACATCAGGATTATCAGGAGAAGAAAAATTCATATTGATTGGGGTGTTCAAATTAGTGATGAAATCCACGAGAAGCTCTTCAACATGCATACTACATTGTAGTTCTATATGACTTCTTACCTAGTGTACACAACAATGGCAATGAGGCAATATCCTAGTCTCACTACAGAAGGAGATAGAATATTTGTACCAATGTACAAATACTACTCTCAAATCACTCTTAGAGGTATAGCATCAAACATTTTAGATAGGTGAACAATGCCTTCTTTGCACCTTTGATTTGTATGTTTGATCCATCCTTGGAAAAGAAAAGGATTTTTTATGAAGCATGGAAAGTTGTCAATAAGTACAAATGTATCTTCCTACAATTTCCTACATTCTCATATATCAAGGTGGGTTGCTACACTAGATTTTTGTACATGTTACTGAGGTATCCTTCTGATGAGTGGGTGCTAATAGAGTTATGTATACAAGCTATCATAGTGCACAATGAAGGCCAGGCCATTCACAAGCTAGGAATCAAATTTCCAATCACAATTGGTAGATACTCAATATAGAAAGTGCCCAAGGCCAAAGAAGTAGTACATGAGATGCAAATCATGACTCTTAAAACTTACAGATGTAGAGTTGATTTTGATTATCGAGGAATGAAGAGGAAAATAAAAAAGAGTTATAGGAATGTCTATCGGTTTGAAGATAGATGGACAGATTGTAGGGACGAGGATGACATCAGGAAAATCAATTTTTGCAAGCTCATTACAAAACATATTTCTTATCTTCATGTGGTTGATCTTCCTAAAGGATATGAAGACCCTAGTGATATTATGAATGTTGAGTATGATGAGAAGGGGATAGCAAGCAAGCCATTTCCTCTTATCCAATGGTCACAAAAAGAAAACACTTCCATCCAGCAGAGGCTTGCTCCCATTTTGCGTAATACTAGTGAATGGTTACAAAGGAAAGGACTTCAATTAAAATCCCTTACTTGACAAAATATGAGAGTGAGATATCTGAAGGAGAAGCCAGTAGACAGAAAGAGCTTAGGACCAAGAATAAGGTAGGTATTTCTTCTTCTTCACACAAGGGTCCTAAGATTACATTGGCTTGTGGTAAGAATATAGCACTAGTGTCAGAAGAAGAGAAACCATCTGGGGAAGGAAAAGAGCCTGAATAATCAGAGGAGCAACCTAAAGAAGAAGATGAAGGTGAAAGTGAAGAATTTGGAGAAGATGAGCAATTAGAGGAAGATCAAGAAGAGGAGGAAGGTGATGAGCATGAAGAGGAAAGGTATGATGAAGAAATGTGGTTGTCACCACAAGGGAACATCATTCAAGATCCCCCTCATACATCATCACCTTTCATTGCCACAACCCCTATCACTCCTCCTATTCCCACTTCTCCTCCACCTCCTCTTCCAACTTCACCTCCACCTACAACAATTTTGCATGCACTAAAAGTGACAATTCCTCAAACGATACATTTCATTCATTCTACTCCTACTAAGGGGCCAATGTTGCAAAGTATAGATGTTCTTTCTAGACCTCCTTCATCAATTCCAAGTTTGTTGTCTCCATCATTTGACATATCTTCTCAAGCTGAATTTGATTGTTTCATGAATAAATCATTGCCTGATACATCAAATATGTAGAATCCAAGATCAATGATGACTAAGACATCACCTATTGTGACTACAAAATTTGTCCCTATAGATGTAGGTGCTACACAAGAATTGACAATAGGGAAAGAAGGTAATGTTTCATTCCTTCCTCCATGGTTAGATTCATAGGCATCCAAGTAGAAAAAGTAGGTGGTCTCTCCCGATGAATTATATTTTGAGGAGATAGCTCCGCCAAAACCTAAGGGGAAGAAAAATCTAAAATTCACTCTAGATTGCATATGGATAAACCGGGGTACAAGTATGTGGATAATGCAGCACCACCATAAGGTACGAGTGAAGTCAACATGGAGGACTACACCATCACAAGAATTGACCTTGGAAATATTACACATGCTAGTGCTAAGGATGATGCTCAAGTATCTTTGTTTTCCTTGATGGAAAAGTTTGATAAGTTAAAATTGACTAAAGACATGTACAAGGAAAGGGTTGGGCACTATGCTTCAATGTTGAGAAGAATCAAAGAATCCATGGAGAATTTGCAACTAGTGGTAATGATGAGTATTGAAGAACTTGTAGTTTAGAAGGTTGAAAAGTATTATTTTAAAGGAAAAATTATATATGAATTTTTGATAGAATAATCAAACAAGGTTCACAATACATGATTGTTGTGATAGAAAGAATTGTCTAGATATCTACGATGAATCTAGAGCTAGACAAGATAGTGCATACACTTTTTGCTAAGTAGAGGGAAATGAAGTGAAATCTTGAATCATGGTTGCGGTTGAAGGAGATGAAATTAAGCAAGTTAGTGGAAGTTGGGGTTATTCCCAACAAGGAAAAGTATGTGGAGATTAAATAATCTATTAAGAAATACATACAAGTCATCAAGAATCTCATCAAATATGTATAACAGGTACAAGAAGATGTCAAAGGACATCGAATTGTCATGGTGAAAAAAATTGAAGAGTTGTCAAGGAAACTTCTTGATGGCAATCACACATTCCCGTTCAAATATTCAAGGAAGCTATTCAAAAACAAGTGGAAGATAAATCCTTTTCATTGAATTCAACGGACTCTTTGTGTGATGTATAGTTAACCTTGGACAATCTCAAAACATATCTGGATAGATGTAAAAAGGTTTGTTCTGTTGCAAGGAAGTCTATCACAAAGTTCCACACTATTCTTGATTACATTTCTTGATCAGATGAGACAACAATGCAAGAGATCATGAAGAAGTATGAAGAATTCCAAGCCAAGAGAAAGGAACCATAAATCTTTTTTAGTTTTCAGAGATAGTTTTTATGTTTTCTCTATGCTTTATGTAAATAGGTCTTGACATTTTTACATGTCATTTTTGCAAAATGTAATTACATGTAAAAACGAAGATGTTCCCCTACATTCATGGAAATCACCTTTGAAAAATTCAATAGTTAGTTATGGTTTCTTCCTAAATTAGCTCTCTTCTCTTATATATAAATATGAGAGGGTTCTATTGTATTATTTACCTTTTGTCTTATGCAACGAAGTGTTGCTCATTTGTAAAGCAATTTTGAAACTTTGAGTTCTTATTGTGAAACTATTTTCAATCAATAAAGAAGGCTAAATTGCATACAAAAATTTGTGTTGGATCAATTTCAAAATTTATGAATGTTCAAATGTCTCTCACATGAGTTTATCTTATTATTGGATTGGATTAGCATTGTTTTATTAATTGAAATCAGAGGGCTTTTGAGCTGATTTTTGTAGACTTTGTGCTACACCTTTTGCTTGGAATTGTAAAATTACTGATAGTTTTGGTGGATGATCTATAAGACTTTGTGCTTATAATTTTTCATGTTGTTCGTGAATCTATTCATGAAGTATATTGAATACTTTGTGCTTAGTTTACATTGTTGGTTACTTTATTATGGAATTCATCATTGAAGACTATGGAACAAATTTGTACCTTTGTGAGCCTTCTAGTTACGTTTATTTATCATAATAGTACTCCTAGACTATGCTTTGACAAGTTAGAAGTATTGGAAATTACTGGTTAGGTTTTATTTAAAGTTGTAGAGCATCAAGATCTAGAAACTGTGAAACATTGTAAACATATTCTATAAAAAAAGAGAATCATGAATGTGGCACACCCCCATATGATTAATGTAGTGTACATATTTGAAGGTTTAGAATAGTTTATCTTATTTTTGGTAAGCAATAAGAAGGGAACCTCCCCTTTCTAAGAGGAGAGATTCTATCTCACATAACTGTGGTTGCAATTAAGTTTTGTAATCTATAAAATGGATTATATAATTTTCACCCAACACCACGGTACCATGATCCATTTTGTATGGTAAGGGGAAGGGTCCCCTTGGAGCATCCTCTATGTTCTAGCCTCACAGCCTCCTACTACTCCTACCTCTAAGGTAGTGAATGGGAAGAGACTTGTCATTGAGGTGCTCGAGCATGCTCCCCTTTTGTTGTTCCATCATCCTCTCAGTCTCTTCCTCCTATTCCCATCCATGAGTCCCTCCCTCCATCAGAAATGACTATGAAGGATACTCCAATGGTTGAACATGAATCTTACTTCCCTTCTTATGCTATAGCTTCTAGCTCCCAAAGTCACAGAAACTACCTCGCACATGAGCACAAGTGTTAGAGGAAGGGTATGGCTGCTGAGCAGACCACCCTATAGAAGAAGGAAGAGGAGACAAAAAATCCTACTTTGGCATCTTATATTGTGTCCTCCTCTTCCATCTCCTCTTCTTTATTTCCCTCATCCTTAGTCCTACTTCTGGCTCCCCCTGCGAGTGTGAACGATCCTCACCCAAAGAGGGTGTAGGTATTCATTGCTCCTTCGACTGAGTCTCCCCTTTTGATTTCCCTTTCAAACATCTCATCGTTCTCAAAACTTGTGGACATGTTGAATACCTTGGTGGTGTCTGACGTGGTTTTCTTCTCTTCCTCCATGCCCTTTGCTTCATCTATGGGGATTTCACATCCTCTGATGAAGTGAAAGATGGACGACCCCACTTGCAATGGGGTTGGAAGAAGGGTTTTCCTTCTTCAGAGGGTGGTTCTACATTGGCTTGTGCCATCTTAGTGATGGAGGAATCCTCAACATCCCCAAATTTTTTCACTTCTCCCAAATCTTTTGGTGAGCCTAGCATTGGATCTCAGACGTCGTCTTCATGCTTGTAGAGTTTATGCATGACACTCCTGCAAAGTGCATGTTCAACTTTGTAGAAGAGGTCTCGACCTTATTAGTGATCTTTGCAAAATCACTGACATTCACCTCACAAGAACTGAGTGGAGAACACCTTGAGGGGCCTTCTTCCTTGGCTCTTGTTGTAGGAGGGTTGGAGGTTACCCCCTTGATATTCCACCCTTATAGGCTCATTCGCAATCCCCTTATGGTGATAAAGATTGGGAGAAGGATGACCTCTTGGTTGATGAGGACTAGGGGGCGCCTCTTTTTTATTTGTAGATTAGATTGTGTGTGTGTCTATTGTGTTCCCCTGTGCTTGTTTTATGTGTTCCTGGATGACTCTTGTCACCTTTATAGATGCTTGGATACAAGAGTGTTTTTTATGTCGTAGAAATTTCTCTATTTGTTACATCATTCTTCTCTTTGTCGTGTATTGATTTTTGATAATTAGGGACGATGCAAAGTGTTGGGTGAATTTAGGTGTCCCTTCCATGTTGACCCAATTTTTTATTTTCATTTTGTCTTCATGTGCCTTCTTCACATGGTTTGATATAGTAGGGGGTTGATGGCAGTTCATATTTATACTATTATATCTATTTATCTATATTTATGAGTAGCTCTAACCTTGAAATATTAGATCCCCTAGTTTCTTGTTTGTTATGATATTGTCTTTCCTTTCTTTGCATCTTTCTCTCTTCTTTGCTTAATTTGTGATGTTGTGGTGCTCATGTGTTGTCCCTCACGTGTGCGACAACATTACCATGGTTACATCTCATTATGTTATATGGGGCACAACATCACTTTTCATTCTTGTTATTCTCTCCTTAAGATGTCACATGCCTTTGTGTTCAGAATGCACCATCCTAAGGGGGGGCTCTCATATTGCTTTGATTTTCAAAAGATACATTCGGTAGCCAACAAATCTCTTGTTGAAAATATCATTTTTCAAATTTTTTGCAGAAATCACATTCCTCAACAAGGACCCTTAGTAGAATACTTTTCCTTCATCATGGGTTTGTAAAGAAAGAGTTTGAGAAACTTTCCTCCGAGGAGGGAGCACCTTCCCCTGCGGGCGAAGATCTGACCTTCCCCTTGCAAGGGGACTTTCTTCCTTTCAAATTCCTTGATGAAGTGAAATATTTCAAAGGGATTCCTTGATGTTGAATTGATTTGCAAAAAATACTCTTGCACTTTTAAACTGAGCGTCCCTTGAGTGGACCCCTTTTCTTTTGAAGGTTCCCAAGGGACCGCTTTAAAATCTCCTCCAATTTTTTTACTATCTATGTGACTGTCTACTTGCTTGCTTGTGTGGCTTCCTTTTGTTTTCTAACATGTTTTGTTTGTGGATTAACATGTTGCTTTGCAGGTGTGCCTTTGAAGCTGCTTTCCAATCTGACTATGCGAAGTCCCTTACATCGGGCTTCCTTTAGGACCAAGCACCTAGGGAGCACCTTCTTCACAAGTTGGAGGACCTGTGGAGCACTTTCATCCTGTGAGATTTGTTCACCATTGGTCTGCAGGCCTCTAGTGCAATTTGTTCAATCCCCCTCATGAGAGAGTAACTGTGGAGCCATTTTCCTACCTTAAGCTTTCAAGCATGCCAGATTGCATTTTGCTTCCTCGACGATTTAGGTATATTTTCTTGTAACTCTTTCAATCTACTTTACTGAACACTCATTAGCACTCATGTTCACTAAAGTGGAGGTAAAATGTATAGGAGTGAATTTGCACCCCCTTGCAAATTCCCCTTTTACACCCTTCACCCTACAAAAATCAAACCCAACCATGTAATTCCACATCATTTGTTTGTACACCATCCACTTGGTGCCTATTTATAGTGTTGGTGGGGGAATTTTTGGGACGCGCGTGCAATGCATAGATGTTTGTGTGGTGCGTTGTCGTCCTCATAGGATTCATGCCTCTGGAATCTACAGAGGTGTTATGTTCTCCATTGGCAACGAAATGTAACATCCCTACAACCTAGTGGAACCTTCAAAATTTTATGTTCCACTGACCTAAGAAGTTGTTTGGTTATCTCATTGACCTTGTTTCTTATCTGTTGGTCATGGTTTTTATCACAAGGGTTTAGGGTTTTATGCTATGTGGGTGAGTTTTACTTAGCATATTTTCCTTCCTTCTTAATCCTTGTTCATTTGGTCTAATATTTCACTGACCTACTAGCTAGGTTCCCAGTTGTCTAAGTCACATCTTAAGCCTATGCACCCATGTGGTTACCGACCCCTTATGTCTAGGTTTCCCGTTTACCTCTGTGCTTGGTATTTTCTTGTCATTTTGGTCCAGGGGTTGGTGTTTTATAAAGTTAGAGGTTTCAAATATTTTACCTTAACCTAGGTTGAGTATGGTCTTAAGTCTTTTGTAAGTCCCCATGCTTCATTTTACTTAGGTGGCCCCTTCTTTATGAACAACTTTAAAGCATGTGCCCATTATTGTCATTTAAAGTCTTTATATAGCCCATCGTTGAAACTCTATCATTCATCAGTTTCATTTATGTGATGAGTGATGAACCCATTTCCTTTGCATCGCATATTGCTACAAGCATTTTCCCTTTTCATTTCACTTCCACAATGCACAATAACTTGTGTTTCCTTCACATCGCTTTTATCCTTCACATCGATGAAGTCTTTTTGCTCACTTAACCTTTCCACGATGCATAATGGATTTTGTAGTTCTTTCACATTGCGAAAAATTTTTTATTGCTCAATTCATTTGAGCAATGGGCGACAAGAGGTAACAAGAGTTTACATCAACTGAAGGTTATTCATTGGGTTGACAAGTGGATTTTAGTGAGACTTAGTGGCTAGTCCCCTCAACATCTCAATAAGCACTTCATAGAAGAGATAGGCACATGTCGGTAGGATGAAATAATGAGTCCCTTTGATGCTACAAAAAGGTGAATGATGTGGCATAAATGGACAAGTGGCAGTAGCTCGCCATCCCATTGAATGGAAGCATTGACTCAGTTTGACCCCGTAGGCTAGCTAGCGAGTTTGACGTGTGGCAAGGACATAAAGGTGGATGTCTTGAAGCATGAGTTTGAGGTGATGATTAACGTTTATCAGAGAGACTTCACCACATCAGTTGGAGTCATTTTTGGGTCTCTTCGATGGAATGATAGTGTCGCATCTAGGTGACAGTGGAATCTCAGTGAGACACTATCAAGAGTCTCTTCGACATGCCGATACATATAGTGACATTTGATGCAATGATAGACGAATGCCCTTTGGAGGGCAATAATTATCTTCTTCAAGCAATGTGCAAAGGAACTTTGTCTCATATGAATTTCCCCCTCTCGAGTTGCAAATATAATTGCTTTTGGGGAATGTATTTTGTTATCGGTCAAATGAGTATTGGACATGTGTACATTATGGCCCGAAGCTTGTTTTCTCCTTCATTTCTATAAGATGGAATTCATGGCCAAGTGTACGGGGTTCTGATTTCTAGGAAGGCTCTTAGCTTTAGGTTTTGGCCATGAAGGAGGTTGTGTACTAGAATTATTGAATGCTAAGGGTAAAGGTCCATATGTTGTAAGTCCATATATTATGATACTCTTATAAATTGATTGCAAAGACATGAATATACACTGCTATGTAATTGTCTCCATGTCTAGAATGCAATATCTTTTGAATTGAAATAACAAAGTTATTGAGGTTTTTCAAACACATTTGTTGTTTGAGTTGTCTGTTTGTTTCCTTTCCATTCAAGGAGTGGTGTAAATGCTTGCAGATACATAAAAAAGGTATTATATTTTTAGATGGATTACTAAGTATGATTTCATGACAGGCTTAAGCAAAAAATTCTATCATAATGTGGTAGAAGTTTGTAGGTCATCAAGATTATGTTATAGTATTATGGTATTATGTACATAATATGTGGCTCTGAAGCCCAAGGTAGGCAATGGTCTTGCACAGTTGTCTTTCCCCATCCCTAGAAATAATCTTGAAATACATTAAACCTTTTAATGCTTTAGTTTCATGGTTATTTTTTTGTCTCAACTTCATGCCTATAATGAAATGAGAACAAGGGGTGTGCCATTATTTGAGGCAGCCATACACACTCTTGTTGTATTGTATGAAGTTTATCTGCTTTACATTGTGTTGCAACATAAGTTAAATATATGCATCCGGTGTCACATAGGATCACCCTCCTAGGTTTTGTAGAGCCTGAAGTGCAGGGAAGAAAAGTGTAAAATCTATCTCCCAACTTGTCAGCCACTAATCTTGAAGTTCTTAAGCATAAGGATTGGCTATCCTTTAGAGGATTTTCAAGGTCTAGTTGGGAAAAACACCAATAGAGTGGTGACTATGTTGGGGATGAACTTTGAAATTTGGTTGCAAACTGTCCTATCAAAGAGTCATTAAAATCTCAAAATATTATTTGCAACAAGAGATTGAAAATTGTGGAATCTTATTTTCCCATTTGAGTCACCAACAAATTGGTGACTTTGCTGGGGATAGCTCCAGTATTACCCATTTTGAATGAGTCAATAAGTTTTCTAATCTAAAGATTTGGTTGAGATACTGAAGGACTTCACACCTGGAGAAAGAAATTGTTGCAACATACCTGAAAGTTTCATGATACGTGGTGCTATGCTGGTGAAAAGAACTCAAAGAAATTTGATCATTGAAGATGTTTCAATTGTTGAATATTTTTTCTTCTTAAGAGAGGTGGTGACTCTATTAATGAACCTATTGAAATTGTGGAAGAGGTGTCCACAAAAATTTGCATAGGCTTGCAAATTCTTCCAGTCATAGAGAGAAATCTTGAAGTCAACAAAATTTTCTAGATATGAAAGTTTTCAAACCTAGAAGAGGTTTTACTGTAGTCAATTTAAAAGAATTTATGTGTGTCTCAGCTGTTGGAGGAGACCCTAAATGAAATTAAGATTTAAAGAGCTTCATTTTGTTTGAAGTTCAGTCCTCTATGAAGAGAGGTGGCAACTTTTTCAAAAGAACCTCATGAAGATGTGAAGAAAGTTTCAGATCAATAAAGATTTCCAATCAAGAAGAAGAATTTGCATCAACTGCAACATATCCAAGTATTTTGCATATTTTGGTTTTCAAGAAGGATAATCTTATGTATGAAAACCATGTTTGAAAGTCCTAGAAAAACTTATGTTCCCTTATTCAGTGAAGTGTTAGCACTAAGAGAAAGGTAGTTGAGAAAGTTGAGAGTTAATGGTTGTCAGTAGGAAAGGAATGAATCACAGAAATATTTGTATAAGGATTGTTATTATGACTTTCTTTATATATTTTTAAATCCTACAATGCAACAACAACTACAATTCTAGCTATGTCCTCAGAGAAGTCCTTTCCCTATGGAAAGATATAGACCATTAAATTTTAATGGTATTCAAGGTTTCCCAAACCCTATTCCTAATGAAGTTAGAAAATACTTGCCAAAATTTGAAGGGAAAAGCTCAAAATCAACATCTTAGCATATGCAAGAGTTTTTAGATTTGATGGGAGATTATGAATTAAGTCATGAAGATGTTGTCATGAAGTTCTTTGTTCAATCTCTAAAGGAAGATGCTAGCTAATGGTTTTCATATTTTCTAGTGTGTTCTATCTCTTCATGGAATGAGTTCGTGGTGACATTCATAGAACAATTTGATGAAAGAATTGATCCAAGTTTAGTGGGACAAAAATTTATGAACATCCAGAAAGAAGAAGAAGAGTTGGTTCCTGACTTCAATCTCAAATTTGCAAAGGCAATAAGGGATATTACTAAAAGTATGAGACCAAATGATGCAGTGTGTTTGGTTGTATACTTGGGTGCATTTGATGAAGAAATGAGCTATCTTTTAAGAGATAAATATCCTACAACACTTCATCATGTGTATCAAATTGCTATGGATATTGAAAAAAATTCAAAATGTTCAATGATGAAGGGACACATGGCTGCAAGTGTTGGTTATCCTAGCACACCTTATGCAAATGGAATTCATGGATAAGAAAATAGAAATGATTGTCAAGATGATAATGCTTCTATTGTTTTGATTTGTCCATCATTATAACACACAAATCATAGTGAGCTCCAAGTCAAACATGAACAAAATTTAAGTAGTGTTGATTAGATGTATTTTTTCCAAGAGTTGTATGACATGAAGAGATACAAGGGAGAGTCACCATATGGTTTATTTGCAATATTTTTGGATGCCTTGTTGAAGGTCCCCAAAAATTTCAGACCTAAGGATCCAACGTGCATTGATTTGTTTTATGAAATGTATGAGCCAGGGCTGAGTACTTTGCCAAAGGAATTGAAGCCTCATAGTTTTGATCAAGTACTTGATTGGATAAAGATTGTTGAAGGGCACAATGTGATTATGCACAAAATATGATGTCTCGCAATGCTAGTAGCAGCTGCCCTATTGAGAAAAATAAAAACACAATACAAACAACTGAAAAAGGTATATCAGAAAATGAACATCCATCTTCTTGTCTAAATGAGGATAATGATTGTAATCAGCCCACAAGTAGCATATATGCAGATCAATATATCAGTGATGAAGATAAAGATACATTTGCAAGTGTTAAGGAGATCTCATTGCAAATCAGTGGTCAAGATATTGAAAATGAAAATTTAAGCTTTCATTCTGAAAATTTTGAGCATAGTTTATGTAATGATGAGTTTTCTTGTGATGAGGATCATAATGATAGTGGACCTAATTGTTCTTCTGAGGATTATGAATGCTCCTATGAAGATGATCTAGAGGTGTTTCCTTCATGTGAAGGATGCAATGATATGAATGTTGATAAAGTCACTTGTTCTCAAGTGAATTAATAAATTTCATTTGATGAATACCTAGAATGTAGTTTGGGTTAGCATAGTTTATGTAATGATGAGTTGTCTTGTGATGAGGATCATAATGATAGCAGACCTGAATGTTCTTCTGAGGATTATGAATGCTCCTATGAAGATGATCTAGAGGTGTTTCCTTCATTTGAAGGATGTAATGATACGAATGTTGATAAAGTCACTTGTTCTCAAGTGAATGAACAAATTTCATTTGATGAATACTTGGAATGTAGTTTGGGTTTGCTATCAATGGAGCATATTGACTCTATGGATGATAATGACTTTGAAGATAAAAAATTGTGTGTTCAGTATCCTGATCCTAAGAACAGTTTCAAATGTCATGAAGATGTTGATGATGCTAATGAACATGTTTGTATCCCTACTACTTGTGATTGTTTGTATGAAGCGGAGATGGAAATGTTAGTTATACATGAAGAGGATGAAAATGTGCACATTGATGGAAGAATGGATTCATTATGGAATGATCAAGTTATGAATTATGAAAAACACATGGATCTTGGTTCAATATTATTACTAATTGATAATATTGAAAAGCTTGATGATTTATCTAACAATGAAATTTTAGAATGTGTTGATATTGCAGAAATTTTTGACCTATGTGTGGAGCAACCAAATGATGGAAGTAACAATGGGTTTCATGTTAGTGAATGTGAAATTGAATGTGGTTGTTTCTTTGTTGATGTTTCCAGTCCTCATAGTATGAAAATGGATATGTTTTTTTTGAATGAGGGGTGCAATAGTGTAAAAGTTGATGAAGACACATTCTCATTATTTGGTGAACAAGAACCATGCTATGGTGGATCTATTGAATCCGGGTCAGATGTTTTCCTATCAAATAACAATTGCAGTAGTACATATGTTATAAGAGGTCAGTATGAAAATTTTGACACAGGGTTAGGTTCTGAATTATTCGAGCCTTCCTCTAAATTTTTTTTGCAATGAGCTAAATGATAATTTGAAAAATGAGTTGGATTATGTTATTGAACTTGAGATGTGTGCATTTACCCAGTTTTGGGATGTTGATGATGCATATGATCTTCATTTCCACGACACCAAGGAGTGTTCTGATGTAGCTAAATCAAAATTCTTAGATGTGTGCTCGTGTCATGGAATCTAATTCAATCAGGTTCTTGAATATGATGCCAAATTTTATGATGTCAGTGGTCAAGTGGACTATGAATGTTTCAATTTCTCAGTTCAGATGGATAAGCTTTTGGTGGAACATGAAAATGAGCTTGATATGGTAAAATTTCATAATGACTATGGATTTCAGTTAGTGCTTGACTCCCAATATCAGATTGACAGAGTTAATAGAGGCACCAAATTGACTATGGTAAAATTTCATAATGACTATGGAATTCAGTTAGTGCTTGACTCCCAATATCAGATTGACAAAGTTAATAGTGGTGTGGTTAAGCATGTTGGTGTTGATATCGGTTTTTAGATATATAGTGATAGTGTTATCAAACTTGGCCTAGTGCAAACAACATAAAATAACGTGTTTGACAGAGGCAAACATTGGTTCTTCTTTTCATTTGGTGGTCTGGAGCCAGCAAATGAAGTTTAAAAAATTGAATAAAGGAGAAGTTGCAGAGCACCCAATGGACCTGGCACTTGGTCTACTTCCCAGAGATCTAGAATCTCGCCATGCTTTGTAAGACGCATGTGTCCCCAGTCGGAGCCACTAGTGGAACCTTAAAATTTTTATGTTCCAATGACTTGAGAAGTTGTTTGGTTATCTCATTGACCTTATTTCTTCTCTACTAGTCATGGTTTTTATCACAAGGGTTTAGGGTTTTATGCTATGTGGGTGAGTTTTACTTAGCATATTCTCCTTTCTTCTTAATCCTTTTTCTTTTGGTCTAATATTTCATTAACCTACTAGCTAGGTTCCCAATTATCTAAGTCACATTTTAAGCCTATGCACCCATGTGGTTCCTAACCCCTTATGCCTAGGTTTCTCGTTTACCCTGTTGCGTGGTATTTTCTTCTCATTTTGGTCTAGGGGATGGTGTTTTATAAAGTCAGAGCTTTCAATATATTTTACCTTTATACCCTAGGTTGAGTATGGTCTTAAGTCTTTTCTAAGTCCCCATGCTTTGTTTTACCTAGGAGACCCCTTCTTTATGAACAACTTTAAAGCATGTTCTTGTTATCGCTACTTAAAGTCTTTGTATCACCCATCGTTGAAAGTCTATTGTTCATCGGTTTCATTTCTGCGATGAGCAATGAACCCATTTCCTTTGCATTGCATATCGCTACAAGCATTTGGCCTTTTCATTTCACTTCCATGACATGCAATGACTTGTGTTTCCTTCACATCGCTTCCATCCTTCACATCGATGAAGTCTTTTCGCTCGCTTAACCTTTTTCACGATGCGTGATGGCTTTTGTAGTTCTTTCACATCATGCGGGTTCTTCACATCGCAAAAAATCATTTACCACTCAATTCATTTAAGCGATGGGCAACATGAGGTAACAAGAGTTTGCATCAGCTAAAGATTCATCAGGTTGATAGGTGGATTTCAGTGGGACTTAGTGGCTAGTCCCCTTGACATCCCGATAAGCACTTCATCAAAGAGATAGACACAGCAAGATGAAATAATGAGTTCCTTTGATGCTACGAAAAGGTGAATGATGTGGCATAAATGGACAGGTGGCAATAGCTCGCCATCCCATTGAATGGAAGCATTGACTCAATTTGACCTCATAGGCTAGCGAGAGTTTGATGTGTGGCAAGGACATAAAGGTGGATGTCTTGAAGCATGAGTTTGAGGTGATGATTAACGTTTATCAGAGAGACTTCACCACATCGTTGGAGTCATTTTTGGGTCTCTTCGATGGAACGCTAGTGTTGCATCTAGGTGACAGTGGAATCTCAATGAGACACTATTAGGAGTCTCTTCGACATGCTGATATGGTGACATTTGCTGCAACGATAGACGGATGCCCTTTGGGGGGCGATAAGTATCTTCTTCAAGCAATGTGCAAAGGAACTTTTTCTTATGAATTTGCCCCTCTCGAGTTATAAATATAATTGCTTTTGGGGAATGTATTTTGGTATTGGTCAAATGAGTATTGGACATGTGTACATTTTGGTCCAAAGCTTGTTTGCTCCTTCGTTTCTATAAGAAGGAATTCACGACCAAATGTACGGGGTTCTAATTTCTAGGAAGGCTCTTAGCTTTAGGTTTTGGCCATGAAGGAGGCTATGTACTAGAATTATTGAATGCTAAGGGTAAAGGTCTATATGTTATAAGTCCATATATTGTAATACTCCTATAAATTGATTGCAAAGACATGAATATACACTGCTATGTAATTGTCTCCATGTCTGGAATGTAATATATTTTGAATTGAAATAACAAAGTTATTGAGGTTTTTCAAACACATTTGTTGTTTGAGTTGTTTGTTTGTTTCCTTTCATTCAAGGAGTGGTGTAAATGCTTGTAGATAGGTAACAAAGGTATTATATTTTCATATGGATTACTAAGTATGATTTCATGACAGACTTAAACAGACCTTTTTGTTATAATGTAGTAGAATTTTTTAGGTCATCAAGATTATGTTATAGTATTATGGTATTATGTGCATAATATGTGACTTTGTAGCCCAAGGTAGGCAATGGTCTTGCATAGTTGTCTTTCCCCATCCTCATAAACAATATTCAAATACATTCAACCTTTTAATGCTTTAGTTTTATTGCTATTTTGTGTCTTAGCTTCATGCCTGTAATGGAATGAGAATAAGGGGTGTACCATTATTTGAGGCAGCCATACACACTCTTGTTGTATTGTATGAAGTTTATCTGGTTTACATTGTGTTGCATAATAGGTTAAATATATGCATCCAGTTCACATAGGATCACCCTCCTAGGTTTTGTAGACCCTAAAGTGTAGGGGAGAAAAGTGTAGAATCCATCTCCCATTCGTTGGCCACTAATCTTGAAGTTCTTCAGCATAAGAACCAACTATCCTTTAGAGAATTTTCAAGGTTCAACTAGAAAAAACACCAACACGCCCTTCAACCGACCTTTGAATGACTCTTTCCCTCCTAATTGACCTTCAAATGACTACTTTCCATTCTCCTTCATTCATCTACATGCTTTTTCACATTCTACACAATTCTAGAGCAAATTCAAGCAACTCTTGAGCTACTTGCTGAACTATCAACCATCCCAACCATCCCAACCATCCCAACATCACAACATTCTTCACATCTACCACATAAGCTCTAACATGGTGTCTTGTGAGACTTCCTTTGGCGTTGTTGCGGCCATGTCAACTTTTCCATGGTTGTAGACTTGCATTCCTCTCTCATTGGCCTTGAGAGCCTTTGGTTGAGGGTGATATTGCTCACTTAACATTACTTTGTTGTTAGGTTTGAGTAGCATAGTGTTTCTCATAGTATTCAGTATTCTTTCCTTTCCAACATACTTTCTTATCACATTTCTACTTTTCTGTCTATTTGGCTATTCGTGGAGGTGGAAACACCAAAACGAGGGTTTTATTGCGCCAAGCCCCAAAACAGCCCCAACATTTTTTCCTACTTTGTTGTGTGTACGTACTTCATTCATGTGGAGCTTTCCAGAGAACTAGACCTTTCTTAAGTTTATTTCTCACCACCTTTGTTCTCTTTCATAATATTCCTTATGTTATATTAGTCCCTTTGTTATTTCTTGCTTTTTTCATCACAGTAAACCTTTAGGTAAGCCGTTTAGTAGGTTTTCTATTATTTTTTCTATCTTTTCACTTTTTGTTTGTACAAAGGCCAACACGCCTATGAGATGCCACCATGCCACATTGCCATCCCTATTCTACGTTGCTGTCCTTTGGCAGAGACTTGTTTGAGGTACAGTCAAAATTCTAACAACCTGCTCGCTTAGTTCAAACTAAGCTCCCGAGTTAGTAGAGTGAAAAAAGTACTGAGAGTTCTCTTCATTCTCTATCCTCCAACTCCCTAAACACCTAAGCAGTTGAGTTAGATTAGGGAAACCTTCAACTCTCGGCTCTCCGTGACCTGGGGTCATTGAGTGGTTTGTCCCCCTCCTCTACATAGAGTAAAGGTAGGTTTTTGAAAGGGCCCAAACCCTTTTACAAATACTAGTTTAGATATGACATCAAAGCCCTACAAACAACCAAAAAAATAACAACAAAGATCAACAACCCAAAGCTTGAAAACTGATTTGAAGACAATAAACTAATTGCACCACAAAATTAAAGAACTAGACCAATAGAAGAAATCACCAAAATATCTACAAAGGACAACCCAAATGTCATACAAAAGCATGTAGCTAATAAATAACTCACAAAACAACAAATCATGGTAGCTTAAATCCTAATTACTCCAAAGAGCATTGCTTTCCATCTGTAGACCTATCCACAAGACCATATATAGAGCCCTTATCATCCTTTTTTGTTGACAACATTGTCAAACTAGGAACATCTACAATCATGGAATCTCTAGAAGCACTATCACAAGCTCTAGAGTAATTAATGCAAGGGGTAGGGAATACCAAAGCAAAATCATTAGGGGTCATCATCTCCTAATTCTTGATACATTGTTAGGTGAAGGAATAATAGGGGCATAGTTCCTCAATTGTAAAATTGTAATTTACTGCACCATCATTATCTTTAGACTACCTAGTCTCAACAAACATTCTTTGAGATGCAACTCTAATTTCTTGAAATAGAAAATACATTTTCTTTCTCTAAACATTTTGAGCCAATTTGGGACTAAATGTTACAAAAGAGTGGTTTTTCCACTTTGTAGCATGTGAAACAAATAACTGTAGAATCTTCAGCCATAATTTGTTACCTCCAAAAATTGAATTTTGAAGATAAAATAATCAAAGACAAGAGTGGCTTATCCATATCAATGTAGACACAAGATCTAACATAGAGCACATGAAACACAAATTTAGTAACCACATCAATTGTCACAATTTGATCAATAGAATTTGCAATACTAATCAACACCTTCTTCTCTCAAAAATTCAAAGATAACTCTAAAAGTTTGATCCAAATAATGACCCTAAAAATGAGCTCTAATACCCAATCAAAACTTATATCTATTTACAAAGATAAAACCCATTTTTACCTAAGAACTACAATCCGCCACTAAGAATCCAAACACAATCCTCATGAGATAAAAAGGTAAACAAGAAGAACCCATTCTCCATGACTAAAACCTCCTTGTGACAAGAAGGATTGAGACCGTGTAGTGAGAGATTTTCCAAGAGCGGAAGACCCCTCTATATAGAACCACTTGAGTCGCAATCATTGGACAGCACAAGGGACCTAGGGGAGTCACTTAACGACCTCCAATTATGCCAGGGCGGCCCACCATTTTTGGCAGGAAAAACCAGTGAACCCCGTTTGAATTCGCACCATGACACAACACTCCTGAACTATAGCCTCTGGCCGCACCATAGCCGACCCTTCCAACTATAGCCCGATCCTCTTTAGACCGTCTTTCAGTATTCCTCAGAAGGAAGCCTCTGCTAAGTCTGCTTTGCAGAGTAAAAGTTGCTCCTCCCAAACCTTTCCAACAACATGACTCGATGGAGCTTTTGGTGCTGCTGAAGAATCACCCCAAATGCTGGCAACCTGTTGGTCTATCATATTGATCTGTCAGATTTTGATCAATTGCTAGTGGTCCAAAAATATATTATGGTATTCTTTCCTCTTTCTAACATTTTTTTGTAGGTTTCTCACTGGTTTGTACTGAGGGTAGGAGTAAGTCATGTACATGTGTGTCATTGAATTGACACAACCTAGCTTCTTTTTCTACCCTCTAGTTTGTGATTCGTCTATTTTTTTTATATATTTTCGTGTTATTTTATTTTTAAAATAATATTATATCCAGGGTAACGATGGCGCGGCTTAACTGGCACACTCTAAGGGTACACTCCTTAGGTGGTCGGGCCCATTCATCTGACAGTTCCCTACTTTATCTGCTTTTTAGAGCTTTCTGTTAAACTTTGCATCTCCGTTTTTCTTCACTCCCAAGTTCCATACGTGAATAAATATATTGGAATCTTTTCCTATAAATACTCCGCCCAAGGAAATAGCTATATTGCACATCATTTTAAAACAATACTCTATTGCACATCATTTTAAAACAATACTCTGCATGCTTATTCGTAGGAGATGATTTATTTAGGTGTATGGGAGTTTAATTAGAGATGCCCAAGGGTGTTTAAATAATATTAAATTTTAAATAATTAATTATTATTTTTTGATAATAAATATATAAAATGAAAAATAATGGAACAAGTTTTTAAAATAATAATAATAAATATAAATAATGAAGGATTTTGAAACAAATTTTATATAATAAATTATTTTTGAATTATTTTGAATTTTTTATTTTTTAAAATATGTTTTTGTGTTATTCTATTTTTAAAATAATATAAGTATACTAATTAAAATTATATATTGTTGATACAATAATATACACTATTTTTTATAATATGATAATATATTTATATAATATTATTATCCTATTTTTAAAGTAATATTAAAATTGTTGATGCAATAATATATATTGTACTTTATTTAAAATTTATTTTTTATTTTACAATTATTCTGAAATTTTTTAATTTATTTAATCAAGATTTATTTATGTTTATAGTTATTTTTTAATTTGAAATCTCATAAAAAAATTCTTAAGAAAATAAAATAACAACAATCAATAGTACTTTAATATGAATTATAATTTCTAACATATTGCAACAAAAACTAATTTCAATAACACCTATTAAAATAATTTGTGAAAAAATAGTAAATAAATATATATAATACTAACATAAAAATATAAACAACTTTCAAAATATTATAATTCATAAAACATTCAATGGACAAAATATTTCTATAGTCCCATGTTGATGAACATGAATCCTAAGAAAATTTATAAAATTCAAATTTAATATCATTTGCTTTCTCTTTTCTTCATTCATAAAAAAAAAAAATTGAATTTATTAAATTTAAAATATTAAACAATAATGATCCCTCTATTAGATTATAATCATACTTGTATCTTTCAAACTTTAAATAAATAATGGATATCTAAAATAGTAGTAAGACACAAAGATGCCATATGATCATATATAAAAATTGAAACACAACTAAATATTTAAAAATTAGAATTATCTAAGAATTATTTATTTTTTATTTACTTTAGAATTATTTTATGTCATGATCATATATAAAAATTGAAACACAATTAATTTTTTAAAAATGTTAAAACTATCTAAGAATTACTGAAGTTTTCTATTTTATAAAAAAAATAAAAATTATTTACTTAGAAAATTTTATTTTTTTAAAACAAAAGTTAAATAATATGATATCTCATTTTCCATTAATTTATGTTTATAGAGAAAATTATTATTTTTTGTTTATAATGTCTACCTCTATCAAAGTTTGCATATATTTTCTCCCTCTTCATCTCCCATGTGCCCATTAAGTTCAAAATTTTCTAAGTGTGTAGGTGTTTTCAATTTTCTAAGTGTGCAAGTTTTTAAAGTTTCATATATTTTCATTAGGTATCATATCATTTACTCAAACACCTCCCTTTCCTTTATATTCCCATCAAAACGTTGAACTTTCTCATCCTATCATACTTTTTTGACCAACATTTTGTTAATCCTTATTCCAATCAAAAGTTAAGATGTACCTATCCTAGCATGCCTTTCTACATGACTTCATTGTTTGCTTTATTCCTATTGAGATATCAAACTTTCCCACTGTGGCATGGATTTCCTTCTAAGTTTATTTGTTTCCTTTATCCCCACTATTTTTTTTAGTTCTCCTTCCCAACATCCTTTTCCTTCAATCCCCCCACTTTTACTTATTTTTATCATATTTTTGTGTTATTTCTTACAAATATTCCTTTACCCTAGACCCCAACTCCCCAACCCTTGCATCAAATTACATTTCAATATCGGATCTTCAACCTTTACCTAACTCAAGTACCTTATACATGGTACCCCCAAACTCTAATACCCAACATATTAAACTATGTCACCTCAATTAGACCAAAATTTTGAGTATCTAGGGTGCTATACTCCCAAGCATTGACCCTCAATATGTGGCATGAAATTTAAGTTTTTTCCAACCTAAAAACTTTGATATTTTCACCTTTTCACACTATTTATTCTCATATTCCTTGTTGCACACCCTAGAGTGCCATTAATGACCAATTTTAATGTTGAAACTATTGTATAAGGGTTTTCCCTATACAAAAATAAGTTTCAAATAACAAGGTAATGATTTCACATGAACTCACAATGCAAGAGGTGGAATATAGCCATGTTTTCATTAATGTGGTGGTTGCATCCTCTACTACCTTGCTCCTTATGTAATCTTAGTTGTTATTTTGGAAAAATTGCATACCAATAATTACTTGGAAGGATATCAAGAGTGAAAAAATTCAATCGAAGATTATTATTCATATTATCCATATAAAAAACACTTACAAAATTATTCTAAACATGTGTCAAACATGTGCTCAAACAACCAAATTTGAGGATATAAGTTACCCTTAGATCTACTAGAGATCATAAGATGAAAACCCTTCGATTTTGAGGATTAGAGGATGAAACCCCTTTACACCTATAGAATGATCTTATTCTAAAGTCATTAATGAATTTGTAGTTATTGTGGATTCCAACAATGTAGTTACAATTTTTTTTGTTATTATTTTAACTATTAACCCTACCATTATTACAAAGTATTTTGATGTAATCTTATAATTCATTGAAATAGTAAGAAAATTTCTAAATTTTCAATTATTCATTTTGGGTTATGAATGTTGATGTATAAGTTGTAAAGAAATACGGGTTTTTATGAGTTATAATTAAAATATTATTATTATTTTTTACATAAAATAATCATTAGGGTTATTTATTGCAATGGTATCAAATTTGTGATCTTGTCATCCTATAAATCATGGAGTTATCATATCTTGTTGCTGGCTTCAATATGTATGAAACTCTACCTAGAGGGATTCAAAGAGAGGTTACCTTTCTACATTTCAAGGAATTACATTGAGATCATTAGTAGAATAAATTACTTTAAGGTTTTTAAGTTACTAGAATCTATCAAAATATTAGAAGGAAATTGTCATTTCAAAAATACATAGAATTTTATTTCCCAAACTACTTGAAATGGATAAAAATAAACGGTGCACAAATACAAAAATGAAAAAGCACAACTAGTACTGACATATAAATAATTTTTAAAACACCATATTTGAACAACTCAAAGGAAGAATCACATAAGAAGGGACATCATGCATCTACTAGAGGACCACACTACCAATTATTACAAAGAAGATGAATGCAGATACTAGAAATAATTTGAGAAGAAATAAAATGAGATAATTCCAAAAGAAGAGTTAGATAAATTTTCTAAAGAGCTAGAAAAATAGATCATGGAACCAAAAAATTATGAGTATACTAGATTCAAACCTACAATAAAGGGTCTAAGCAAAAATTATGGAGCATGAACAAAAGAAAGAAGAAAAATTCTAGATTTGCAAGAAAGGGATAATAAAAAAAGCATGGAAGAGTATACAAAAAGAGCTATGAGTTTCAAGAATTTAAAGTCATCTCGAGTTCAATAGAGGGAGCTAAGATCTTTGACTATATGCATGTTATTAGATATCTTTTACTTCATGCTTTATCATGTTTGATTTGTTAGCATCATGGTACTAATCACGGGAAAGGTGAAATAATTCAAACTTATCATTCCATAAGATTATAGAATCCAAGTGTTAATTGGAGACATGTGAAGAGAAATGTATAATTTTTTCCTATTATATTAACCAAACAACTAAAAAGGGAAGATATTAGGAACACATGAACTTGTTGGAATATTTGATGTATTTAATAGGGGAGAGGGGCCCATAGCGGAGCACCCTAAGTTTGTGTTTCTCAAAATCCTATGTGGAAATTTCAAATCACTCCCAATTCTGTTCAATAGTTTATTTGGCAACTCATGTGCATCTATATTTCGTTTTAGGGCCACATCATCAAAATATGATGCCACATCAACATACTTTTGTTGAGGTATCCAAAAAGGCCCAAAAAAAAGGTCAAACTGATAGTGGTGCACTAAGTCATGTTTTATTGGTGCATCGATGTGGCATCACATGATTTGTCACTTTGCATACTTTTATAGATAAAAAGTGTTTTGCAATTGGATATTAAAGTGCTCCACTATGAGGCCCACTGAAGACTACTTTTATCCCCACTATTCGACCCTGCTCCATTATGGGCCCCTCTCCCCTATTATCATTACTAATAAATTCACCATATCATTTTCTTGGATAATTAGATGAATTAATTTATCCATGGGAAATCATAAGGTAGGTGATCAATTACATATGTTTAGAAAATTGACATTAATTTGTGTTTATTTACTCAGAGTTATTATATATATATATAGAAGGTTTTAATGTTTTAAAAAAAATTAAATAATTCTAGGTAAATGAAAAATTTAAATAGAAAAGTTAAATAATTCTTAGAAGTAAATAAAAAAATAAAAAAAATAAAAAATAACTCTCAGAGTTTTTTTTATGAGATTTCAAATTAAAAAATAACTATACACAAAAATAACTCTTGATTAAATAAAATAAAAAATTCTCAAATAGTTGTAAAATAAAAAATAGATTTTATATAAAATATAATATATATTATTGTATCAACAATTTTAATATTATTTTAAAAGTACTATAACAATATTATATAAATATATTATCATATGATTATTAATATCTAAATATATTATCATAAATGTTATTATATTATAAAAAATAATGTATATTATTATATCAACAATATATAATTTTAATTAGTATACTTATATTATTTTATAAATAGAATAATACAAAATATATTTTAAAAAATAAGAAATTTAAAATAATTCAAAAAAAATTATTATATAAAATTTATTTCAAAATCCTTCATTATTTTTATTTATATTTATTATTATTATTTAAAAAAAAAAATCATTATTTTTCATTTTATATATTTATTATCAAATATTTTTTTAATTAATTATTTAAAATTTTATATTATTTAAACACCTTATTATAGGCATCTCTAATTAAACTCCCATATATTTATATATGAAAAATATTCCAATATATTTATTCACGTATGGAACTAGGGAGTAAAAAAATCCATTACTTTAAACATAAAAACGCAGATGCAAAGTTTAACCGGGAGCTGGCTACGCAGCTTACAAAATCGAATGCTGCCATGCCATGCCATGCCATGCCATGCCATCCGCACCTGCATCAAATGAAGTACCCTGACCCAAAGTACAATCCATCAATCAGCAGTCAAATCAGGAGTTTAGTTGTTGGTCTGGTCACATTAAAATACCAAATATAAGTTACTAAAAATATTTATAAGTTATTAAATTATTTAGATGAAATAATAATTTCATCTTATAACTCTATAAAATATTAAAATTAAGGTACTTTTATTTTTTTTTATAAATTTAATACAAATAAATTAATAATTATCATATATAGATTTTTAAGTTGTATAACTATCAAGTTATATATTTGTAATAATCTTCTTAATATATTTTACATAACAATCCACATAAAATTAAAATAATTATATTATCTAAATATCTTTATTTTATTATTTTAAATTAGAATAAGTAAAATTTTATGGAATGAATATATAGATAAAAATTAAATTACACATAGGTAAATTATATTACACATAGATAAATAAATATATAAGTAAGTATGAAAGAACTTTGTTAAAATTACTATTGCATATAAGTTTATACATTAATATACTAATTTTAAAAATAAAAATATTCTTTAATATCATTATAAAATATTTTTTTGACACTAGAATAATAATTAAATTATAAAAGAATAAAAAATAATTATTCTTTTTAAAAATTCTAAATTAATGATTTAAAATTAGAAATTAGAAAATTAAATTTCAAAAATCCCAAATTTACAATTACACAAAAAATTGTTTCTAAATTCATATGTTTAAATCATAAAAAATATTTTTTTTTTAATAAAATTGAAAACATTTCAAAAAGGAAAAAACATTCATATTCTATTTTATTCAAAATCAATATGTATCTACAAATAAATATTATAAATTTAAGGTTGCACTAAATATTTTATTGTATAAAAATATAGAAACTTAAATATGCATCTAATAGAAAAAAATTTCATAATAAGTGCACATCTTATTGTTAAACAATTACAAAATTAAATACAAAGAAAATATAAAAAAATATTATAACAAATAAAAATAAGTTCTTTTAAATTAATATATATTTAATTAATTTATTATAAGAAATAAAATTAAGTTCTTAAATTAATAAATATTTAAAACCAACATATCTATCTTTAAAAAAATGCAATAAAGAATTGCATTTACACTTATCATATAGTTTAAAATAATTTATATAATATTATTATTATGGGTAGGGTTAGATTACAATTTAATTAGGGCTACAATTACAATGTTGTCAAAGTTAAGGTTCAATTAGGGTTAAAGTTCAATGAGGTTGGTGGTTCAATTATGGTTAAGGTTAGGTTTAGATTAGTGTGAGTGTTTTACGATTAGTTAAGGTCGAGGTTCTTATAGGTTTATAATTATTGCTATGGTTAATTAGGATTAGAATTACAATTTGCAAGGTTAGGGTTCAATTAAGGTTAGAGTTCTATGAAAAATTAAGTTTAGGGTTCTTATAGGTTTATAATTATTGCTATGTTTAATTGGGATTAGAATTACAATTTGCAAGGTTAAGGTTAGATTAGTATGAGGGTTCTAGGATGAATTAAGGATAGGATTTGTATAGTTTTACAATTACTATTACAATTCAATAAGGATTAGGGTTAGGTTTGACATTATGATTCATTTGGGGTTAGGGATGGGGTTAGCCTTTAATGATCCTTATATTTTGGTTAGGGTTAGGGTTCATTTAGTAATATATTAAATATATTATTATAATATTTTAAATATAATAATTTATAGGGAGTGGACCATGGTTAGAATTACGGTTAGGGTAGGATTAGGGTTAGTATAAATTTTTTATCTAATTAAGGTTACATTCAATTTTAATATATTATTGGTTGCCCCAAAATATAGATTAATGGTTATAATCACTTTCAGTTTAACCCTAATATGAATATAATAATCACTTTAAGTTTAACCCTAATAAACCAAGGGTAGGAGAGTAGAGGAGTTAAAAAGAGAGGAAATAGGATTAAATCACAAAAGAAATTAGATGGAAAAAATAGACTAATAATATATATAGAGAAATGGAAAAAAGAAAGTCTAGGTTTAAACTTAACTAAAAAAATGGTACACTATTCTTTATAATTTAATGATATATTTTAATTAAGCTAATATGTTTTTCATTTATAACATGATATATTTGGTATTTTAATAATCTATAAATATATATAGGTAAAAACTTAAAATAATAAATAAAGAAAAACCGGCTTCCTCTATTTTATATCATTTTATTAATCTACACTAAATTTTAAAAATAGATAAAAATATTATATACATATATGATTTATACTTTAAAAAATATCAATTTTTAATAATTTTTGTTATTACATGCATTTAAACATATTAATAAATACAAATTGATTTAAAAAATTATTTATTTATTAAAACATTAAAAGTTATTTTTAAAAAATCAAAAAATAAATAAAACATAACAAATTTTATTTAGTTTATTTAATAATGTATAAATTAAAAAAAAACACTTAAGAGTTTGTAGCATGAAATGCTTCATATATAGCAAATTCTTAAAGGTGTTCATCAACACAACTATTTTTTCAAACACTTAGACTATAGAAAATTCTAGACAATCATAAGCATTTGTGTATTTTTATGATCAAGTGTCAAACCTATGGATCAAACTTGAATTTACAAGTGTGAAGATCATTATGGTATGAAAGTGACATAGAATGAAAACAAAATAATTAGCAGTTTGCTTGAACATAATAAGACACAATTTGATAAACATCTTGTAAATTAATATTATCTTAACTCTAATATCTAAATATACTAATATATTATTACATTTGAATTCATCCTTAAATAATTTATGTAAAATAATTGTATTTTCTATATATTTCACTTTTATTTATAATTATTCATTTTTTTAAATCTCCAAATTTCACCATTCAATTGGTAGATGTTTAAAAACATATCATGAGAAAGAAAACATAAGTTCATACAAACATTAAAAATTTAATTTCAATTAGTAGGGGTAGAAATCTAAAGAAATATAACTACTCTTAATTGAATTGTGTGCTCACAAATCACATTCTACAGTGTGAATTTGACTTTACTAGTACATCCAAAATAACATTGAAACATAAGTTCGTATTCACACTATCAAGATGTCATACAAGAAAATGTCATATTAAATTCATCTGAATATTATCTCATAAAATATATGGTTTAGGTATGAGGTATAATAGTATGTCTCACTAATCAAATAACAAATTTATGGGAACACAAGGAAAAAAATGATTTAAGTTCATTTTAGATAATATTTTTGACCACTATATATATTTTTCATTTAAAAATTCTATGTAGTACCATAGTACCCCAAGCTACATAGAATGTCTAACCAACACACATTTACATGTCAAATATATTGTTTAGTCTCATACATCATTTTACTAATCGAAATTTATCATTTCACACCATATTTTTGAAGGTCAAATGAAGTCAATAGATATAAAAATAAAAAAATACATATAGGTAGCATTCATTGTTAGCTTTCTAAAACATGCTAATTTTTCCTATCCCATTATGTATTGATGTGTCATTTTGTAAAATTGCCACAAAGTTGAGGTCCTAGTTAATTTTGACAACCCATTTTCAACTAAGAATCCTTTGGAGTTCTAAATACAAATAAACAATTTCACAATTATGAATATAATTAAGATAATAGATTCTTGAATATTAAGACACTAAGATGTATGTATGATAAAGACACTATAATTTGGGGACATAATTTGTATCTCTAACTAACTAAATTAATCTCATGAAATACTCTTGTATAAAATAGAGAAGAAAAGCCACAAATAATCATTTAGCCATTACAAAAATAGATGGACATGCTTATTTAAAGTTTTGGAAAATTCATCAATAACTACATCCTAAAAATAAAATTAAGAAAAAAAGTGAACTTTCACATAAATCTATGCTAATAATCCAAGAAGAGGGAATTTAAATATAGAATAGTTTATATGTATACTATAGGTTTGTATGGGTAGCCACTAACACTAAAGAAAGGAGAAAAATGAAGAAATGAACATGATTTTCATTTTAAATTACATGTAAATAAGTCAAATGTTTATATATATTTTTCCCAAGTTAAAGTTCAACCTTGCATTGAATAAAGTTAGATTTTTTAGGTTGGGTTTTCCTATTTTATTCATATTTTTTTATTATTTTTTGGGTTATAGGTTCATGGCTAACACACATGGATCTTTGGGTCCCTCTCAAATATCTTTTAAATAAATCGTCCTTGGTCATTGAGCTAATGATTCTTTGGACCCGAGAGATAGAGAGATATAGAGATATAAAGGAAGAGGGAAAGGGAGAGATAGAGAGATATAGAGGAAGAAAGAGAGGGGGAGATAAAGAGATATAGATTTTAAGTTTGAAATTATTTTTATTACATAAATTTAAATAAAAATTATAAATATAATTATTCTAAAATAATTAAAATTTTAATAAGACAAATAATTATAAAATTAATTTTAATAATTTTTAAGTATTATTTATAATTTAATAAAAAACATAAATAATTAAAAATAAATTTCAAACTTAAATCTAAATTAAAAATTAGAACATTTCAAACTTGATAAAAATTACAAATAATTTAATTAATATTAATAAAGATAAAAATGAAATTCAAAATCAATTAAAAATTTTAAATATTTAAATTATTTAAAATTTAGTAATAAAATTAATTTAATTTCAATTTAATTTATTTATTCTTTAACAAATCTTCAATATAAATATGACCCTTGAATAATAATTATTATTTTAAATCATCCAGACATCTTTTTGTCAATTCTCTCACTAAAATATTTATTTTGAAAAATTCATTTAAATTAATAATGTGACCCCACTAAACTCCTGATTTGACTGCTGATTGATGGATTGTACTTCGGGTCAGGGTGTACTTCGTTTGATGCAGATGCGGATGGCATGGCATGGCAGCATCAGATTTTGTAGGCTGCGTAGCCAGCTCCGTTAAGCCGCGCCGGTAACGATGGTTGGAGTTAAGTTGTATTCTGTCGTGCGAGAGATGGTCTTCTCAGACCACATCACTAGTTCAAGGATGGGTAAGATTTTTATCTTCAATGCTAGGGATATCTTAAAAACTTTTGCCACTATGATGGCCGATGATTTCATGGTAGGAGGGGGTTTTGACAATGTGAACTATAGATATTGTCACACATTTTGTCTTCCAACTCCAATTTTTCATCAGGGCTATCGATATGTTTTGTACACTAGCGACGGCTCATATCAAAGAGAAATATATTAGGGATTGATGAGGTTCATCAGGTGGCAGAACTAAGGGCAAAGGGTGTTCTGCATGACGGTTGTGTTCCGGCGTCGGTCCATCAAGAGCCTTCTGGACAGTTTTTTGCTCTTGTAAGTCCAACGTATAGAGCATTTGAAAGTCTAAATTTGTGATTTTTACGGTGAACCCATCTAGGAAATTTAATAATGTAATGAGCTCTGATAGTGTAATTTAATCCAACAAGCTTTTCATGCTGTTGATAAGCACCTTGAATGATGAGTTTTTATCACTCAGCTTTCGAAGATTTTTCATGTTTTTTTTTAAACTATAGTTATGACTGTTAAGCTCGGGGAAGATTACAATTGAACTGTTGAAGCTGTAAAACACATTATTATAATTTTCAGCCATCGGAACTTTAAAACACTGATCACAATTTTCGGTTGTCTTGTTGTAACAAGGCTTCATTTTGAAAAGAGAGCTGTTTCTGTAAAGTTATATGAATGTTACCATACGGTTTTCTGACATGACTCTTGCTAAAAGAGCTAACATATGTTACAGTAGGGTTGTCTGAGATGTTTCTTGTCACAAGAAGTATGGACCTGATGTATTTGAAGAAATGGATTTTCCCCATTGAGGATTGTATATATATGTATGTAAATGTTATCTTAGGATCTTCTCTTGATCCAATTTATTCTCCCCATCGATTTTTGAATGTGTGTATGAGTTGTCTGATGGACTTGGTGCTTTGCACCTTATATTGTACCTGCTCTATCAGTTTTATTGGTAATGGATCTCTAATTTTGAAAAAAAGGGTGTATGAGTTAATCTTACTGTCTTCTGCCTAAAGGCTGAATCTCCTATTCAATTTTTTAACAATTTTCTTCTTTCTTTCCGAACATTTGGAGAGTAAATTTGCAGGTTCCAGGCCGAATCTTTGAATTTATTTACAAAAGCTATTGTTTTTTATTAGGTCTTTCGGAGAAAAACATCATATTTGATGTTTTAGATTTTAGTTTTTATAAAAACATTATTTGTTTTTTCTTTTCAAAATAGGACCACTGTTTACCGTTTTTGATGGTAAATGAAATGGTGAGAAGATTCGTAGAACTTTGATTTTTAATAAAGCAATACTTTTGACATAAACTATTGAAACATCTTTGTTTAGCAGTCTTCTAGAATTTCAGACAATGTGTGAGACAGTTAATTGCCTGGAATATCTCAAATTTTGTCTTTAGAAACATTTAATTGTCTGAAAGTTGTTTTTTCTGCACTAAAGCCTGTGGAAGGAATTGGAAATAAAACCAATTGCCATATATTTTAGGGAATTCCGTGAACAGAATTCTTCAATACTTTAAGCACGTGTGCAAAGAGTGTTACTAATATTGAAGAAAAGTCTTCTGAAACTTCATGGCAATTAGTCTGACAGACTTAGTCAAAATATCTGTGTTTTTGGAATGAGTTTAGAAAAGATTTATCTTTATTAATTCTTTGTCGAACCTTTTAGTTGAATCTATACTAAGGTCAGTTATTTTTTAGAAACCTTGTACATGAAATTCTAAAAGTTTCAATAAAATGTATTAGAGCATAAGTATTCAGAAGAATTTTATCATTTTCTTTGAACGATTGAAAATAATTATCCATTAAGAGTATTTTAGGTTTTATTAATTTTTTGTCGAACCTTTTAGTTGAATCTATACTAAAGGTCAGTTATTTTTTAGAAACCTTGTACATGAAATTCTAAAAGTTTCAATAAAATGTATTAGAGCATAAGTATTCAGAACAATTTTATCATTTTCTTTGAACGATTGTAAATAATTATCCATTAAGAGTATTTTAGGTGTTCTACCTAAAGTGTATGATTGTTTTCAAGTGTTTTTCGAAAATGCCAAGAATGGTCAAAATTTCAGTTAATTTGACACTATTGGTAATTGTTTTTGTAATGATACCATACAGATGTGGTCCCAGGGGGTTTTATTTAAGTGTTTGATCAAATTTATCAGGAATTTAAAGCAAAAAAATGCACTAACAGGAAATGGTCTCTCCAAATGATATCAATAAATATGCATTAAATTGCTTTCAAAGCTTACACATTATTCCTGAAGTTGTGTCGTTGACATGTTCAAGAGCTAAGTTTTATTTGAACCTTAATATTAATATTAAATCAATCTCAACTATTAAAGAAAAATAAATTCACGTCACAAAACCCACACATAGATTAAAAGAAATGGGACGAAGCTGGTGAACAACTATAAATTTCAAAGATATTTAAATATGAAACTTTTATGAGGGTGTGAACTTTTGTATAGGCTACTTTGTACTAGTACAGATGTGAGCTGACTGTTTGTGTGATTAGATTTGTCAATGCTGCCAAATTTGTTGCACTGTGAGTATTTTCATTTTGTCTCATTAATATGCATTGATGAAAAAGAGGGAGATTGTCTCTGTTTCTTTTTTAGTTGGTGTCCTTATTGGCTTTAGTTCTCTATATATGCGCTTCTAAGAAATATTCTCAATGTATTTCTGGAAAATTTGGATCAGGGCAGTGGAAAAAATGTTGCTGGGAAGTAAATCAAAGCAGGCCAAGAGTGCAAAGGATAACTCAGATAATTCAACTTTCCCATTGCTTGACCTCCCGGAGTTTGTGCTTGAAAGCGTTCTAAGGCGGCTTTCCCCATATCATCTATGCCAATTAGCACAAACATCCAAAGATCTCAGAAAAAAGTGCCGAAGTGATGAAATATGGGAGCCTCTGTATAATGAACGTTGGGGAAAAATTGCTGGTATGAATGCATTTGCTCTTTGGAGACGCTTGCTTCTTCAGAGAAATTCGAGGATTTTGGAAAGCAAGTTGATTACAGCTGTGCCAGTGATTAGACCCAATGAAGTCTTTGTAAATTTGTATTGGCAATTGGAATGTGGTGACTTTTGGTTTCCTGGACAGGTTTTCAACCGTATGGTGAGAGTAATGTTCCTGAATAGACACTAATTGTTTTCAGCAAATCTCAATTTATAGTCCTAGATTTGTGAAACTTGCTTTGGTTTTCCTCACCATTCAATTTCTCTCAATTGTTTGATTTGGAATATATGCTTCTTAATGATGCAGACAGTTTCAATTGGTGCAGATTAGTTCCTCTTATCCTGCAGGTTAAAACTCTAGAAAATACCCAAAATGAACAGTTTCAAAATAGACTGAAAAACAAAGAGGAATATTCGCATCCATATAAACGTCCAGGAAGCTGCAGCAAGATCTTTTGTTAGTTTCTGAGCAGTCGGATAAGACAACTTAAACACAATGATAAAATATCATTAACACGGTCAGAAAAAGCATACATCGTTTTCCTTCTTCCATTTAGCCTCTGCCTGGAATAGATCTCAGATCTTCATTTTTCCTCTAAAAACTATCTCTAATTAACCACCAAATGACATCGAACTCCCTATCACCTACAGGAACACAGAATCTTAAGCCTAAACTAACTTCAGAGCAGTTGAACGAACTACTATTTTTAGTAAAACTAAATTATAAAAATACTGAGCAGAAAATTAAACCAATGGAGCATGGAAGAAGTCTTTAATGAAGACGTTCTTCATCCTCCTCCCCTTCTCCTAGAAATTCTGAACCTCCTGGTTCAAGGTCATAGGGTGGAGTTGTTTGGCTTTACTTAAGAAAGTCAGCCTCTGTGATCCAAGTATTGTAGGAAGTTGGCAGGCCTTCCTGCTTAACAAAATACAGTTTATGTGTCTCGGACTGTGTAGCAGCTAATTTGGTAGCTAACACTTGTTCAACTTGCTCTCTTTTCTTCTCTGGCAAGTGCTTGGTCCCGTTGTTGTTTTCCTTCTCATTCTGCTAATTGTTCATCTGATCATCATTTGTCTCAGCTAAGCGTGAATGAAGGTAAGTGACACTAAAACAGGACTGCTATCCAAGTCCCCAGGCAGATCAGTCAGGTAAGCATTCTCATCTATCTTCTTCATAATTTGTAAGGGCTGTGAAGTTGTATTGCTTCTGTTTTTTATTGTGTCAAACTTTTTAGTATCAACATTTGGATCACACTCTGTGATCCATCATCAGGATGAAAGAGAGCAAGAGGAGAAATGTTGATCCACTCTGTAAAGTTGTATTGCTTCTGGTTTTTCTCCTCTTGCTCTCTTTCATCCACTCTGTGATCCATCATCAGGATGAAAGAGAGCAAGAGGAGAAACATTGATCCACTCTGTAAAGTTGTATTGCTTCTGGTTTTCTCCTCTTGCTCTCTTTCATCTTGATGATGGATCACAGAGTGTGATCCGAAATATTGATGCTAAAAAATTTGACACAATCAAAACCAGAAGCAATGCAACTTTACGATATAGATTGTGGAAACTTGATATCTTTAATTTGTAAAGGCTGATTTTCTTGGGCTTTAACTTGTTGAAGGCACTTTGGGGATACCTCTCCTTGTGCAAATGTACCATGACTCTTTCCCCTATTGAAGACTTTTTTTATCCTATGCAAGTAAGCATTTTTTTTATTTTGTCCATTCATTGATTACAATAACTGTCTAACCTATTGATGTGCATCTCAAATATTCTCTACAAAATCTGTAGCATCTTGGCTGATATGTGGGTTTCTGGGAAAATGAACTAATTCTACAACTCCTTTAGGATTTGAACCATACACAATTTGAAAAGCAGACAACTCTTTTAGGATTTGAACTATAAACAATTTTGAAATGCAGACTTACTTCTAGTCCTATTTGTACCAGAATTACAGGCAAATTCAGTTTGGGGTATTGTAAAATCCCTTGTTGAGGATTGTTACCCACGGGGCACTGCGATAGATTGCTTAATTAAATTCACCACGAATTGCAGCCTGCTGTCCAACTTTTTCCCCAAGACTCTCCAAAAGCGACATAAGAATTTGGTGTCCTTGTCACTGGTGATTTCTGGAATACCATGTAATTGCAGTACTTCCCTCAAGGACAAATGTGCCACTTGACTTGCATCATTCATCTTCTTATGGGATGAAATGAGCCTTTTTAGAAATTTTGTCCACCATTACAAACACTGAATCATGACCTCTTTGGGTTTGTGGCAGGCCCAAGGCAAAATCCATGGAAATATCAATCCATGGTTCCTTTGGCACAGGTAAGGGCATATATGGGCTTCTATTTTGTTGTCCTCCTGTTGCTGTTTGGCACACCCTACAAGTAACAAAAAAAACCTATTCACATCTCTTCTCATATTATGCCAAAAGAATTTTTCACTCACTAATCCAAAAGTCTTGTACCTTCCAAATTGTCTGCCCAACACATTTGAGTGCATCTCTCTCATAAGCTTTTCTCTGCTCAATCTAAGGGAATGCAAAGTTGAGATCCCTTAAACAAGAAGCCATGTACTAATAAAAACTCTTCAAATGAATGCATACCTACATGATCTTGACCAATTAGAATTGTATAACTATTGCTAAACAATGAATCATTTGCATATTCACCTTTTGTTTCTTCAAATCCAATCAACTTATTACTCATTAGAACCAACAAATGATGCCGTCTACTTAAGGCACCAGCGACTGCATTGGTTTTATTACTCCTATGCTACAAAAAAAAATCCATATGCCTATAAAATTAAAGCCAATTTGGCATGTTTGTGGGACAGCTTGCCCTAGAAACTTAGATACTTCAAGACTTGAGTGTTAGTCATCAAAAAGAATTCCCTATATAGAAGATAATGCCTCCAATATTTTAAGGCTTGTATCACAACATAGAATTCCTTATCTTAAGTGGTATACTTCTTAGTTTCATTTGACTTCTTTCTGAAAAAAGCCATAGGTTTACCTTCTTGGCCTAATACTCTCTCTAATAGCTACCCTTGAAGCATCACACTTAATTGTAAAAAGTTTCTCAAAGTTTGGTATAGCAAGAATTGGAGCTTCTATAACTTTTCTTTTGAGCTTTTCAAAACTCACATCAGCTGCCTTTGTCCAAGTAAAAGCTTTCCCTCTTGTGCAATAAATCAAGGGTGCACTTATACCATTGAGATTCCTAATGAATCTCTTATAAAAGTTCACCAACTCATTATCATGTCTCATACCTCATAAGGCCAACCCTAGTGCATCATTTATTAAAGGGTTTTTAATCGCTCACCATGTATATATTTTAATTAATACATATTCAAATATAAAATAAATATATTAAAATCAAATTTTCAAATTTCAAATTTAGGCGGCTTTGTTGGGCCCATGTGCCCTATCCTAGAAGCACCTATTTACAGATATTTGGAGGTCTTTTGGTGGGCATGAAGAGGTTTGAACAAATTTTATAGTTGGTAGCATCTATAGGATGAAAACCCTGGGGTGTAAGGAGGTTGGACAAAAAACCTAACCATCCCTTAATATCATTTTGCATTTTGCAACTTAATAATCTATTCATCCTATATCATATGCAGGGCTGGAGCGACTGCTATGAAACTTCTCATCTCGAGAATTAGGGGAAGGTAGTTTCAAATCTTGATCATCACATTTTCCCTTCACCAAGGCATCATCTTATTCTAGATTGTAGGTGTTCAGTAGGGTTGGTGTTTGTGAGTAGATTTTACTTAGGCAGGAGAAGCTATTGGATACAACAATTAGATCTTGCAAGCACCATTGTCTAATTGCTTCAACCATACCTATTGTTGAATTGTGTTGGAACCCTTGGGCAACCTAACCACTGATTCATTAGTTTGAACTATATTCGAGGAAGGCATGACATGCAAGCTCCCCTATCTTAGGACGTCGCAAGTTTGGAAGCCCTAGTCAGGCAGTAAACTTTCATATAGTGGCAAACAACACTTGATTATAACATCTATAGAGTCATATTGGGTATGCACACAAATTTTAGGTATAAACACAAGACTGGAAGGGGAATCACAGCTAAGATTACCCTAGGAGGTGCAATGGTAGAGAGTTCATTCCTTGCACAAGATATATGCAATCTGGTTGGCAACAATTGAGGGTTTCATGCCTCAATTTCTCACTGTAGAGTTTGTTGGTGAAGGAAAATCTAGATCTCATTGGGTGACAACATCCTTGTGTGTCCAAACATCCTCCAACAAGTGAGTGTAGCTTAGAATCTAATGGATTATTTCAGATTAGGTCACTAGATATACCCCATCATTGTAATATCATCATCAACAATTAATTCGATGTACTCATTTCAGACCCTACTTTATTGTTTAAGAATTAGATTTGAAACTGTTATCTATTGATTATTTTCCATTTGAGTGTGGTATCTCTGAGCTGTAGTTTCTAACTATCTTGATTGTGAAAGTTGAAGTGAATTGTCAATTTGTTGTTATATCACTATTGGTGTAGTGTGCAAATCTAAATTTTAAAAACGTCTTATTGAGATTGATAAGAGCAGTAAGGAAAACCCTCGGGATAGAACACCCATGGGAGCTTTTCACCTTTTTTGAAACTTTAAGGAGTAGGCCATTTAAGAATCACTTTAACTGTTTTTGGATCCATGCTAGATCCATCTGCTGAAATAACACTACTCAAGAATACCAACCTATCCTTGTAAAATTCACTCTCTTTAGGAATGATAAACAACCTTTCTACTCTAAGTATGTCAAATACCACTCTCAGATGTTCTACATGCTCCTTCATATTTTATACTAAAAGTCAAGATATCATCAAGATAAACAATGATAAATTTTTCAATGTACAATTTAAATGTCTAATTCATTGTTCACATGAAGGTAGTTGGAGCATTGGACAAATCGAATGGCATCACCACTCAAATAAACCATCCTTGGATTTGAAGGTAGTCTTCAACTCATCACCTTCATGAACTTGAGTCTAATGGTCTCCACTTTTGGCGTAAATCAAGGAGAAGATCTTGGCACCTTGTAAGCAATCCTGCAAGTCATCCATTCTTGGTAGTGGATATCAATACTTCATAGTGATTTTACTAATGGGTCTAGAATTTATTTATCCTTTCTTGGGAGAGAGTAGGTTTGACACAGGCTCATACTTTCCCTACCAAATTTCTTTTCCAATAATTTAATTTGTCTCCTTAGTTCCTCATTTTCTAGAGGAGTTAACCTATAAGCAGCCTGATTTGGAAGTTTGGCACCTAGAATTAGATCAATTGGATGAGTAATGCCTCTTGAAGGAGGCAAAAGAGTTGGTAGATCAAATGGTGTCAAATTTGCATATTATTGTAACAATTTTAGCACCTTTAATGGGATTGTTCTTCGGGGTGTATCAGATAGCAAATCTCACCATTTGACTCTATAAAAAGTTCTTTCCAAACCATTATAAAAAAGGATAGAGCTGTTATTTTGGTTGATTCTTCTCTTTTAAAAGGCTTCAAGATATGGATTTTTTCCTCATGCTATGTCTCACAAGTGTTTTCTCTACCATAGTGAACTACATTCTTGTCATATTGTCAAGATCTATCTAACAGTAAATGACAAGCATCGATTGGCACTACATCATATAACACCTTGTCTTCCTAAGGGCGATTTTTTAAGTCCACAAGATAGGATTGATTTATAAGCCCATTAGATCCTTGTTCAACCAAGAAATATTATAAGGATTTAATTTTGAATTGCAAGCAAGCCAAAATTTTCACACCATTTTAGTACTTGCTAGATTATTAGTAGATCCTCCATCTCTAGTCCTCGTGCACACTTTGTTTGAAACCCGCTTTTCCTCTTCCAATCAACTTTAAGGGCTCTTTGTCTTCAAATATTAAGGTTCTCCTTAGCAAGTTCTCTCCTATCTATGCATCAACTTCATTTGTTATGGGTTCTTCGTCTTCTTCTTCTTGGGCCACCATGACCCTTTTGGGCTCTTAGGGTAGTCTATGCCATGTCTCTTTTTTAGGTGACTCATGCAATGGACTGAAATGCCCAATTCTTGATTCTCACACTTTCTATGGTCCTATTTTGCATGTGATCCGTCTCCTTCATCTCCCAAGTGTTAGCCTAAGTCAAGCATGAATTTTGAGTGTGAAGGCATAGGAAAGCTCATGAGCTTTTGTAAGTGGTTGAAGTGGTGAAGTGACCCATTCTAGCATGCTTCCCTTCTCAATTCCACTTTTCTCTCTATCCCCATCAAGATGTTAGACTTCCCTTTACTTCCATGCCTTCAACTATCTTGCTCTTCAAAATTTCCCCATATCAAAACTTCAGAGTTTTTCCAACAACCATCTCTCATTGCTAACCTCAACTTTCAAACATAAGTTTTCTTGCCATTTTTATCACTCATCTCTACCTACCACCCTGCATATTAAGAATACCATTAATGCACATAAGACTGATGCAACTCCCCATGGGCTTCCACTTGCTATTGGAATTAATCTCAATATAATTAAAACTAAATTGCATGGACATCTAGTAGGGCACACTACAAGGGAGCCAACGATTGCCATTAATGCAATAGATATGATTTCAAACCCAAAGGGGCTCTTCATCATGCTTGCTAAGGACAATTGTAGGTTTTAGGGGACTCTCATCCAAACCTTCCAAGCACATTTCTGCACAAAAGGATACCATGGCTGACTTGAAGCAATAAAAAAATAATGATGTATGAGTACAAGAAGCCATTCTTGTGTATCGAACCCAAAATGGAGACCGTTGTGTGATTTTTAGCACTCAATCTAAACATCTTAATATTGCAGAGACAGATAGAGGAGGGCATCTTTGAACAAACCAACACAAACTCTAATATGAGATCACTGTGAGCACTTGTTCTAGCATCCAAATATGCAAACAAAAACCCACTAATCTGAGGTGGTCGAGGGATGAAAACTCCATGGAGCTTGTGTTGGAGGATGAAATCCCTTAAGTTGATAGGGCAGACTTACATAGAGGTTGCATCGAGCTTTCATGGTGGCCACTAATGGTGATAGTGATTCTACATTATATTTTTAGTTGTCATGAATGTAAGCCTGTACACATTTTAATATCATACAATTTATTTTGAGATGTAGTCTATAACTAGAGCTCCATTATACTCAGTATTTGTTATTGTTGTAAATGTCATATGTAATATGTTTCAGTTGTGGTAATAGTATTTTGTAAGGAAATCTTAGGCTTGCTTAATAGAAATTCTTTGTTTATCTTCCATTGTGGGTCTAGTTTGAGATCTGAGTATTCTTTATAATTGCAATAATGGAGAGGAAGCATGTAGGTTTATTGTTATTCATGTGAATGTAATGCAAAACTTCTGGTTTCATTAGAGTTGAACATATTAGGTTGGTGTTTCCTACTTTAGAGTTAAATAATGAATGCCAAATCTTAATAATGAGTCATGAGATCTGCTAGGAAACCTTAATATAATTTAGGGATTTTAATGTCTATTCCTTTCCTTACATATTTCCAAGTTAATTTTGTAGGTTGATATTGAAGCAGTTTAGGGTTTGTATGTTTCTCATTTAAATATTTTAAAGTCTATTAAATTATTTTCCCTAAATTTAGCATGGGACATTATGATCTATAGCCCTATGGTATTCAGTACATATAAAACACCTCAAAGGCTTCCAACTTTAGAAAATTGTCACCCTCATCCTCTACCTTTGATGCCTTCCCTTCCTTGAAAACTTGGCTTAACAAATTACTTTTTTCATGTTCTTCATTGGTAGGTTTGAGGAACTTCCTCTTCCTCTACTCAAGTTGTTGCTACCCCCTTTGGTTGCCATGTCATGTCCCTAATTGGGACTTATCTCTTGCTGGGTGGGGAAAAGCATTTTGTAATGCTAATTTAAAATAATATTAGTATAATAATTAAATATTTAATATTAAATAATAAATTTAAATTATTAATTATAACATTTAAATTTAATTTATTTTTGGCCAATGTCTTTCTTGTTGACGCTAAAGGTTAATATTTATAATTTAACTTGTTGGTCGACATGTTGGTTGGAAATGGTATTTATGCTGGGTCTTCCACCTTGGAGGATCATCATGAATGAAAACAAAGTCTAGTCATCTTGTAGGGACAAAAACCTACAGGGGTGAGATTTGGTCAAGTTTGAGGCATATGGAATTAGGTGATATCCAGAGGACTGATATCTATTATTGTAGGTTTTTTATTTTCCTTATGTTAGGGGTATTTATTTTTTCCTACACATATTATTTAAGCTTGCTTAGGTTTATTAGGAGTGGTTAATATGAGGACACGTGGTGAAATACATTGCCTACATGTGTCACTCTCTCCCCAAACATGGGTAGTTGAGTTACACATCCTCTTTTGGCTTGTTGTGCCACCTCTCATAACCACTATTCCATTTTTATTTAGGTAGGATATGGGGTAGTTGGGTTTCTCACCCTATTTTGGCTTTATGTGCCACCTCTTTGTCTTCACCTAAGGAGGTTATGCCACATGTTTTGTCATTTACCAAGTAGGTGATAAGCTCTCACCTTTTATGGGTAGGAGTTAATGCACCTCTTGGATGTATTTGCCCTTATTTTTCTATATATTGAGCACTCTCTTCTCACCTTCACTAGTTCGGCTAGTTTGGTGATTGCTCGGTGAGAGTATTCTATATTTTCCCTTGCCTTGTCTCTATTTTTCTCTCATTTTAGATTTATCTTCATTTTGCTATTTTAATCTTCGATCATCTATTGAATGAAGTTGCATGTGATCTATGACCAAAATTAGATCCTAGCTCGGTTCTCACTTCTTGTAGAATCTAACAATATCAATGATCCTCCTGGTTGAGCTCAAGCTTTGGCCACGACTGTTCCTACAATGCCTTATTCTTCAAGTCACTAGATTCCACAAAATAGTGATGGTCCTTAATCAATAATTGTGCAGATCTTGGTAAGACTTCCAACATGAGCATAATAGCTAATCTTTCATAGATTTGTGGCTAGTTTCTAGACAAGTGACATCATTTTTGGGAGCACCTTTAGGTCATCAATTGTCCCACACAGTTTGGATGCTAGTAGACAACATTCTCCATACCTATCGAGTGTGGCAAGAGCAATGCAGGGGTGTTCTTAGGCTAGTAGCATGACAGGTTGGACATATAGAGCATTCACATTGGATTTTGGGAAGATGGTATGAAGTTGTGTTTATTGAAGAATATTCATATGAAATACCGAGTCAACTGTCATTCTGGAAGTTGGCATCATTGTCAAAAATTTCTATGTAATCAACTCAATAATTGGCACATTCTGAATGTTCTTAGCATTACCAATGCTTGGTTTATTACAGTTGAATTATGGGTTTGGTTGCTTGAACTAAGTCTACTACTTTGCATTAGTTTAGGGTATGTGCAAGATCATCATGGAAAAAATAGGCCATTAAGTGGCAAAAAATTCAGAAAAATCAGAGTTAGGAAACTTGACATAAAAATTTGAATAAGTTATTGATATTATTTCAAAAATATGTAAGAATAGACTTTGTAACAAATTGAATGTAGTTTTTAAACTACTAGGTTTTTTTTTTAACTTTTGGTGAAAATTTGAAATTTCAATGTAGTAGTACTTAAATTTTAGGGAAAAATAAGTAGGTGTATGTCCGACCACCCTAACCACAATAAAATGATAATATTTTTTAATATTTTAGACATAAGTATAGGACTGTCATGTGATGCATATTTTTTGTAATTTTTTCCCAAGTAAATAATTAATTATGATTTTTTTATTAATTACAAATTTTAAAAAATATAAAAAACTCATGTGTCTGACCACCTTAACTTGGTCAAAACTTCATGAAATTCAATTTTTCTTTTTTTTTAATCCTATAGAATATGAAGCATAGAATATGATGCATGTTTCAGATTCAAAAAAATTGATATTGTTTGAAAGCTATAGATGTTTTTCAATCAGCCTATCAATCAGGACTTTAGTTGTAATTCAAATAGAAAATGAATAATAATTATTTATTAAATTCAAAGTAAAACATAATTTATATTGATGGAAATTTGAGAATCTCCTTTAAAACCCCTTTTCATTTCATCAATTTTTGGTACAAAAAAGGTTGTCAACCACATACCCTACAAATACTCATCATATCACCACTTTTTGGCCCATCATGATCCTGCACATGCCCTTTAATTACTATTTTTGTTTCTGAATACAAAATTTCTGATATGGTGTTCTACATCCTTATGCTATGCAAATTGTTGAAGGTATGATCTGTTGTCTTAAAGTGAATTTTATGCTTCCAGTTTTACTTTCCTAAGCAAGCATCTCAGAGTGGTATTAGAGCCTCAATCCTGCCAACTTGCGTGTCTAGCTTGCACATATAGATCAACATTGGATTAGAGTAAAGGAGGATGGATTGGTGACCTAAATTCTTACCTAGGATAGAGGACATAGACCCTATTCAAGCACTCTTGCTAAAGGCACAGAAAAAGCTAGAAGAGTACACGTGTCTAAAGCCCCCAAAATTTTGGACTAGCACCAAAGTTTGTCAGATCATGCAAAGACTTGTGTTCCCCTTGATGTGTACTTGTAGGCACTTGAGTGCCACTACCCCTACAAAAGAGGACTATATGACTAGACATAAGGAAAAAGAAGAAAGAAGAAGTTTCAGAAACTACCAAGGAAGAGATCAAAGGGCTAGAGCCAATATAATCATTCTTGAAACAAGGAGATGTGGGAATTGTTGAGGAGGAAGTCATAGAATAAGAAGAAAAAATGAAACCACAAGTCATCATAAAAAAAGAACAAGAGGAACCCTATAAGCAAGTTGAAGATGAAGACTTCCTGTTGAATCCTAATGATGGGGTGTACCAACCGAACATTTGAGGAAGCAAAGGTAGAAGAGACTTCATTTGTTGAAGCGTCACTAGTTTCAAGTGATATCCAAGCAGCATCCATTCAAGCTTCAGGTATGGAAGTAATTGAATCATGTGATGATGTTATTGGTTCAACTAGTGTGAAGAATGATGTGTTCAAGATTGACCCTCATGAGGAGAAATTGCATGTTCATCATGAAAGAACTAATGACATGGGGATGATGAAGATTGTAATTCAAATAAGAGAAGGAAAATCCATAAAGGTTGATCAAGAAACATTTAAGTTCCTTTGCTCCAATATTAACAAGTTCATTGAGAAGGAAATTCCTGGTTTGCACATTACGAGTCTAGGAGAGTTGATTGAGTAAGACGCTGCACTTAAGCATGAAGCAATGATGAAGGAGAAGTTGGGGGTGGTTAAAGGAAATAAGGAGATGCTCGATAACTATTCTAGTTTTCTAATTTGGAATAGCAGTCTTTGGATTTTGCTCAGCCTTGCATGGAACATCCATAAGTGATACATCCATCCCCTAGTGTCCACGGGATGTGATAGTGTGATGACATGGGATCCAGGAAGTGACATGTTTGCTACATTGTTCCTATGGGATTATGACACAAGTATTGGCTTGCTAATATTCATAGTAGAGATGTGTAGTAGAGGTTTTGGATACAGATGCCATATCCTTCATCAATTGTTGGTTGTCTTGGAATTCATGGACATAAGCTTGCAATTGCTTAAGGGAAAGCAATTTATAGGATGGGAGGACTGTCATGTCCTTGATTGGGACCTATCTCCTGTTGGGCAAGAGAAAACATTTTTTAATGCTAATTTAAAATAATATCAATATAATAATTAAATATTAAATATTAAATAATAAATTTAAATTATTAATAATAACATTTACATTTAATTTTGTTCTATCCATCATCTTTCTTGTTGGTGCTAAAGGTTAATATTTGCAATTTAATCTATTGGCCAACATGTTGGTTGGAAATGGTATTTATGTTGGGTCTTCCACCTTGGAGGATCATCACGAATGAAGTTACAACCTAGTCATATTGTAGGGAAGAAAACCTTTACATGGGTACGATTTGGTCAGGTTTGAGGCATACAAAATTAGGTGATATCCATAGGAGTGATATGAATGATCCTCGTGGCCAAGCTCAGGCTCTGGCCACAACTATTCCTACAATGCCTTATTCTTTAGGTCACAAGATTCCACAAAATAGTGATGGTCTTTGATTGAAATAATTGCATAGATCTTGGTACGACTTCTAGTATGAACATAGCAACTAATCATTGTCATATCTGTGGGTAGTTTCCAGACACGCGAAATCATTTTTGGGAGTGCCTTTAGGTCATAAATCATCCCACACTTTGGATGCCATCAGACAACATTCTCCAGACCTATCAAGTGTTGCAAGAGTGACATGGGGGTGGTCTCGGGATAGACGTGTAATAGGTTGGACATATATAGCTTTTGCATTGAATTCAAGTAGATGGTATGAAGTCGTGTTTATCAAGGAATATTCATATGAAATGTTGAGTTGACTGTCATTATGGAAGTTGGCATCACTATCGATTTTTTTTTTATAATCAACTCAATAATTGGAATATTTTGATTATTCTCAGCATTACTAGTGCTTGGTTTATTACAGTTGAATTATGGGTTTGGTTGCTTGAACTGAGTCTAATACTTCGTGTTAGTTTAATTACTATTTCTATTTCTCAATGTAATGTTTCTAGTCTGGTGCTCTACGTCCTTATGCTATGCAAATTGTTGAAGGTTTGATCTATTCTCTTAAAGTGAATTTTATTCTTTTGGTTTTACTTTCCTGAGCAAGCATCTTACAGTGGTATCAGAGCCTCGATCTTGCTAGCCTATGGGTTTATCTTGTGCATACTGATCAACATTGGATTAGAGTAAAGGAGGATGGATTGGAGACCTAAATTCTTACCCAAGTAGAGGACATAGACCCTATTCAAGAGTTATTGCTAAAGGAAAAATAAAAGAAAGAAGAGTACACGTCTAAAGCCCCCAAAGTTTTGGACCAATACCAAAGTTTGTTAGATCATGCAAAGACTTATTTTCTCCTTGATGTGTACTTGAAGGCACCTGAGTGCCACTAGCCCCACAACTGAAGACAATATGACTACATAAGGTGAAAGAAGAAAGAAGAAGTTTTAGAAACTGCCAAGAGATTAAAGGGAAGGAGCCAAAAGAATCATTCTTGAAACAAGGAGATACAAGAATTGCTGAGGAGGAAGTCATAGAACATGAAGAAAAATTGAAACCACAAGTCATCGCAAAACAAGAGCAAGAGGAACCCTATAAGCAAGTCGAAGATGAAGACTACATGTTGATTCCTAATGATGGGGTGTACCAACCAAAAACTGAGGAAGCAAAGGTAGAAAAGACTCCATTTGTTAAGGCGTCAATAGTTTCAAGTGATATCCAAGAAGCATCCATTCAAGCGTTAGGTATGGAAGTAATTTAATCATTTGATGATGTTATTGGTTCCACTAGGGTGAAGATTGATGCGTTCAAGATTGAACCTCATGAGGGGAAATTGCATGTTTATCATGAAAGCACTAATGATATGGGGATGATGAAGATTGTAACTGAAATAAGAGAAGGAAACTCCATAAAGGTTGATCAAGAAACATTTGAGTTCCTTTTCTCCAAGATTAAGGAGATCGTTGAGAAGGAAATTCCTAGTTTGCACATGATGAGTCTAGGAGAGTTGATTGAGTAAGATGTTGCACTTAAGCATGAATAAATGAGGAAGGAGAAGTTGGAGGTGGTTGAAGGCACTAAGGAGATGCTCGATAGTTGTTTTTATTTTCTGATTTGGAACAATAGTCTTTGGATTTTTTTCAACCTTGTGTGGAACATCCGTAAGTGATACATCCATCTTCTAGTGTCCGCGGAACATGATAGTGTGATGACATGGGATCTAGGAATTGACATGTTTGTTGCACTGTTCTTGTGGGATCATGACATAAGTATTGGCTTACTAATATTCACATCAAAGATGAGCAATAGAGGTTTGGGATATAGATGCCATATCCTTCATCAATTGTTGGTCGTCTTAGGATCCATGGACACAAGCTTACAATTGCTTGAGGGCAAGAAATTTTTGGGATGGGAGGACTGTTATGTCCCCAATTGGGACCTCTCTCCTATTGGGCAGGAAAAAGCATTTTTAAATGCTAATTTAAAATAATTTTAATATAATAATTAAGTATTTAATACTAAATACTAAATTTAAATTATTAATAATAACATTTAAATTTAATTTATTTTTGTCTGACGTCTTTCTTGTTGCTACTATAGGTTAATATTTGCAATTTAATATGTTGGCTAACGTGTTGGTTGGCAATGGTATTTATGCTGGGTCTTCCACCTTGGAGGATCATCATGAATGAAGAAACAGTGAAATCATCTTGTACGGTTGAAAACCTCTACAAGGGTGCGATTTGTTCAGGTTTGAGGCATATGAAATTAGGCGATATCTAGAGGAGTGATATCAATAGTCCTTGTGGCCCAGCTCAAGCTCAGGCCACAACTGTTTCTACACCGCCTTATTCTTCAGTTTGCTAGTTTCCATGAAATAGCAATGGTCCTTAATCAATCATTGTGTAGATCTTTGTAATACTTCCAACATGAGCGTAACAACTAATCATTCTCAAATTTGTGGGTAGTTTCCAAATACATGACATCATTTTTGGGAGCACCTTAATATTGTCAATCATTTCTCACACTTTGGATTCCATCAAACAACATTCTCCAAACCTATCAAGTGTGGCAAGAGTATAGGTGGGGTGTTCTTAGGCTAGTAGCATGACAGGTTGGACATAAGAAGCATTCACATCATATTTCGGGTGAATGGTATGAAGCCATGTTTATCGATGAATATTCATATGAAATCTCAAGTCAACTGTCATTTTGGAAGTTGGCATCACTATTAGAAATTTATATGTAATCAAATCAATAATATGCATATTTTGATTATTCTCAACATTACCAAGGCTTGGTTTATTATAGTTGAATTCTGGATTTGGCTATTTCAATTGAGTCTAATACTTAGTGTTAGTTTAATTACTATTTCATTTTCTCAATGCAATTTTTTTGATCTAGTGTTCTACATCCTTATACTGTGCAAATTACTAAAGGTGTGATCTATTTTCTTAAAGTGAATTTTATGCTTTCAGTTTTACTTTCTTGAGCAAGCATCTTACAGTGGTATCAGAGCCTTGATCTTTCCATCCTATAGGTCTATCTTGAATTTACAGATCGACATTGGATTAGAGTAAAGGAGGATGGATTGGAAACCTAAATTCTTACCCAGGGTAGAGGATATAGACCCTGTTCAAGAGCTATTGCTAAAGGCATGAGAAAAGCTAGAAGAGTATACATCTAAAGCCCCAAAAATTTTGGATGAATACCAAAGTTTTTTTGATCATGCAAAGGTTTGTGTTCACCTTGATGTGTACTTGAAGGCACTTGAGTGCCACTACCCCTAGAAAAGAGGACTATATGACTACATAAGGCAAAAGAAGAAAGAAGAAGTTTTAGAAACTACCAAGGAATAGATTAAAGGATTAGAATCAGAAGAATCATTCTTGAAACAAGGAGATACCCTATAGAATAGGAAGAAAATCCAAAACCACAAGTCATCACATAACAAGAACAAGAGGAACCCTATAAGCAAGTCAAAGATGAAGACTTCCTATTGACTCCTAATGATGGGGTGTATCAAGCGAAAATCAAGGAAGCAAAGTCAAAAAAGATTCCATTTGTTAAGGCGTCACTAGTTTCAAGTGATATCCAAGAAGCAGCTAGTCAAGCTTTAGGTAGGGAAGTATTTGAACCACGTGATGATGTTATTGGTTGGACACTAGGGTGAAGAATGATGTGTTCAAGATTACCCTCATGAGGAGAAATTGCATGTTTATCATGAAAGCACTAATGACATGGGGATAATGAAGATTGTAATTGAAATAAGAGAAGGAAACTCCAAAATGGTTGATCAAGAAACCTTTGAGTTCCTTTGCTCCAAGATTAATGAATTTGTTGAGAAGGAAATTCCTAGTTTGCAGATGACGAGTCTAGGAGAGTTGATTGAGGAAGACACTACACTTAAGCATGAAGCAATGAGGAAGGGGAAGTTGGAGGTGGTTGAAGGAACTAAGGAGATGCTCGATAACTATTTTGATTTTCTGATTTGGAACAACCTTTGGATTTTGCTCAGTCTTGAGTGGAACATCCATAAGAGATACATCCATCCCCTAGTGTCTTCAGAACGTGATGGCATGGGATCCACAAATTGACATGTTTGATACACTATTCCTGTGGAATCATGACACAAGTATTGGCTTGCTGATATTCACATTAGAGATGAGAAGTTGAGGTTTGGGATACAAATGCCATATCCTTCATCAATTGTTAGTCGTCTCGACATTCATGGAAATGGGCTTGCAATTTCTTAAGGGAAAGTGATTTCTGGGATGGGAGGACTATCATGTCCCCAATTGGGATCTATCTCCTATTGTGTGGGAAAAATCATTTTTTAATGCTAATTTAAAATAATATTAATATAATAATTAAATATTGAATATTAAGTAATAAATTTATATTATTAATAATAACATTTAATTTAATTTCTTCATGGCCGACATCTTTCTTGAAAACACTAAAGGTTAATATTTGCAATTTAATCTATTGACCGACATGTTGGTTGGCAATGGTATTTATGTTGGGTCTTCCACCTTGGAGGATCATCATGAAAATGAAGGCATAGTCCAGTCATCTTGTAGGGAAGAAAACCTCTACAGGGGCACGTTTTGGTCAAGTTTGAGGAATTGAAAATCAGGTGATATCTAGAGGAGTGATATAAACTATCCTTGTGGTCGAGCTCAAGCTATGGACACAACTGTTTCTACAACACATTGTTCTTCAAGTCACTAGATTCCATGAAATAGTGATTGTCCTTTATCGATAATTGTGTAAATCTTGGTTTATTCCAACACAAGCATAGCAGCTAATCATTCTCAGATCTATGGGTAGTTTCTAGACACATGACATCATTTTTAGGAGCACCTTTAGGTCATCAATCATCCTGCACACTTTGGATGCCATCAGACAACATTCTCCAAACCTCTCAAGTGTGGCAAGAGCAACACAAGGGTGTTCTCATGTTAGTAGCGTGATAATTTGGACATACTGAGAATTCACATTGGATTTTGGGTAGATGATATGAAGCCATGGTTATCAATGAATATTCATATGAAATCATGATTTGATTGTCATTCTAGAAGTTGGCATCACTGTTGGAAATTTTTGTGTGATTGACTCAATAATTTGCATATTCTGATTTTTTCTCAGCATTACCAGTGCTTGGTTTATTATAGTTCAATTTTGTGTTTAGTTGCTTGAACTGATTCTAATGCTTTGCATTAGTTAAATTACTATTTCTATTTTTGAGTGCAAATTTTTTGATTTGGTGTTTTACGTCCTTATGCTATGCAAACTTTTGAAGGTATGATTTGTTGTCTTAAAGTGAATTTTATGCTTTCAATTTTACTTTCTTGAGCAAGCATCTTATAGTGGTATTAGAGCCTCAATCCTGCCATCTTGCAGGTCTATCTTGCATATACATATCAACATTAGATCAGAGTAAAGGAGGATGAATTGTCGACCTAAATTCTTACCAAGTGTAGAGGACATAGACTTTGTTTAAGAGCCATTGCTAAAGGAACGAAAAAAGATAAAAGAGTATGCACTTGAAGCCCCCAAAATTTTGGACCAATACCAAAGTTTTTCAGATCATGCAAAGGCTTGTGTTCCCTTTGATGTGTACTTGAAGTCACTTGAGTGTAGAATCATTCTTGAAACAAGGAGAAACAAGAATTGTTGAGGAGGAAGTCATAAAATAGGAAGAAAAAATGAAACCACAAGTCATCACAGAACAAGAACAAGAGGAACCCTATAAGCAAGTTGAAGATGAAGACTGTCCGTTGACTCTTAATGATGGAGTACACCAATTGAAAACCAAGAAAGCAAAGGTATAAAAGAATCCATTTGTTGAGGCATCACTAGTTTCAAGTGATATCCAAGAAGCATCTAGTCAAGCTTCAAGTATGGAAGTAATTGAACCATGTGATGATGTTATTTGTTCCACTAGGGTGAAGAATGTTGCATTCAAGATTGACCCTCATGAGGAGAAATTTCATGTTTATCATGAAATCACTAATGACATGTGGATGATGAATATTGTAACTAAAATAAGAGAAGGAAATTCCATAAAGGTTGAACAAGAAACATTTGAGTTCCTTTGCTCCAAGATTAACAAGTTTGTTGAGAAGGAAATTCATGGTTTTGACATGATGAGTCTAGGAGAGTTGATAGAGGAAGACATTGCACTTAAGCATGAAGCAATAAGGAAGGAGAAGTTTGAGGTGGTTGAAGGAACTAAGGAGATGCTCGATAGCTATTTTGATTTTTTGATTTGGAACATCAACCTTTGGATTTTGCTTAGCCTTGTGTGGAACATCCATAAGAGATACATCCATCCCCTTGCATCCACAAAAAGCGATAGTACGATGACATGGGATCCAAGAATTAACATGTTTGCTACATTGTTCCAGTGGGATCATGGCACAAGTACTGGCTTGTTGATATTCACATCAAAGATGAGCAACAGAGGTTTGGGATACAAATACCATATCCTTCATTAATTGTTGGTTGTCTTGAAATTCATGGACACAAGCTTGCAATTTCTTGAGAGCAAGCAATTTCTAGGATAGGAGGATTGTCATGTCCTTGATTGGGACCTATCTCCTATTGGGTGGTAAAAAGCATTTTCTAATGCTAATTTAAAATAATATTAATATAATAATTAAATAGTTAATATTAAATAATAAATTTAAATTATTATTCATAGCATTTAATGTAATTTCTTTATGGCCGACGTCTTTCTTGTTGGTGCTATAGGTTAATATTTGCAATTTAATCTTTGGGCTGACACATTGGTTGACAATGGTATTTATGTTGGGTCTTCCACCTTGGAGGATCATCATAAATGAAGACATAGTCCATTCATCTTGTAAGGATGAAAACCTCTATAGGGGCATGATTTGGTCAGGTTTCAGGCATACGAAATTAGGTGATATCTAGTGGAGTGATATCAACAATCCTTGTGGTCGAGATCAAGCTCTGGCCACAACTGTTCCTACAATGCCTTATTCTTCAAGTCTCCAAATTCCATGAAATAACAATGGTCCTTGATCAATAATTATGTAGATCATGATAAGACTTCCAGCATGAGCATGGAACCTAATCATTCTCAGATCCATGGGCAGTTTCTAGACACACATCATTTTCAGGAGTGCCTTCAGGTCATCAATTGTCCCACACACTTTGGATGTCGTCAAACAACATTCTCCAAACCTCTTGAGTGTGGCAGGAGTGACACAAGGGTGTTCTTAGGCTACTAGCATATTAGTTTGCACATACAGAGCATTCACATCGAATGTTGGGTAGATGATATGAAGCCACGTTTATCGATGGATATTAATATGAAATCCTTAGTCTATTGTCATTCTAGAAGTTGGCATCACTGTCAAAAATTTCAATGTAATTGATTCAATAATTGGCATATTCTGATTTGTTCTTAGCATTACTAGTTCTTGGTTTATTACAGTTGAATTCTAGGTTTGGTTGCTTGAACTGAGTCTAATACTTTGCGTTATTTTAATTACTATTTTTGTTTCTCAATGTAAATTTTTTGATTTGGTGTTCTACATCCTTATGCTATGCAAATTGTTGAAGGTATGATCGGTTGTCTTAAAGTGAATTTTATGCTTTCAATTTTACTTTCTTGAGCAAGCACCTTATAGTGGTATTAGAGCCTCAATCTTGCTAGCCTGCAGGTCTATCTTGTGTATACAAATCGACATTGGATCAGAGTAAAGGAGGATGGATTGGTGACCTAAATTCTTACCCAGGGTAGAGGACATAGACCATGTTCAAGAGCTATTGCTAAAGGTACAAAAAAAGATAAAAGAGTACGCATCTAAAGCCCACAAATTTTTGGACCAATATCAAAGTTTGTGGGATCATGCAAAGGTTTGTGTTCCCCTTGATTTGTACTTGAAGGCACTTGAGTGCCACTACCCCCACAAAAGAGGACTATATGACTACATAAGGTGAAAGAAGAAAGAAAAGTTTTAGAAACTACCAAGGAAGAGATTAAAGGGTTGGAGCCAAAAGAATCATTCTTGAAACTAGGAGATACAAGAATTGTTGAGGAGGAAGTCATAGAATAGGAAGAAAAACCAAAACTACAAGTCTTCATAGAACAAGAACAAGAGGAACCCTATAAGCAATTTGAAGGTGAAGACTACTTGTTAACTCCTAATGATGGGGTGTACCAACCAAAAACCAAGGAAGAAAAGGTAGAAAAGAATCCATTTGTTGAGGCATCACTAGTTTCAATTGATATCCAAGAAGTAGCTAGTCAAGCTTCAGGTATGGAAGTAATGAACCATGTGATGATGTTATTGGTTCCACTAGGGTGAAGAATGATGCATTCAGGATTACCCTAATAAGGAGAAATTGCATGTTTATCATGAAAGCACTAATGACATGGGGATGATGAAGATTGTAATTGAAATAAGAGAAGGAAACTCCAAAATGGTTGATCAAGAAAAAATTGAGTTCCTTTGCTCCAAGTGTTGGATATTGTGGTTGTGTTGATGATATGTGGTTTTCATTGATGTCAACACAATTAGCATTAATTCATTAGAATTTGTATATGTCGAGGATATTGAGAAAATTGTAATGAGATGAGTTGCAGGTTGTCAGTGGTGAAGTGAAGTTCAATATGTTAGAAAGTTTTGTATGTTGATGATCAAAGTTTTTGGACTAAGGGTGATCCCATAATAGTGGTTTACAATTTTTGGCCAAACTGGACATTGAAATTATTATTTTTAACTAAATCTTCACATTCGGGCACCTATAGCGGCTAAACTATGAGGAATTTGAAGATGGTGCAAACTAGAGTCTCATCAAATTTTGTCTATAGATTCTAAAAATATTTTTTAAAATTTTTTTGGAATCAAATTGCACTTCTTTTTCCATCTCCCACAAAAATAGATTTTTTTCAGAAAACAACATTTTTAAAAAGTGGCGCACACCATATAACGTATAACTTTTTTTCCATGAAGGATAAAATTCTAATTCTTTCAAATTTAGATTTGTAACTCTAATGTCTAGTGCTTCCACTTGGTTAGATAGTTTTTTATTGAATATTTTTTCCTTAATAAAGTTTCAAAGTTAAACGAATTACAATTTAGACACAGCGCGACTGTATAACGAGTAACTTTTTTTGTATATGTCAAAATTTAATTTTTTTTTGTTGGATCAAGGACTTCAATATCTGGTGCACTCATATTTTTCAAATTTTTTGGTAATCTTCTATTTTTCCACATGTGAAGAACAAAGAAATTCATTTTCAATGAAAACCTATGTTTAATAAAACTTAAAAACAAATACATAACAAAACCAAAACATATTAAAATTATATTCATTGGATAGCTTGTTCTGAGGAATACCATAATCATTTGAAATAAATTTTAAATGAATTCATTTGATCCCCAAAATCTAAATCAAAAGTGATTTTTTCAGCATTTTGATAGGTGTAAAGGAGACGCATTTATAGGTATGGTTTAAAACTAGCGAGGTTCTATCCTAGGGGGTTTGATCTAAGGTGATTTGATCAAACCCTCTTCAATTGGAATCCTTAAAATGGAACTTTTTAAGGCTTAAATCATTATATTTTCTAAAAATATGTGATTTCAGCTAAAATTCATTCCTCTCAAGAATTGTAAACCACTATTATGACAGCACCCCTAAAGGGTTTGTTGCTGAGTCTATCTAGTTTATCCACGTCAAGTTTCAGAGATTTGAGTGAAGATTTGATTGAGTTATGAAGATTTATATTCTGACATTTTTTTTGTTGCTTTAGTTTGTGTTCCTGATTGAAGATGATGCGATTTCAGTTAGTTAAGTTGTTGTGGATGCTTCTCTAGTGATTTTTGATGTTTGTGGATGCTTCTAGATCATGCTCTATCTTTGTTGCATGTTTTCATTGATCGTTATGCTCGTGGTTGGCGATTTTCTCTTGTGTGTTCATGTTTTCTTGTTCTTGGCTAACATGGTGGTTGTAGCATGCTCTGGATCTTCGAGGACTAATTAATTGAAGTTTTTTTGTGTTGGAGATGTTGATTTGGGTCTTCAATAAGTTGTGGCCAACCTTGGTTGATTCACATTAATAATCTTTAGTATTTTGGGCCGACAGTTTATATTCATTTTATTATTTTGTTTAAGCTGACATGTAGGGATAAAATTTCTTGTTGTGGATATATAAGAGCGATTGTTTATTTGAATTAAGGTGTGTGAGTGTATGCCAGAGTGTGCTTTTGTGTGTGTGTGCAAATATTGATCTAAATCATTCAAAGGCAAAGCAGAGTGTGAAGAAGAGTGAAGAAGAGTAAAGAAGTGTTCATGCGCTTAACCAGAACTATGATTAAGCATTAGCAGATGCTATTTTATTAGTTCAAATCCCTGCGGATGTAATCCGATTCTTTATGTAAGACAATGTGTCTTCCTTTGGGTGGTTAGCCCTATTGTAATTGAGTAGTGAGCTCTAGGCAGTGTGCTTGAATGTAAGTGCATTCCCCATATTTTTGTTTCTTATACTTTTAATAGGGTATAATCTTGTGGACTAACCTCCAACGTGGTTTTTCCCTAACAAGGTTTCCACGAAAAAAAATCTTGGTGTTATGTGTGTTATTTATGTGTTGATGATTTATGCTTTCATGGTTATTAATCAGATCAAAGAAAAATGTTAATAAGTTGAATAAGTTTTAAATTCTGTGAAAACTAATTCACCCCCCGCCCCTCTCAGTTGTCTACCCTTGTGTTGCCAACAATTGGTATTAGAGAAAGTTCCTTGGAAGCAGTTTAACAGTTTGAGGTGATCTGGGATGGTGACTTACAAGAAGGATAGTCTGAGATTTGATGGAATAAATTATTCTCTATGGAAGACTCGAATGGATTGTCATTTGAGATGCATTGGTGAACCCTTTTGTAACATTACATGTAATAGTTATGTTATTCCTCATAATAGTCCTAGTACTACTTCTGAGATTAGAGATGTTTTGTATAATATCCAAGCTAAGGAAGCCTTGTTGATTGCCTTGACTGATTCTGAGATGACAAATGTTATGGATCTGAAAACTGCTTATGAGATCTAGAAAAAGTTGGAAACTTTGTATGAAGGTGATATTAATGCGAAGATTGCTAAGTTACATAGTCTAAAAGGAAAATATGAAAATTTGACAATGGGTGATGATGAGAACATTACTATGTTTATACAAAGAGTGAATGAACTTGTTTGTGGTATCAGATGTGCTAGTGGACAGATAGACGAATCAAAGATTGTTGCTAAAGTGCTTAGATCCTTGCCTGATTCTTTCAAAGTCAAAGCTAGTGTTATTGAAGAGCTCCAGACTATAACAAATATAACCAAAGACATGTTATTTGGTAAGCTTACTGCTTTTGAGTTGAGTGAATTTGGTGATGCCCTTCCTAAGGTTGAATATGAATTTAAGGCTAGTACTTTCCGAAGAGATAGACACAAATATGATTCAGGTGAGAGTTCATCTAGAAAGACATTCAAGTATGAGGATGAAATCAGACAAATTGAAGAAGAAGAAAGAGAATTGGAAGAGTTGGAAGCACTTATTTTCAAACGAGTACTGAGAGGAAAAGGTAAGTATGAAGGAAAATTTCCTCTTAAATGTTGTTCTTGCAATAAGATAGGTCATTTTGCATCAAGGTGTCCAGAAAGAACTCCTAAATCAAGACATACCAAGCCTAGACTTCAAAGGAAGTGTTACTATGTTGCTGATGAAGGTGTGAAAAATGATGAATCTAATAAAGGAAATAGAAGTAATGATGAATGGGTATTTATTGCTATCAAGGGAAACAATCCTGTATCTACTGAATCTGCTACTTGTACAAATGTGGAGAAATCCCTAGATGCTTAAGTTGAAGAGAAAGAATAGTGGGTGATTAACAGTGGATGTTCACATCATATTTTGCCATAGAAAAATGGCCCCTTGTCATTTTCATGGCCTTTTAGGTCTTGTTTCATGGTATTTGATATATTTTGCTTTGATTTTATGTTACAACATGGCTTGAACATGCATATTTAGGTACTAAAATTCAAATAATGATGTCTTGTGAAGGTGTTGTGAATGTAAGACTTTCGACATTCTTCTAGACCCTATTCATTAAAATTCACCTAAAAATCACCTTTTTACACATCATCATGTCCTATTTTAAAGTGTTGTAAAGTCTTGTAACAAGATTTCACGCTTTCCTAGGAACAACTTCACTATTTATCTCTTCTTATGACTTATTTGACCCTTTTATGCCCTCATATGCTTTAATTAAGTATATGTTTGGATATTATCTTGACAAACAACATTAAATGCAACTAAATTCCCAACACTTGTTTTTAGGTCCTAGGTGGGACCCATTTTCCATGGGTGGCGAATGAGTCCCCCTTGACCCAAATTCAAAATATTTTAAATTTATTTTTGATATTTTATTAAAATCACTTGATGTCGGCCTGTGATGAGGTATGAATGGGAAACTATGACACAAGATTGTATAAATAGGCATTTTTCATCTCATTTTACATCTCCCAACATCTCCTACAATCTTATCATTCATTCAAGCAATCTCAAGCATTCAAACAATATTCAAGCACTTTGAAGCATCCATTGACATTACTTTAGAATTGCATTATCAAGGGTTTGGTAAGTTGATAGCATTTGTAATTTGTTAGTTTATCATTCCTTTACATTTCATTATTTCATCAAGGGTTTGATTACTAAAGTGGGGTTTGACCAAGGCAAACCCCTATTTGCTAACCCTCAACCATTTTTCCCTCTTGCATGTGTGTTTGCAGACTTAGGTATGTAGATTTATCAAGCATTTATGAGTTCAAAATTGGAAAGTAAAGTCAACTAGGTGTTTCAAGTCAACTCAAGTCTATTTCAAGCTTGAAGAAGGTTTTCTGTCTATTTCCTATAGAATTGACTTCGACAACCCGAAAAGCAGATATTTCCAGATCTGATGTTGCAAATTTGTCTCTTAATTTCTCAAAAATTTGGGAGAGGACTGATTCACCATTAGTGGCAAATGAGTCCCACCATAGAACTAAAAATTTGAGTTTTGTCAGATTCTGAATCCCGACTGTCAGAAACCAGTTTCCGACACTGTTTTACCAAGAGGAGGACTAATTCGCCACCCTGGGCAAATGAGTCCCACAGTTAAAAATTAGTGAATTCAAACAACTTCCACAACATTCTAGATTCTTCATCAAGTCTCCAAGTGCACTCAGATTCATCCCTTTCCTTTCTGTTTTGCATATTTTCTTCATTTAGTTCATTATTGCATTACACAATGTGTTTTCAAACATAACTTTAATTTCACATTTGCATTCAAATTCATTCATTTAGATCAATCAATTGAATTTAGTTAATCTCACTTAGCTTATAAAACATTCCTCAATACATAATTTGAATGAACCCCTTGCATTTTTGGGTCCTATCTCTCTCCTTTTAGGTGAAAAACCCTAGAAGAGTTAGAGTTGTCCATAGTGACCCAAAAATCAACGATTCACATATGACAAGAGATAAAAGTAAGTTTGTGAGCTTGGAAAAGTATGATGGTGGTGTTGTGATATTTTTTAATAATACAGCCGGTATGATCTGTGGCAGAGGATGCATTTCTCTTGATGGTAAGCACAATACTGATGGTGTCTTGTATGTGGAAGGCTTGAAGCATAATATTTTAAGTTTTGGTCATATGGTTGATAAGGAATACAATTTTTAGTTCAAGGATGGAAAGTGTAGAATAATGAGTTTCGAAAATGTAATTGCATCAAGTACAAAAACAAAAGATAATATCTTTCACTTGAGTTATGCTAGTAAAAGTTGCTCGATTGCTCAAGTTGATGAAAGTTGGTTATGGCATAGGAGAATGTGTCATGTTAACTTTGATAATATTGTCAAGATAAGTTCTACTAAGGTTGTGAGAGATCTACCTAAGTTGGTGAAACCTACTAATGCCATGTATGCAAGGAATGTCAATTAGGAAAGCAAACTATAATTTCATTTTGAAGTAAACAACATTGTTTAAATGAATTGTTGGAGCTTGTGCACACTGATCTGTGTGGTCCCTCTAAGGTCAGAATTTTACAAAGTTATAGGTATTTCATGTTACTCATTGATGATTATTCAAGAATAGTGTGGGTTACATTCTTAAGGGAGAAATCTAAAGCACTAGAAAAGTTCAAGACCTTTAAGGCTATGGTTGAGACTGATACATGTCTGAAGATTAAATGTCTAAGATTAGATAGAGGTGGTGAATTCACTTCCAGTGAATTTAATTCTTTTTGTGAAGAACATGGAATAAAGAGACAATTATCTACACTACAGACCCCTCAGCAAAATGGAGTTGTGGAAAGGAAGAACATAACAATTGAAGGTGCTGCTAGAACTATGATGTTGGAAGGAAATGTCCCTCATATCTACTAGAGAGAAGTTGTGAGTACTGCTATGTACACACTCAGCTGGGTACAAATCAAAGGTGATACTGGTAAGACCCCTTTTGAGCTATGGATTGGTCAAAAGCATACCATTAAATATTTCAAGATATTTTGAAGCAAATGTTATATTAAGAGAGATGAAGACATAGGAAAGTTTGATGCTAGGAGTGATGAAGGTATCTCTTTGGGTTATTCTACTAATAGAAAGGCAGGTACCGGTATTACAATAATAATTGAGGAAAATGGTTGAAAGTGAAAATTTCAAGGTTGATGAAGACTTAGGTACACCATCCAGAACTTGTGGGTATGATTCTAATGATCAGAATGTTAGTACAAACAAAGGAAAGCAAGTTTAGACTACAAAACAAGTACAAATCATTCTGGTGGATCAAGAAAATCAAGAGGAAGAAGAAACCAATGAAGTTGTAGTTCGAAGAGAGAACACAAGAACCTAAAGTTGAAGAACAACCTAAGAAGACTCTGAGGTATGTAAGATTGAATCATTCAGAATATCATATTATAGGTGATAAGAAAAAAGGTGTCTAGACTAGGAGAAAGATTGTAGAAGAATACTGCTTGATATCAAAGACTAAGCCTACTAGTGTGAATGAAGCATGTAGACATGAGCACTGGGTTGAAGCAATGAAAGAGGAACTAAAACAAATTGAGAAGAATGATACATGGATTCTTGTTCCCAAACCTAAGGATAAGAATGTCATTGGAACTAAATGGGTCTTTAGAAACAAATTGAATGAGAAAGGAGAAGTGGTTAGAAACAAAGCAAGATTGGTATGCAAAGAATATTCACAGATGGAAAGAATTGATTTTGAAGAGGCTTTTTCCCTGATTGTTAGAATTGAAGCTATAAGATTATTTTTTTCCTATGCTACTTACAAGAACTACAAGGTTTATTAGATGGATGCCAAGTCACCTTTTCTAAATGGTGAATTGGAAGAAGAGATGTATGTTGAGCAACCTAATAGATTTTAGTTGACTAATAAGGGAGATATGGTGTCTCAGTTGAAGAAATCATTGTATGGACTCAAACAAGCCCCTAGAGCATGGTATGCTAGATTAGACAAGTATTTGTTGAAGCTTGGATTTAACAAAGGTACTATTGATAGTAATCTATATTTCAAGAATGGTAATAAAGATTTGATTGTTGAAGTCTTTGTTGATGATATCATTTTTGGAAGAGATGATGGTTTGTGCATGAAGTTTTCTAATGAGATGAAGAGTGAATTTGAAATTTCAATGATTGGTGAGATGAAATTCTTTTTGGGATTAAAAATTACTCAATTAGACAAGGGGATTTTTATATCTCAGTCCAAGTATGTGAAGGAATTGTTGAAGAAGTTCGGTATGGAATATTCAAAGCCAGTCAGTACACCTATGGTGATTGGATGCAAGTTGACAACAAAAGATGATTCTTTGAAGGAAAATCAGACTAGATACATATCAATGATTGGTGGATTGTTATATTTAACTCAAACTAGGTCTGATATCATGAATTTTGTATGTATTGTTGTAAGATTTCAAGCTGATCCAAAGGAATCTCATGTGCCTATTGTGAAGAGATGTTTTAGATACTTGAAGGGGACAATTGACTTTGGCCTATGGTATCCTAAAGATGATGATCTTACTTTGAGTGCCTTTACTGATGCTGATTGGGTAGGAGATGTAAATGATAGGAAAAGTACTAGTGGTGGAGAATTTTTCTTAGGTAAGAAGTTGATTTCATGGTTAAGTAAGAAGCAAAATTCCATTTCCCTATCTATTGCAAAGGTCAAATACATTGTTGCTGCTAACAATTGTACTCAAGTCCTGTGGATGAAGCAAATGTTGAAGGATATCGGAGTTGTGTATAATGAGCCTATTGCTATATTTTGTGATAATTCAAGTGTTATTAACATATCTAAGAATCTGGTGTTGCATTCAAAGACAAAGCATATATCTATTAAGTTTCACCTTTTGAGAGAAAAGGTAAGTGAAAAGGAAGTCAGACTGGAGTATGTGCCTACTAAGGAGCAGATTGCAAACATCTTTACCAAGACATTTCCCAAGGATAATTTTGAGTATCTGAGAAGTAAGTTAGGGGTGATTATCCCTCCTAATCAAAACTAAGGATGAATTGCATTGCATTAGCCCGTGCATTTCATAGTCATATCTTGTTTTGAATTGATGTTGTGGTGGTTGCTACTCAGGGGGAGTAGTCAGATGTTCAGATGTTTAGATGTTCAGATATGTGGTTCAGAGCTTGTATAGAAGAAATCTTTGTCATTGATGTCAAAGGGGGAGAATACCATGTGAAAAAATTTCTAGGGAAGAAGAGCCTTGTGGGGAGAAGATCATGTGAAAGAGAAAATGAGTCCAAACCTAAGGGGGAGTAAGTATCAAGAGTTAATTGTGTTGATGGTGTTTTTCACATCATGTGTTGACATCAATGCCAAAGGGGGAGATTGTTAGATAGTGTGGTTTTGTTGCTGATATTTGGTTGTCATTGATGTCAACACTATTAGCATTAATTCATTAGAAGCTATATATGTCGAGGATATTGAGAAAATTGTAATGAGATGAGTTGCAGGTTGTCAGTGATGAAGTGAAATTTAGTATGTCAAAAAGTTTTGTACATTGATGATCAAAGGTTGTGGACCAAAGGGTTTTTTGTTGAGTGTATCTATTTTATTCACATCAAGTTTCAAAGATCCGCGAGAAGATTTAATTGAGTTATGAAGATTTATACTCTAACAGTTTTTCTATTACTTCAGTTTGTGTTACTGATTGAAGATGATATGATTTTAGTTAGTTCAGTTGTTGTGGATGCTTCTTTGGTGATTCGTGATGTTTGTGGATGCTTCTCGATCGTGCTCTATATTTTTTACACGTCTGCATTGATCATTGTGCTCATGGTTGGTAATTTTCTCTTGCATGTTCATGTTTTTCTTGTTCTTGGCCAACATGGTGGTTGTAGTGTGTTGTGGATCTTCTAGGAGTAATTAATTGAATTTTTTCTGTGTTGGAGATGTTGATTTGGGTCTTCACTAAGTTGTGGCCAACCTTGGTTGATTCGCATTAATAATATTTAGTATTTTGTTCTGATAGTTTATATTCATTTTATTATTTTGTTGAAGTCGACATGTAGGGATGAAATTTATTGTTGTTGATATACAAGAGCAATTTTTTATTCAAATTGAGGTGTGTGAGTGTATGCCAAAGTGTTCTTTTGTGTGTGTGTGCACGTATTGATCTAAATCATTCAAAGGCAAAGTAGAGTGTGAAGAAGAGTGAAGAAGAGTAAAGAAGTGTTCATGCACTTAACTAGAACTATGATCAGGCATGAGCAGATGCTATTCTATCAATTCAAATCCATGCGGATGTAATCTGATTCTTTTTGTAAGATAGTGTGTCTTCCTTTGGGAAGTTAGCCCTATTGTAATTGAGCAGTGAGATTTAGGTAGTGTGATTGAATGCAAGTACATTCCCCATATTTTCATTTCTTATACTTTTAATAGGGTATAATCTTGTGGAGTGACCTCCAGCATGATTTTTCCCCTAATAGGGTTTCTATGAAAAACAATCTTGGTGTTATGTTTTTTATTGATGTGTTGATGATTTATACTTTCATGGTTATTAATCAAATCATAGAATAATGTTAATGAGTTGAATAAGTTTTAAATTCTATGAAAACTGATTCACTACCCCCCCTCTTAGTTATCTGCCCTTGTGTTGCCAACACCAAGATTAATGACTTTGTTAAGAAGGAAATTATTTGTTTACACATGATGAGTGTAGGAGAGTTGATTGAGGAAGACACTACTTAAGCATAAAGCAATGATGAAGGAGAAGTTGGAGGTGGTTGAAGGAACTAAGGAGATGCTCGATAGTTGTTCTAATTTTTTCATTTCAACACTCTTTGGATTTTACTCAGCCTTATGTGGAACATCCATAAGAGATACATACATCCCCTAGTGTTTACAGAATGTGATAGTGAGATGACATGGGATCTTGGACTTGACATGTTTGTTGTATTGTTCTTGTGGGATCATGACACAAATATTGGCTTGTTGATATTCACATCAGAGATGAGCAGTAGAGGTTTGGGATACAGATGTTGTGTCCTTCATCAATTGTTGGTTGTCTCATAATTCGTGGACACAAGCTTGCAATTGCTTGAGGGAAAGCAATTTTTGGGATGAGAGGACTGTCATGTCCCCAATTGGGACCTATCTCCTGCTAGGTAGGAAAAATACAATTTTTAATGCTAATTTAAAATATATTAATATAATAATTAAATATTTAATATTAAATAATAAATTTAAATTATTAATAAAATATTTAAATTTAATTTTTTTATGGCTGACGTCTTTCCTGTTGGCATTATAGGTTAATATTTGCAATTTAATCTATTGGCTAACATGTTGGTTGCCAATGATATTTATGTTGGGTCTTCCACCTTGGAGGATCATCATGAATTAATACACAGTCTAGTCATCTTGTAGGGATGAAAACCTCTATAGGGGTACGATTTGGTTAGGTTTAAGGCATACAAAATTAGGTGATATCCAGAGGAGTGATGTCAATGATCCCCATGGCCAAGCTCAAGCCCTAGCCATGACTATTCCTACAACGCCTTATTCTCCATGTCACTAGATTCCACAAAAAATTGATGGTCCTTGATCAATAATAGCTTAAATCTTGGTAAGAATTTCATCACGAGCATAATAGATAATCATTCTTAGATTTGTGGGTACTTTGCAGACACACATCATTTTCGAGAGCTCCTTATGTTCATCAATCATCCTGCACACTTTGGATGCCATCATACAACATTCTTCAGACCTACTCAAGTGTGGCAAGAGTGACATGGGGTTGTTCTCAAGCTAGTAGCGTGACAGGTTTGACATATGGAGCATCCACATTGTATTATGGGAAAATGGTATGAAGTCATGTTTATCGATGAATATTCATATGAAATCCTGAGTCGACTGTCTTTCTAGAAGTTGGCATTGCTATATAAAATTTGTGTAATCTACTCAATAATTGGCATATTTTTTATTGTTCTCAGCATTACTAGAATCCTACATTTGGCTGCTTGAACTAAGTCTAATACTTCGTGTTAGTTTAATTACTATTTATTTTTCTTAGTGTGAAATTTTTGATCTGGTGTTCTACATCTTTATGCTATGCAAATTGTTGAAGGTGTGATCTGTTGTCTTAAAGTGAATTTTATGCTTTTGGTTTTACTTTCTTGAGCAAGCATCTTACATGCAACCTTGCCTACCTATCCAATTTTATTTTTTTTTTCAAGGCCAACTTATATGCCTTATCCATAGTGTTCACTTTGAGCAGGGTAGCTCATCTTGGAGTCAAAATATAATCCTATTAATATATCTTACTACTGCATACTCAAATCATCTATGTGCAACTTCCAAAATTCTTCAAAATAAGTTGGTATGGATAACTCCTGCTTTAGATTTTGAAAATCCCTAAAAGAAATTTGCTAATAATCTAATGGCATTAACTTACCTTTCAATTTTTTTAGCATCTTTGGACACATTCTTATTTTCTCTTTTTGCTTGTCTTCTCTTAACATTTTGGAGATTCTCCCACCATAGAGCAGTGTGAGACTTTATTTTTGACACTTTAGTTTTGACCCTTTGTAAATTAGTTTCCTCAATTCCTTCCATCTCATATTATTTCTTTAACTCTTGAATCCAACCCATGAACACATGGATTTAATTCACCTTTAAAATCAAGGACTTTAACATTTACTCTAGTTCTTTGTTTGGCTATAGCTTCAATAAGCCTTTCCATGGGATCTTGTTCTTCCTTAGAATCCTCATGAGGAAAATTAGCCTCAAGGGCCTTCAACCTTCTAAGTGACCATCCTCTATATTTCATATCAATCTTGCATTCCTCCTACCTCTTCTTCCCCAGTTCACATGGGCTCCCTTTTGGGCCATTGTGGTTTTATCTAATGCCAAACTAATGTAGATTAGTTCCTCTAAACATGCAGGTTAAACAAATAAAAATACCTTGTTTTACAATTTAGCCTCAGAAAATGAACAATTTCAAAATAGTTTTATAGACTAAAAAACAAGAAGGGACATTTACACTCAAATAAACATTCAAGGAAGCTACAACAAGATCTTTTGTTAATTTCTGAGCAGTTAGATACTTTAATACAACTTAAACACGGTGATAAAATATCATTAACATGGTAAAAAACACAACTTTTTCCTTATTCCATTTAGCTTCCTTATGGAATAATTTTCAGATCTTCCTTAAACTACTAAAAACTATCTTGAACTAACTACCAAAATACATTGAATCCCCTATCGCCTAAAGCAAGACAATAAGATTTCTCATTTTCCACTAAAAGATATCTCTAATTAACCACCAAAAGACATCCAATCCCCTATCACCTATGGAAACAAAAAGTCTTAAACCTTTAAACTAACTCTTTAAATAGAAATAAGAAAATAGTTGTAGTTCCCTTATTTCCCACCAAAAATAGAGTAGTTGAACAAAATGTTTTTTAAATCAAACAAAATCCTAAAATTAGTTAGCAGAAATCAAACCAATGGAGCATGGAAGAATTTTTTGTTAGAACTTTGAAAAATATGAACCACATGATCAAACAATGAACAAAGACACTTTCCACGCAAGAGATTTGCAAACAATATATGCAATATTACTCAACAAGAAAAAGCTACAACAATAAACCTCAAGAATCTTCAATGAAAACAAAAGTCCTCAAAGGTTGAGAGTTTGAGAGTAAATCTCTAGATTGATAATACAATGAGGGTTCAGTGCTTATAAGAGAAAAACCCCAAATAAGAAAGGCATTAGATCATGACAAGTGTCAACATCTCATGTAATGAAACATAATGATCTAATAATAGCTCAACTAATAAAAACATAAAAACATTCATAAGTTTAGCTTAAGTGCATGAGAATAAATTAATTATTAGTTAATGCATGATTACTCTAATACCCCCCCTTAAGATGAACCTAGAGAGTAGCTAAAAACCCTAAAAGGAGAATGCATGATAGATCCCGACAAACAAGGTCATGTTAGGTACTCATGTACAAACAAAAGATCTCTCACAACTGGAGAAAAGGAGAAAGCCACTGTGGGAGAAAACTCCTCTCGAAAAGAGAGAAAGGTGAATGAAGGACTGAAAAGCCTCCAAATCAGGGTGAAGGACTAAGAAGCCTCCAACCAAAATAGTCCCAAAAAAGAGAGGAATATGTAAAATATCGCTGAAGCACAAAGAAGCTATAGACAACTATTGAACGATGGCTGATATGGTGTTGAAATGAAGAACCTCTTGTGAAACAAATGATGATTAGGATCAAGATAACAAGAATCTGCATGAGTGCCCTTAATGACACTACTCAAATCAGATGGAAAACAAATGCAAAAAATTTGGAACTCAAAGATACAAATTTCAAGATTAAGAAGAGAGTAATTTGCATGAGTTCCCCCAACAACACTACTCGAATCAAATGGAAAACAAAGGCAAAACTCAAAGAACCAAATAGTACATGAAACTGCATGAGTGACCACAATGAAACTACTCAACATGTAAGATGCAAGTTGAAAATGTAGGTACCAATAGTCTATGATCAAATGAAAATAGAAGGTCACCTCTAGAAAATAGGAATGCAAGTGTCCTTATGGTAAATGATCCATCTTACTGAAATGCATGTAACCAGCTATTGATGTACGCTGCATCTGAAAGTACATAGGAACAATAACTAGATACGTAGATCACTCCAAACCATGAAACCAAAGAAGCATTAACACCAACAGTAGAAACTGCCCATAATGCTTAAAAGGGAGAGCCAAGACAAGTACACTGAAACTATGTGAAAACAAGAAGTGCATGTAGAAGAAACAACCTACAAATAAAAGGGTTTGCAAACTAAGGCACGCACTATGAAGCAAGAATCACTAGGATTCATTATTGTCATGGAAGGGACACTCACTTGAAAAAGGTGTGATGGAAAACCAAAGGAAAACATCAACCCCCCATGGCACTTTATATCATAGTGTGAATGCAAAAGGCACAACAGGATGTGCAAAATCCCCAAAATGTATACACTAGAATGACACTTTATCTTAGTGTGTCTACAAAAGAGAATGTGCATGAAAAATATTTCTAGAATTCCCAAATAGGACAAAATACTAGAAATACGTGTAGAACAGCCAAAAACAAGTCATCCCACACAAACAAATTTCTAGGAGTTAAGACGTCCAAGTAATTTACCAAAGTGTGAAAACACAAAAAAATGAATAAAATATACCTGGAAAGCAATCTGAAATAAGTGCATGGATGGTTGTGAAGAGCTCTGAGAGACCATCCCAATGTTGTTGGAATTGTGAAAATCGAAGAAACATGTCAAAAATTATGAGCTCGAGACTAAAAACAACACCTCTGACTTCAATAGGCTATAAAATGAACTAACAACAAAAATAGGTGATGGGACCTACACCACTAGAAATTTTGCAGAACTAGCTTTCTGATGATATCTTGTTTACCAAAATAGGACATCGTACGCCCAAGTTATAGCCAAAAGACAAAAAAAGAACCCTTTTAGGGCACAAAGGGGTTTTGAAGGGGCCATGTCCAGTAGTCCGTACCATTGATTCCAGTGGAATATTCCTTGTCGCCGAAAAAAATTTGGCCCTCTGCATGTAGAAAAACAATGATGGAATATTCTAGGTTTGCTCGAAATATGTTGTGAACCCCAGAATATTCCTAAAAGATTTGCCTGGTCTAGAAAATCGTCGACAGCAAAAAAAACACAGGAGCCAAAAAAGTTATTGAACCCGTCAGATGAATTTTTTTGAAAATGACTAGAATAGAAAGTAAGTTATGTAAAGTTGTTAGGGGTTTTTGTTTCATGGTGAGTAGCAGTGGGACCTGTAGGGCCTGTTGTAGTAGGTACCTTGTGGGTACCACAAATATGCCACCCCAAACAAAAAATTCAAATGTGCCCCGCATAAAAAAATTCATAACTATAATTTTTTTTAAATTGACTTTTATGAAATTTCGATTTTCTTAAAAAAAGCCAACCTTTTTTTTTAATTTTCCTTTTTTTGGAAACTCATGCCTAAAAATTCTGTATAGGGGTCGTACAGGCCCTTGTATAATTTTTGTTTTGCTTCAGAAGCTTATAATGCCAAAATAGGAAAAATTTATAGTCAAAATTTATAGAATCGACTGCCTAAATCCAATGGCGAGGTCCTTTTTTTGGTCAAAATGCACCGAAAATGCAACCACCCTTAGGATCGAGAAAAAAACCATTGCTTCAAACCCTTGTAGATCTGACCTCACAAGTCCAAATTAGGCCAAACAAAAGCCTAATTTGACTTTCTCGACAGCTCTAAATCCAACAATGAGGTTTTTTTTTGCACCAAAATGCATTTAAAAACACCCATCTCCAAAAATTGTAAAAAAAACAAAGGGAATTCCATATATGAAGCTTGTAATCCTTGTTGAAGAAAAAAGCCTCATAAATTGAGAAGGGGTTCGCTGAATCTATGCTCTGATAACATGTCAGAATTATGAAAAACATGAGCCACATGACTAAACAATGAACAAATACACCTTCCACACAAGAGATCTGCAAACAATATATGCAATATTCCTCAACAAGAAAAAGCTACAACAATGAACCTCAAGTATCTTCAAGGAAAACGAAAGTCCTCAAAGGTTGAGAGTTTGAGAGTAAATCTCCAAATTGATAATACAATGAGGGTTGAGTGCTTATAAGAGAAAAACTCTAAATGAAGAAGGCATTAGATCATGAGAAGTGTCAACATCTCATGCAATGAGACATAATGAGATAATAATAGCTCAATTGATGAAAGCATAAAGCACTCCTAAGTTTAACTTAAGTGCATGAGAATAAATTAGACTAATAATTAATTAAAGATTAATTAATTATTAGCTAATACATGATTACTCTAACATTATTTGATGAAGATACTCCTCATCATTTAAAATTAAAAGGCTTCCTCATTGATCTCATTCAATGCGTGCTTTGACTCATTAATAGAGTAAATTAGGTCTCCTTACATTCTTTTCTTAGAAATCTTTTTGAAAGTAGTCCCTTGGCTGATGTACAACTTGCTAGAGTTTTGTCGTGATGAACATTAGGCCCTTTGAAATATGTAAAAAGGAAATTTCATGCAACTGTATATTTGTTAAAGGGATATATTACATTCTTCTAGATTTTTAAAAGGGATGAGACTTGTTCTTGGATGCACTAAAGCAATGTTATTTGTACTAATCCTAACATAACTTAGATGGCATTATAAAGGTCTTCTTTTGCCACACTTGCCCATGACTTGCACCTGGCCTCGTCTCTTATACTCACCTGCCAATCTTGTTGGACTGTATGAAAACCTGTTGAACTCACCAATGAACAACTCACCTGAAGATCAGATTTATCTTCTATTTCTCATGATTTGTCTTCATAGTCATAGCTCATGGACCCATTTCATTATGATTTAACTTTGTATGAAACCATCACAAGCTCCATTTTGCTCTGGCTGAAAGTTGTCTAATACATATTAAAATGCATTTTGGTCAGAGATATTCATCTGATGTGTTTATAATATGAAATCTCAGTAATGATTGCCTTATGCTCCTCGGTGAGAAGCTAGCCCTCGACATGGAAGCAGATTCTTCTGCCATAACCATCATCCACAGGATATTGAACCTAGATAGTTCCTGATTAGTGCTTCATCCCACTTCTAGATCACGGCCACATGGACTTCATGAAGCAATTTGATTTTCTACATTAGTTTTTCTATTTTCTAAAGTTTTCAAGCGTTTTAATTTCTTAATTTCATATCATTCATCTAAGTCATACATATCTTGTACTTCCTGTGTGCTTTTCTTGTTGTGATCCTTTTGTACGTGTTTTCTTAACCTTTGTTGATCAAATGCATTTCAGATTCACCATCATGTGTCATGGTAATCTGTGTTTCAGATTTTACAGAAGCGTTTAGCTTTTTATGAAATGGTAATCTGTGTTTCAGATATACTGATTTTCTAGATGCTTTAAAGGTGACCTTGCTTTGCACTAATGACATTTTCTTGTCTTCCAGGTAATATCATGCTATGATGCAGATCTAAATTATGATCGGATTTCTGACACCTTCTGTGCCAGGTAAAAGATGCAAGCTTATTTCTCTTATATCTAGGTTTCAAATTGACTCAATTTTATGCTCTGAGATGTTTGTTCTGTTTTAATGTCAACAGGAAACTCAGATACAGTGACAGACCCCATCCCCATGTATGTACCCCCATTATCTATTGAATTCACATACACATACATAGCACATGCTGATGTGTGTGTGGGGTTGTGTACATCTATGTGTGTGTAGAATTACCATTATTCATGTACTCCCAAGCATGATTTAGAATTGTTAGAACATTCTCTTAATTTCTACCAACTACTATCACCGACCTACCCAAGCCTCCACCTAATGTATGCAGATTTCAAGCATAACATTTCACAGAAACTTCTCCTACCGTCCATTCTAGGGAGTTCTCACCGACCATGGTAATTTGCATATGATTTTATGGTTCCATATTCAAGAAAGCTCTAAGCCCTCTATAAATAGAGGCAGATGTAATGGGCTCTTCACTCTTTAGCAGGGTCCAGCTCCGCATAGCTACTATAGGATATAATATATGTAATGTTTTTGATTATTCAATATAATGTGCTAAATCTATGGTTGCTATTTTATTCTGTTTCTGTTCTGCTTTCACCTGTTCCAACAGTGGCATCAAAGGCTAGTGAGATCCGAGGGAGTCTTCCAGTTTGAAGATTGCAGGCCACTACTTTTAAGAGAAAGATAAGTTACTGTCAAAAGATTGGGAGCGCATGTTTTTGAAGCTGCAAAAGTGTTTGAAGTCTGTGAGGATCGCTGCAGAAAAAGTTTGTATCGCCAAGCCGCAGCTGTGGAGAAACTGCCAGTGCTGGATGCTGTTGGAGATTGCAGAAATTACAGAAAGGAGGAGGATCGCAGATCTAAATAAGTCAAAGATAAAGTTGTGAGACAAGGAGCCGCAGAAGTACTCTGATAAAAGCACTGCCATGGTGTTGCTGCTATTTTTAAACTGTTATGAGGAAGCTGTAGTTGTAAAAGATCACAAAGCTTCCGTCCAATTGGAGTCAACATAGAAGGCTAAAAGATTGTAAAAGGCATATGGTGAAAAGATAGGTGGAATCGCTGACCCGTGAAGGAGTTAGAAGGGATTTGTAGAACTGAAGCAAGGATTGGAGGAGACCGTAGTAAAGCATTACCTGCGGATCACACGTTGCTAAAGGAGATTGCTATTCACGGTTCCAACTGTACGCGTGGGAAAGAGGAGGATCGCTATTCAAAGAGGCCGCAACTATGTAGGAGGTGAATTTGAGGAAATCCTGTCACCATTTGTGACAGACGTCAGGAGAAAAATAAGCAAGATTTTGGAGGTGATCCTATCACCATTTGTGACAGATGTCAAGAGTCTATGAGGATCCCCGAGCACCCACAGAGTGACTCAATGGGAGGTGTTGATAAAATAAGTGAATCACACCTGAACTTACAATGGACTAGTAATCAAGAGGGCCAAAGCTCATGGTTAGAGCATCCCAACTACAATATGGGATATCCTAGGTTCGATCACTAGAAGTTCTTAAATGCCACAGTATCAGTGAAAGAGACTAAGAATGTAATGAGAATTGATGGTAGAAATTAGGGGGGAGTGTTAGAACATTCTCTTAATTTCTACCAACTACTATCACCGACCTACCCAAGCCTCCACCTAACGTATGCAAATTTCAAACATAACATTTAACACAAAAACTTCTCCTACCGTCCATTCTGGAGAGTTCTCACTGACCATGGCAATTTGCATATGATTTTATGGTTCCATATTCCAGAAAGCTCTAAGCCCTCTATAAATAGAGGCAGATGTAATGGGCTCTTCACTCTCTAGCAGGGTCCAGCTCTGCAGAGCTGTTATAGGATATAATATATGTAATGTTTTTGATTATTCAATATAATGTGCTAAATCTGTGGTTGCTATTTTATTCTATTTCTGTTCTGCTTTCACCTGTTCCAACAAGAATGAGATATCTGCTGTGCTCCCCATATCTGTACCCCGAAGCTCCAAACTCCTCCTTGCCGTCTTTTAATCAAATTTCTGTGATTGATATGGTGTTTCAAGAGTATCAGTTTTTTTTCCTTTCATTTGTCTCTGATTTAGTTCTAATCCAATTCTAGTCAAAGTCAAAGTGTCTATCCATTCAAGAAATTAGTCTTTCAATTTGAAGCTCCAGACAGTTTTAGATTTCACCAATTGAAATTGGGTTCGGTTAAGTGGCTAGAGATGGGGGTATAGGTGCCTAATTGTCAAGTGCATAACACACAGTGGCAACTATAATTTCTAGCAAAAGGATGCAGGCATGAATTAAAACAAACTCGATGTTTGCATTTTACACTTAGCATTGAATACTTAAAGGTTGTTAATTCAATGAACATGAAAAAGATCATTAACCATTTTATATCTCACTTTCTTGCATTGATTTCTTTGAATTTCTCAAGCTTCTACTCAGGGGCGAAGATTGGGAAACAGTTAGTGTCAAATCCACGTCACTTTGTACTCTTAATCCAATGGAAGCTATATAAGCATAGTTGTAGTGTTTGGACTTCTATGAATGGGATTCTTAAGCTCACAATATTTGTAGTTTGCTAAAATATTTGTACTTCCCATAGCAGGTCTAGCATTTGTACTTTCAGATTGACATTTCATTGATTTCTTTGATAATGGACTACAGGTGCTTGCCCGATTCATCACCGGGCATTGAGAATGGGATATCATGGGAGCGCATTAGGAAGCCCCCTGTTATGACAGGTCCCGGTGAGCTATATATTCCAGATGTTTCAGAGGAACTGAGGCCTGGAGATCATATAGAAGTCCAATGGAGAATGAGTCCAAGCGATGCTTATGGTATTTTATTCACTCTTAAACAAATGAAGAATCATACCAAAGTTTTCTTTTGTCTGGAAATAGGTGGTAATATTTATTAGAAATGGACTAGTAACCAGTACAATTGTCCATGATTTAAATTTGAATTTAGAACAAAACCTTTCGAATGACATCTGATATTTAAGCAACTAGTAGAAGCAAACCCTTTTAGTGCTCTCATAATCTGTACAAGATTGATCTGAGTTGGTTTGCTGTCTTATTAAAACATTCCCATTAGTGTCTTGTTAGAAATATAGATGCTTTGATGTATTTTTCTGAGCCAGAATATTTATGTAACGTGCAGGGTGGTGGTATGGAATAGTTGGCCATGCAGATAATTGTAGAAGTGAAAATCAGAACTGCAGTTGCCATCGTGATGGTACTCCTGTATTTCATGGCATTATAAACTAACGTTCTACATGATTTATCTGACCATGACGTTTATATACTTTCCAGACGCTTAAGTACTTACAGTCAATCATTGTATTTCGATCCAGTAAACAACTATTCAAGGATTGTTGTGTTCAGTTATCTAACTTCTTATTGGGCTATGATGCAGAAAAGTTCTGGCTTGAATTCAGGCAGTATGCCGTGGGTTCAATGTGGAGGCGATTCCAAATGAGAAGAAATAGGGCTCCCGAAGTTGGCAGCAAGTTATATGGTTTCTATGGAGGTATCCGAAAATTGACAAATATGGAGGATATCTCTGCTTGGTTGCGAATATGGCCCAAAGACGCTCTTTACTAGTTAAACATTATATGATTTGTAAGAATTCTGTGTGGCTCTTTTATTGATCTGAAGCTTACGACCATAACAATGTAATAAATGTGGATGGGACATTTTTTACAGTCTAGATTCAGGATAAACATTCCCACATTGGAAGAAACTATACAAAGGTTTATTAAAAATGGAATTCAAAGATATCTGGACTTGTAGAATTCTTGGGCCAAGAATTCTCTAAAGTGGGCCTTCAACAATCTAGCAATGCGTTTTGTTGACATAGTTGTAATTGTTGAGCTTTTAAAAAGCCAAACTTCTGGATGGAAGACAAACACAAAAAACTTAAACGCAAGAGAGATGAAAATATAGTAGTAATAAGTTATCTTTATTTTATTATATTGCCAAGCAACGTAATGTCTCACAAAAATATGAATTGTATAATACTTGTCTGTCTCTTTTTTTTTGTTTCTGTTACATCTTTGTCATTGTATTACAAAATTTTCACATTCTGACATATTTTAATAAAGAACATTTTGCACAACATAACAATGGCAAATCATATAAATCCAAGCATTTCTAAAGAACATATTTTAACCATCAACTATATCACATGAGAAGCTACTAATGTAAGCATTTTGGTAACAAAGAAATCTCTTGAGTTGGTAATGAGATGAACAATCCCATTTGAGACAGTAATTGTTGGTAATTGATGCATGAGCTTCACCATCATGCTGCATGAGCTTTCACCGCCATGCACTGTCATGTTGAGTGTCTTCTCTGTGATGTACAGTTAAAGAATTTTTAGATAGTTAACTATAGTTTGTGTGAAGTTGCTTTTGATAAAGAATGTAAGACTAAAGGTCAAAAGGTGTCTGAAACTAAAGATTTTGCAGCTTGTGATGCTAATAACAAATGCTGGTTTGAAAATTATGAAGAAAATGGGATATGAAGGAAAAGGTTTGGGAAAACATGGACAAGGAATGAGAGAGCCCATTCAGTCAGTTGTGAGGCCAAAGAATGAAGGCCTGGGATATGGAGAGAGAGAGATAGAAATGATGTAACAAGTGTTAAAGGTCCATGTAAATCAGCTAAAAGTATGGAGTTTATGCAATGTTATCATTGTCATAGGAAAGGACATAAAAAAGAGAAGTGTTGGGATCTTCGTCCTTGTACAATCCAACATTTCATGATCACATTTGAATTTCAAGTTTCTGCAAATTCTTTATCCTCACTCTGCTACCAAATAACACAATAAACAGTATCATCTAAAAAATAAAAGCTGGTCTGTATTTGTGTTATCTTTTGAATCTGTTTATTCTTTGTTTGTTGTTACTGTTTATTGTGTTTGGCTGGACTTTAGAAACTATAGTAATGGTAGAAACAATTGTTGAAAATTGCCTCAAGGTTCATATAAGCTTGTTACCTTGACTATAGCAATTAGTATTCCTGTCCCAAAAACTTGATCATGAAAGAATAATGTCCATTCTATAGTTGGCATCTATTCTTAAGTTTATATTGTATGCACTGTAGCAATGTTAGTAAATATTTCACATGTAGATTGCGTTTTATTGTAATTCAGTTTACTCACGTATTTTAGTTATGTCTGTTCTTCTGTAATTTTCTATATAATAAATAGTTTCCTCTCTCATAATATGCATAGAAGTTGTGGCTTTGAATATTGTATTGTGTATGATCCATAGATCATTACTCTTTATTATTTGTATTGCTGTTCTATTTCTTTTATTTGGTAGAACACTATGTCAACAAATCGAAGGTGGTAACAAGAGTAGAAGAGCGTGGTTGGCCGTTTGAATTTCTAGACTGGTTCACGTGTTCGGTTCCCCTTGGTTGTATCAAGAAGTTCAATGGAGGTCCTCAGCGGCCGGGCTTAACGAGCACACTCTAAGCTCTGACAGCCAACTTTGACTTCCTACGTGGCTCGTGGGCCCGTCTATTACTCTATTGCATCGGACTTTTGTCTCATTTTCCTTCCGTCCACCATTTCGTTTTCCATTGTGCTCCTCTTGCCTCACCGCAGTCACTATGACCGTAGCAATTAAATTTGAATATAAGTCTCCTGCCCAATCCATTGAAAGTTGAAAAAGAGGATTTCTTTAGGGTCAGTTGTGGAGAGTGAAAATCGTAACTGCGTTCTCGTAGTGGATTTGGTCACGCTGTCTTAGACATTCCAACGCTTGCGAATGGAGTTTCTGTTAGTAAAGGTTTTGGTCTTGTGTCTGGGGGTGGCATCTTTATTTTGCAAACCCCTATTATTCATCAATCTGCTGTGAATGGTTTGGATGGCACTTATGTTATTCCTCGTTCTAGCGTGGACTGTGGTCATGATCGTGTTTTACTAGCGATTGGGGGGGAGAAGGTTTCAGATCTGATTTCCCGTGTCTGTCGTGGCTGCATGCGATCTCGGTGTAAATGCTAAGGGTCTTCATATCATCTCCAGTGGGACTCCCTCTCCTTAGAGGCGCGTTGCTCCTATTCTCCCCTAGCTTGAAAGGACTGTGTTTACGTGCACCCCATCTCCACCAGTTTGTTTTTGGGACAGGAGGACTTAGAAAATCAAGTGTTTTTTCTCTTAAAAGGGATTGATTTGTGGATTTGACAGACTCCGGCCTTGTCTCAGAAATCTTAACTAGTGGATTTCTAAGGAGTGTCAATCTATTATAGAAGGAAAAATTGAGATTTGCTCTTGTACCAAGCGTTTTTTTTAAATTTTTTTTATTTGATCTCTGATCAGAGTTAATATAGAGATTAAATTTGAAATTAATGAAATATTATGGTCCAAAAACATATAATTTCAATCTCTTAATTTTGAGTATGACTAAGTTAAAGGTATATCATGCATTTACAAGGTCCTTATGTTTCAATTCTAGTTTAGTCTAGGCTAAAATTGACTATGTTATGTACGTACAAAATTTGGTAATTGCTACTAGGTGCAAAATTTTAGTTTGCTGAAAATGCAAAACTTTGGTCTACAATGGATGTGGAACTTTATCTGTTGTTGGATTTCATCCTTTTTCTTATTTTATCACGTTCAACTAAATTTTTTCATTGAGGTATTTTGGTTTGAAATATATCTAAAATGTAGGTTTTTGGTGTGGATACAGACATTTATGAATTTTTTTGTGTTGAACTAACCATTCTGACCTCACTTTTCAACCTATTTGAAATAAGATTTCCACAAGGCTATAAAGTTTTGAAATTTATCAAGGAAGGCTTGTGAGTTCTAGTGTGGAATAAAAAAATTACAAGTTTCCATTGGAGAACTAGACCTTCAAAGTAACTTGGTTGTAGGAAGCATGCAGTGAGCCATCCCCATCATAGTTTGATTGCAACGTTTTGCAATTATATTTTGTTGGGGCATATAGGGGAAGTCAAGTGTGTTTGATGTTGTGTTGCTTGAGGAATGCCAAGAACTACTTGGATGTGAATTCCCCCTCGATTTGAGTGAAGGAGAAGAAGAGGCCATCTTGACTACTAGGAAACTCACTAGTAGAAGTCTTCAAAGTGTAGAAAGGCTTCACTCTTCTTCTTGAGAAAGAACACCCATTTCTTACAAGAGAAGTAATCCACAAATATTTGGAAGTATTGGAAACCTTAAAAGGAAGTAGGAAGGGGTCCACACAATGTATGCATGACCACAAGACAATCCTTGGCATGGAAGGAACTCGACTCAAATGGATCCCAATTTTTTTTAGAAACAAGACATCCAAAGAATATAGGAAAAGAATGGGAAAGTTGAGTAATTCCTCATACCATCTCCTTAAAAGTTAGATTATACAAGGATTCGATGGAAAGATTCCCATAGTGATAATGCTAGAACAAAGTAGATTCAATTGTAGAGGTAGAGAGAAACTATAGAGAATGAGACTGCATCTAGTGCAAATAAATGGCCCTTCGTGAATGTGCTAGCAATTACCATACCTTTCCTTGATGTCAAGCAAGAATTAATGTCTTGAATTCGAACCCCACCTTAAGCTTTTGATTAAAAATTTGACTTACAAATAAGAGATTCATTGTCAAGTTGAGAACATAGAGCACCTTCGTGAGAGTACAACTTCTTTGACCAAGAGGAATGGTGACATTTCATATTCCTTATTCAACATACTTCTTATTTTCTATGATCCAAACTTGATCTCTATTAGGTTGATTAGTCAATGTATCAACTATCTCCCTATTGTTGTTCATATGCTTGTTGGCATCATAATCAATCAACCAAAGATTCCTTGTTGTTTGTGAGGTCTAGGAGACAAGAACATCATTTGATGGGCGCCACAATTTCCTATATCTGATGTATCCTCATTGGATGCATCATCTTGTTGGTTTACATTACATGTTATATATGCTTCCTTTGGTGATGACATTGTTTTGATTGTTGAGAATCACTATGACCTAATGTGCTTTCTTGACTAGAATTTCCTTGAGTCAAAAAATTATACCAAAAATTTTCAATGTCATGTGTGTTTTCATTGTAGATGTGACACCATTGATTCACCTTTTGAGGCTTCTACTATTGTTGTGATTGCTACTATGGTTGTTTTTATGGAGGACCCTTTCAAAACTATTGACTATGTTGTCTCAAGATCAGTGCTTTATCTTCAAACTTATCTTGCATTGACTTGATGACTTCTTCCTTCAAGAGAAAATTCATAAGTTCTTCAAATGAAACTACCTACTTTGTGATGTTCAACATTATGATGAAAGTCCAAAACTTGGAAGGAAGAGCTCTCAAAATGATTGGAACTATCATTTTGTTCTCCACCTTCTCTTCGTGTGTTACAAGTTCTGCTCATAGTTCAAATACTCAACACAAGGACTCCTTAACTTTCTTGCCATCTTTCATAGTGAGTGTATGGAGCTTTGACTAGAGATGGATGATCTTTATCTAGTTCTTCACCTCATATATGGCAGATAGAATGTACCAAAACACCTTTGACTTTGTTGCATCTTGATTATGTGGTTGAACTTTATTGGAGTTGTTGAATGTGATCAAATTAAGGCTTTTGCATCAATCTTGTCATACTACCTCTCATCATTAGCATTATTTGGACACTTCATTGCTGCAATAATGATCCCCCATAGCTCTTTGAATTGGAGAATCATTTACATATTTGTCTTCCATGTGACATAATTAGGCCCTTTTAGGAGCTAAGCATTTGAAAAGAACAACTTTGGTGCTAACATGATGACACCACAAAAATAAAATTATTCCACAAAAATATCTTTATTAATTTTATTTTTACATACACTCATTCACAAACAAAAAATAAGCTTGAAGATGAGCTCAATATGCTCGTCCAGTGAGATAAAGACGCTTGTGTGGATGTTCTACCTCACGTTCACCATTTGCATCATAAACTTGTAGAATTTTTCCAAACAATTTTTTATTTCCCTTCCATCTCCTAACCTTCTAACCTTCAATTCCTTGAAATTTTCTTGCATTCTTTCCAACTTCCCTTTATACAAAATCCTTTTACACTTTTGAACATCTAGAATTCCTCTAGTTCTACCTTCACTTATGACTACCAATACTATATTTCTTCCCACAAAGTTCCATAATGGCTTTGTCTCTTAGTTCCTTAAGATTTTAGGATGTTCTTACCTCAAGTTCCACATCTCTTCCCTACATTTCTTGCAAACACTTAACTCATTCACTTCATCCATCTATATAATTTAAATGAACATCTAGACTTCCATCCCCAACCCCAGTCTTGAAGTGAAACCTCACGCCTCTTATATTGACCTCCTGTCTTGCATCGAGATTTTAATTTTCCTCCAAATTACCTTTGTCACTTCCTAGATCTTCCTAGGATGCCATTTATTATCATATTTTACCATTATAACTATTCAACTAGGTCTTTCCCACCTAAAAACCATTTCCCATCCCAAGAGTGAAAATTTACTTTCAATTTTAGGAATAGATGATGAAGAAGTTGAATTTTTCGTAAATGTAGTGGTTGAGTTCTAGTAGTTAATGATCTTCACATGAGCTCTAAACGATCAATTCCATGAATTTCATGAGATTTATCTTGTCTTGCATGAAGCATTCATGACCTCTAGTTGTCCATTGTATTAATGTAGGAAAATGAGTGACCAAACTAAACTACTATATATACAAGTTTGTTATATGAATAATGTGTTAGTTATTTCTACTTTCCATGTGACTAAAAGTGTTAAGGAACATCTAGGGTTTCAACTCTTGAAATTTTGGTGAGCATACTAAATCATAAGGAGATCATTGTATTGTAAATTATGCCTATTACCAAATGCTTCCAAGGAAATTTTTAGATCTTCAAGGGAACTTCTAGGACAGATTGTAAAACCATTATATCTTAAGGTTTTCCCCTACCATACTTTCTACTATGATTGTAACAAATATTTGATGAATTTCATAGTATTTTGAATTCAGTACAAGGTTTATAATGGTATATTCTTCATTCCATATAGATTTTTTAGTGTGGAGATGGATTCTTAAGTATGTTTAATTTTTTGATATTGCATCTCTGGTGTGTGTGTGGCTCATATTCTATTATGTTTTTAAAGTGTTTATCTCTTCGTAAACTATGACTTTGCAATCCATTAGATTAGGCACCACTCTTGGAAGCTTATGATTGTTGATACTCTCAAAATGATAAAGATATTTCACTATTAGTTTAAGAGTACACTAATAATTTGTATACATCTCATGATTTAGTAATTCATCCAAGGAACATTTATAGTGAGTCATGAGGGTTCTTATCCTAAGGAAATATTTTTTGTATACCTTCATCTTGCATTTGTGCATTGATGTCCATATCGCCTTAAAAGATATTTTATGTGTAGTCGGGAAGTCTTTGATCTAGTGACAAACTTTGGGGCCAATTGGAAATTTGATTCTACTATAATATTTTATTTTTATTTAACTTCATCCATGATTAATCTTGTTAAGGATACCTCTTGTAACACCCTCTTGGGTCTAGATAGGTTGAAAGTGAAGGGAAGAATATATCTACTATCAATAGTTAGCCTATAATCACTCACATCCTATTGATGAGATAATTAAACCTTTAGGATGGCATTTCTCTATCCTAAAGACGATTTATTCTTCTAGGAGAATGAGAAGAATTTCAAGGACTCAACATGTATAATGCTTTGAATGCTCTCCTAGTTGTCTTAAAGGTAACATATTTGAGACTTGAGTAAAAGTAATTTATAATGCTATATATTTTATTGATTATAAACCTCACAATAAGTTTTTATTATATTAAATCAAGAAACTAGGGTCCTAGGCCTTTTATAGTGTCAACATATAAACCATTAACTAACATAGCATATCAAAGTTGCCAAAAACAGACACTAGTAAAAAGACTAAATAATGCCATATCCTAATTTGGAAATTCTCACACCTGTAACTCAAATGTGTGGCTAAGTTGCATGTTTTAGATGACCTTGCTTCCTTCTATGGACAATAATTCAAGAATCCTTGTTACCCATATCCACTAAAGCAAAAGAAAGGGAAAGGGAAACCTTCTCTAAGACCCCAATTAGGGCTAACACAACACGAGGAGTTCCTAACTAGAGTAGCTAATCATTGAGTAGAAGCAATGACAAGCTAGAGGAGACACACTAACACCATCCACAGAGAGGGGGGTGGTATCCAAGGGATGAGGATCTAAATGAGAATAAGGCACCATAGCAAGAACGTCAATCTCATTGACAGCTAGAGGAAAAAAAAAAAAGAAGCCTACAATCAAATCCAACATTAACCACATCTAGCTAGAGTAAGGTGAGTGTGTAAGGAATTCTTCCACCATGAGAAAGATCTAGAGACCTTAAGATGTGGATAATTCAACACTAATTTTCTATGGCAAAGTAATGCCGACAGTGAAAGGGGGTGCTTTCATAATCCAAGATCGAATCCAAGAATGACTCTCCAACTAAAAAACAACTTCCATTGAGAGGAGCTTTGAAAAGTCCAGTTCCACCAAGATACAAATATATGATAAAACATCCCATAAAGTTCCCAATACTAACATAACAAGATTCAACCAAAAGTGAAGTGGAATATTAAAGAGGCAAATCGGAACTAGTAGAAAATGTGAGAATTCAATGAGAGGATTAAAAGAGGAAACCCAAAGGCTTCATCAAGAGAGCATTGTTACCCACAAAACTATGAACGACCCTCACGAATAGCATTCTGATCAGAGATCAAACAAAAAAAATAAAAAAGAAACGCTTGGTACAAGAGAAAATCTCAATTTTTCCTTATAGAATAGATTGCCATTGCTTAGAAATCCATAGTTAATATTTCAAAGACAAGGCCGGAGTCTGTCAAATCCACAAATCAATCCCTTTTAAGAGAAAAAACACTCGATTTTTTGAGACCTCCTGTCCCAAAAACAAACTGGTGGAGATGGAGTGCACGCAAGCACAGTCCTCCCAAGCTAGGGGAGAATAGGAGCAGCGCGCCTCTAAGGAAAGGGAGTCGCACTGGAGATGATATAAAGACCCCTAACAGTTACACCGAGATCACATGCACCCACGACAGACACGGGAAATCAGATCCGAAACCTTCTCCCCACCAATCTCTAGAAAAACACGATCATGACCACAGTCCATGCTAGAACGAGGAATAACAGAAGTTCCATCCAAACCATTCACAACAGATTGATGAATAATAGGGGAATGAAAAATAAAGATGCCACCCCCAGACACCATACCAAAACCTTTACTAACAGAAACTCCATTCGCAAGCGTCAGAATGTCTAAGACGACGTGACCAAATCCACTATGAGAACACAATTAGCAATTTTCACTCTCCATGACTGAGCCTAAAGAAATCCTCTTTTTCAACTTTCAATGGATTGGGCGGGAGACTTATACTCAAATTTAACTGCTACGGTGATAGCCTAGTGACTGTGGTGAGGTAAGAGGAGCTCAACGGAAAATAGAACGGTGGACATAAGGAAAACGAGACAAAACTCTGATGCAACAGAGTAACAGACGGGCCCATGAGCCACGTAGGAAATCAAAGCTGGCTGTCAGAGCCTAGAGTGTGCTCGTTAAGGGCACTGTCTATGCAGGGCACAATTTGCACCCGCCCATCTGATGTCCATGCCATGCCCTGCATACTGCTCTGACCGTCCTTGTAAGAACCGGTCGTGTGCTGCAGGACGCTGTAATTGTCAGAATTTTTAGATTCCCGGTGCCCAATAAATATTTTTACTAAGTTTTTTAAGTTTTCCATTCGCGCTTTTTAGCTGCTTTGCCCGCGGCTATTGGTAGGTTTATAGGAAGGTTTTAGAGTATGTTTAATAAAATGAAAATAATTAATATATTAAGTATATATTAACATAATTAATATATAATGTATATTTTATATATTATATTTTTAACAAAACTATTAAATATAATAGTAATAATAATTCTATATATGTATTTAATAGTTTTGTTAAAAAATATAATATATAATAATAATTAGTATAATTATATTATTTATAATTTTTTTATTATATAAAATATACATTATATATTAATTATGTTAATATATACTTAATTATTTAATGGATAAGAATATAATTATATATATTAGGATTTTAATAAATAGTATTAAAATCATTTTAAGGCTAAAACCAATTAATATTTTAATATATAATGTATATTTTAAATATAATAAAAAATAAATTATAAATAATATAATTCTACTAATTATTATTATATATTAGATTTTTTAACAAAACTATTAAATACATATATAAAATTATTAAAACTATATTTAATATAATTAGTATAATTATATTATTTATAATTTCTTTTTATAGTTTAAAAATTACACATTTATATTATACTAAGGATAGCGTGATTATAATATACATTAAATATATTAAAATACTAATTGGTTTCAGCCTTAAAATGATTTTAATATTATCCATTGAAATTCTAATATATATAATTAAATTATTATCCATTAAAATCCTAATAAATAATTAAATTCTTATCCATTAACCCACCCTAATTCTATAACTAACACTAATTCTAATTACAACCCTAACCCTAATTCTAACTCTAATTATAACCCTAACCCTAACCCTAACCCTAATCTTACTACTAACTCTAACCTAACCCTAATCTTAATTTTATTTCTAACCCTAACCCTAATCTTACTACTAACACTATCCTAACCCTAATCCTAATTTTATCTCTAACCCTAACCCTATTCTTGTCCCTAATTGTAACCCTAAACTTATTCATAATTTCAACCCTAATCCTAATCCTAACCCTAACCCTAACCCTAACCCTATCCCTATCCCTAATTTTAACCCCAACCCTAATCTCTAACATTAAATATAACCCTAATCCTTACCCTCACCCTATTTCTAAGCCTAGCCCATTTTATACATGCTAACTCCAACCCTAACCCTATTTCTAATCTTAAACATAATCCTAAATCGAACCCTAACCCCATGGCTCATCCCAAACACATTTTTAAACTTAACCCTTTTTATGTATGCTAACCGTAGCCCTAACCCTAAACCTAATCCTAACCCTAATACTAACTCCAACCCTTATACCACTTATATCTCTAACCCTAACCCTAACCCTATTCCCAATAATAAAATTAATCCCAACCCTAATAAAAGTTTGAACCTAAACATGTTTGACCCTTAACTATAACTTACATTAAATTTTTGTATTAAATATACTAAAATATATAAAAAGGGTTAAGTTTAAAAATGTGTTTGTGATGAGCAATAGGGTTAGGGTTTGATTTAGGATTATGTTTAAGATGAGCAATAGGGTTAGGGTTGGAGTTAGCATGTATAAATTGGGTTAGGCTTAGAAATAGGGTGAGGGTAAGGATTAGGGTTATATTTAGTGTTAGAGATTAGGGTTGGGGTTAAAATTAGGGATAGGGATAGGGTTAGGGTTAGGGTTAGGGTTAGGATTAGGATTAGGGTTGAAATTATGAATAAGTTTAGGGTTACAATTAGGGACAAGAATAGGGTTAGGGTTAGAGATAAAATTAGGATTAGGGTTAGGATAGTGTTAGTAGTAAGATTAGGGTTAGGGTTAGAAATAAAATTAAGATTAGGGTTAGGTTAGAGTTAGTAGTAAGATTAGGGTTAGGGTTAGGGTTAGGGTTATAATTAGAGTTAGAATTAGGGTTAGGGTTGTAATTAGAATTAGTGTTAGTTATAGAATTAGGGTGGGTTAATGGATAAGAATTTAATTATTTATTAGGATTTTAATGGATAATAATTTAATTATATATATTAGAATTTCAATGGATAATATTAAAATCATTTTAAGGCTGAAACCAATTAGTATTTTAATATATTTAATGTATATTATAATTACGCTATCCTTAGTATAATATAAATGTGTAATTTTTAAACTATAAAAAGAAATTATAAATAATATAATTATACTAATTATATTAAATATAGTTTTAATAATTTTATATATGTATTTAATAGTTTTGTTAAAAAATCTAATATATAATAATAATTAGTAGAATTATATTATTTATAATTTATTTTTTATTATATTTAAAATATACATTATATATTAAAATATTAATTGGTTTTAGCCTTAAAATGATTTTAATACTATTTATTAAAATCCTAATATATATAATTATATTCTTATCCATTAAATAATTAAGTATATATTAACATAATTAATATATAATGTATATTTTATATAATAAAAAAATTATAAATAATATAATTATACTAATTATTATTATATATTATATTTTTTAACAAAACTATTAAATACATATATAGGATTATTATTACTATTATATTTAATAGTTTTGTTAAAAATATAATATATAAAATATACATTATATATTAATTATGTTAATATATACTTAATATATTAATTATTTTCATTTTATTAAACATACTCTAAAACCTTCGTATAAACCTACCAATAGTCGCGGGCAAAGCAGCTAAAAAGCGCGAATGGAAAACTTAAAAAACTTAGTAAAAATATTTATTGGGCACCGGGAATCTAAAAATTCTGACAATTACAGTGTCTTGCAGCACACGACCGGTTCTTGCAAGGACGGTCAGAGCAGTATGCAGGGCATGGCATGGACATCAGATGGGTGGGTGCAAATTGTGCCCTGCATAGACAGTGCCCTCGTTAAGCCCGACCGTCTTCAGCCTGCCTCACATGCCCTAATCCTTTGTTCGTACTTGGGCGACTCATTTTTTGTTGGGATTTGGTTCACGTGCTTTTCCTTCCTCTTTTTGAATTCCTCTAAGATTCATTTTGGCAGGCTTTGGTCAATGAACCCTTTGGCGGGGAGCCCTAGTGGGGTCCTCGTCATACCCTATCCCTATTGTGGGTGTTTCAACCTCCTTTCTTGAGGGGGAATAACTTTTTTCTTTTGTGGAAAAATTGATCAGTTCGTGTTCTCTTCTTGGCTCGTGCTTTGACCCTCGGGTCTCTAGATTGTATGAGGGTCTTGTTGACATGCCATACAACCTTCTTAATGAGATGCTAGTGGAGATGGACACCTCCTTAATTGGTAAGTTCCTTTCCTTTAGGCCTAATGTCAACTAAGCTAGGAAATGGGCTCCGACATTTTGAAAAATTAAAGTTAGTATTACCATAAGTGCTATGGTTGATCCCCTGTTCTTGTTTAAATTTGTGAACAAGGAAGATCTGGTGAAAGTCTTGACTGGGCCCCTTGGGCCTTAGACAATTTTTTAAAAACTCTCCATGTAAATAGAAACTGGGTTTTAAACCAATAAAGGATTTGAGCTCTGTTTCCCCTACCTAGGTCTGTTTGTTAGGATTACCTTTGGAATTTTGGAACTACAAAATATTTAAAAGCATTGCAAATTCTTTTGGTCACTAGCTGGTAGTTGACAAGGTTACCCTCCAAAAATCTTGGTTGATGTTTGCTAGAATGCATGTCAACGTTGCAATGAACACAGTCCTCCCTTCTAAGATTACTTTGAAATCAAGAGTTGGTAGTTGGGTGTAGTCTATTGTCTATGAGAATGCTCAAATTTTTTGTCAAAAATGCAATCATTTTGGACACTTTAGTAATAGATGTAAAAATCAAGATAATAAAAAAGTATGGCCATTGCTACTCCCTCAATGGATCTGGTTGTGGAACATGCTAAGAAAATTCTTGAAGGTGATCTCCAAATTAAGTTTGTTCCCCTTCCCTATTCCTCTAGACCATTGGGTGAGTTGGGAAAATTTGATACCCTTCCCTCTCATCTTCATGCAACCTTATCCTCGAAACAACAAGTGGAACCAAATGTTCTCTCTTAGAGGCTCTTGTGAAGGTCTTGGAACAAAAAACCCTAGATGCTTCTCTATACGCATCCCTTGAAGAAAGGAACTGCAAAGAAAGTGCTATTTCTCCAATGGATGAACTTGAATTGGAGGAAGGGGAAGTGGTGGAGGAGCAGAGAATAAGAAGACAAAAAGGAATATACACAAAGAGTTCTCTAAGGACAACCTTAGCCTTGCTTTAGAAGATGCAGATACTCAAATGAATGGAAGTGATAGTGGAAAGATTTTGCAAAAGTTTGAAGGTAAGGGATCCAATAAGAGCATTGAGGACTTTGTCTCTCCTAGGCTTCTACGTTGCTTCTTTTCCTTCCCCCTTTGGTGCGACCCTCAATTCCTCCCTAGAGGAGGAATGAACCCCAATTAAACGAAAGTAAAAAAGGAAGAAAAAACATGATGTGGGGAGAGATTTCAAACAAGGTAGGCCTTCCCAAAGAGAACCAAGATCCAAAGAAGTGGCCAAAGAAGTAGCTTTGGGAAAACAAAGGACCTTGGAAAACCTTTTAAGGTTAAAAAATTAGAAGAAATAAGTGAGAAGTCCTTCAAAGGGGATGTTCCCCTTCTACCACCATAATTAGAGTGCTTAAATAAGGTTTGCTCCTTTTCATACTTGTAATGAAGATAGTTTCTTGGAATATTAGGGGCTTAACAACCCTCACAAACAACATTTGATCAAAAGCTATATTCTGGAGTATAAAATTGATATTATGCTCATTCAAGAAGTAAAAATGTTAGAACTTTCCTTCTTTCAGATTGTCAAGAATATTTGGCCCTCAACTAATTTTTGTGTTAGTTCTACGAAGGGGGCTTAAGGGGGCATCACCACTATTTGGAACCCAATAACATTAACGAGAAGGTAATTAGATTAGTGTAAGAACAACTTGATTGTTTCCTTTTCTAATCTCTCCAAAGAAATGCAATTGAAGTTATTAAATTTCTATGATCCAAACTCAAAGCTTGGTAGAAAACAGGTGTGGGATTCTATTTCCTCTACTATCAAAAACCTTCTGGGTGACTTTTGGATGCCAGGAGGGCAATTCAATACTTCTTTGTTCCCTTTTGAGAAATTAGGTGGTCTATAAGAGTACTCAAACATGGTTGACTTAATTGACTTCCTATCTAATATTGGCCTTATGGATGTTGAGATTCAAGGATTTTCCTTCACTTGGTTTAATCGAAGGCATGGGAATAATCTAATTTAGGTGAAATGAGATAGATTCTTAATTTTTGATGGTTGGAACATCTTGCCTAGCTTAAACCTATAGTCTCTGTCAAGGATGGGATCTTATCATAATGCCTTACTTCTACACTAGAAGGCTATTAGAGAAAACCCTTATCCTTTCAGATATGAAATCATGTGGGCTTCCCATTTGGAGTTCAGAGGCTTGATTGAAAAGTGGTGGAATACCCCCTTTTAGAGAACACCTATGTTTACTTTGGCTAAAAAGTCAAAGTTAGTTAAAGACAATGAACTCTATGGGCTCTCTTGAGGATGGGCTCTTATCATAATGCCTCACTCCTACACTAGGAGGCTATTAGAGAAGACCCTTATCTTTTCGGATATGAAATTATGTGGGCTTCCCATTCGGAGTTCAGAAGTGGTGGAATACCCCCTTTTAGAGAATACCTATGTCTACTTTGGTTGAAAAGTCAAAGTTAGTTAAAGACAATGAAAATAGGCTCTCTCAAGGATGGGGTGTGATCATAATGCCTTCTGCACTAGGAGGAGGTTAGTAGAGAAGACCCTTATCCTTTTAGATATGAAATCATGTGGGCCTCCCATTTGGAGTTCAGAGGCTTGATTGAAAAGTGGTGGAATACCCCCCTTTTAGAGAACACTTATGTTTAGTTTGGCTCAAAAGTCAAATTTAAAGACAAAATGAAAAATGGAACAGAATGTACCTTACTCTCATTGATGGTTCTGTGGTTTTGAAGGAAGATGATATAGCTGATGCTATTGTTTCCTTCTTCAAAGAGAATTATGTTGTTAATAGCCAGGATTTGAATAATATCTCTAGGTTTGTGGAAGTTATCCCGTGAGTCTTGGATGATAGAGATAACATTGAAATGAGAGGGGTTGTTTCTTTAGAAGATAAATTTTTTGTCTTCTCCTTTAGAGCTTTTAAAACCCCTAGGACAGATGGGTTCCCTCCTTCCTTCTTCCAATATTTTTGGGAGATTGTCTCTCGGTATTTTCTAATTTAAGCTACTAGAGATTTCTTCAAATCAAGTAAGCTCCTTAAACAACTGAATCAAACCCTCATTGTGTTAGTTCCAAAAATGGTGGAGGCTACTTCTATGGTTGAATTTAGGCCAATTAGTCTTTGCAATATCATATATAAGATCTTCTCTAAGGTGTTGGTCAATAGAATTAAACCTGTCCTTCACAAACTCATATCCACTCATATCCACCAATCATAAAGGTTTTGTCCCAAGAAGGAAAATTTTGGATGTTGTGCTTACCACCCATGAACTTATTCATTCAATAGAAAACAACAGAAAGCCAACTATGCTCTTGAAACTCAACATTTACAAGGCTTATGATAGAATGCTTTGGCCCTTTCTTATGGTTGTTCTAGAAAAAATGGTTTTGGGAGGAAGATACTTAAATTTATTAACATTTGTATCTCTTCACCTACCTATTCAGTGTTGGTGAATGGTATCCCAAGGGATTTTTTCTCCTCAAGCAAGGGGCTAAGACAGGGGGACCCCCTTTACCCTTATTTATATATTCTTGTTGTTGAGGCTTTGAGTAGGAGTTTTCAGAAGTTAATTGACTCTTATAAACTCCTTGGGGTCAAAGAAGCCTCTTCTTCATCCCCTTCCTCTCATCAACAATTTATTGATGACACTATTCTCTTTGGGGCTGCTTCAATTGTTGAAGCCAAGCTCTGGAAGTCTATCTTGGATACGTATGCTAAAGTTGCTAGCCAACACATAAATTATCACAAGAGTATGTTGTATTTCTTCAACTTTGAAAGTATTTTTAAAGACAAGATTGTGAGAATACTAGGCTTCCAACATGATAGCTTACTTGCCACATATCTTGGCCTTCCTCTAACCACAAAAATGCCATCTAACACCTACTAGAATAAAATTGTGAAAGAGTGAAAAGGAAGTTGGCTAGATGGAAAGAGGTGTTAAGCCAAGCTAGAAAACATTAGTTTCTAAAAGGCTTCCTTCAGAATATCCCTGTTTTCTATTTGTCTTTGTTTAAAATTTCTATTTTTATGGCTGAAAGAATTGAAAAGATCCAAAATAAATTTCTATAGTTTAGGGTGGAGGATATGGAGAAATTATCCTTTGTTAAGTGGGAAAAGGTGTGTAAACCTAAAATTTAGAGAGAATTCAGGATAAGGAGATTGAAGCAATTCAACAAAGCATTGCTTACTACAATTGGGTGGAATATGCTCAAATGAAACAAAGATTGGTCTTACAATTCAGAACTCAGTACTTGGAGAATAGATACCCTAACCATTTCATGTCTTACTCGAATGTGCCCAATGGTTCTGTTTTATGGAATCTCTTACTCAAAATTAGAAATGTGATTAAACAAGGATTTTTTTGGAGTGTGGGGGATGGTAGGGTTGTTAACTTTTAGAATGACAATGGATTGAAGGTCAAATTTTTTCCTTAGTGAAAGGTCTTTTCCAAATTAGAGACATGTTAATCAAAATAAATGGTATTAATTTACATTGGTATATTAACTAGGAAGGCCCTCACATCAATTGGAAAGACTTCGACAATCACCTGAGTGGAAGAAAATTAAAGAGTGGAAGTCAACATGCCTGAAAGGAGGAGGTTAAACTTCTATACAAGCTCATTGGTGAATGTAATTTTTATAGTTTAGATAAGAAGGATGTTTATATTTAGTCTCCTAACCATTTAGAAGACTTCTTGGTTAGGACTACTTATAATCTTGTTGTTGATGAAAAGATTGAATCCCCCTTCAACTAGAACCAAGCCTAAAATAACAAAATGATACCCAAGATTAGTTGTTTCTAGTGGGAAACTATTCATAATAATATTCTCATAATTGAAAATTTGAACAAGATGGGTTTCTCTTTCATTAACAAATACAACTTATGTTACAAAGAGTACAAGACAATTAGCCATATGTTCTTCCATTGTGATTATGCTAGGGATGTGTTGGGGGAGGTCCTTGCCTACTTGTTGTTTTGCTAGACCTCCCCTTTGCATCTAAAAGATTTTTTCAACTCTTGGAACTATACTTCCCCCTACTCTCATCTTGTGATATGCAAAATTTGGAAACAAATCCCTCTTTTTGTCACTTGACAACTATGGAAAGAAAGGAACAATAGGGTGTCCAGAGATCAGGATAGAAATAGTGTCATTTTCTGAATTATCAGACACAACCTACAAGATAACATTATTGCTCAGTCTTTTGGTTTCTCTAAAAAGATGCCTACTTATGTTGAATTGAGAGTGAAACAAAACTAGGGTGTCACTCAAACTCTCACCAAAAATAATTGAAGAAAAAATACTACTAGAAGGGAGGTTAAATGGAACCCCTTAGAAATTGGATGGGTGAAGTTAAACTTTGACGGGTGATCTAAGGAAAACCTTGGAGAAGTAACGACTAGTGAAGTGATAAGGGATCATAAAGGAATTTTGATTGAAAGATACACTAAATATATTGGCTTCAAATCCAGCAATAAAGTTGAAGCCATGGTGGTGTGATGGGGTTGAAGAGACTAAAGAGGCTAGAATACCAGTCAATGGAGGTTGAAGGATATTCTCAAATAATTATTAATCTTTTTTAGAATAACAATGATCCCTCATGGAAGATTCAAAATTTATGTCAAACACATCTATAGGGAAGGTAATAGCGCAAAAAATATTACTTGCAAACTTGGTCTTCAATTCGATGAATGGAATTAATGGAATTTAAATTTAAATATATTAAGCACTTTGAAGAATATTCTTACTCAAAAAAGACTCCAAATCCTTCTTCCATAACTTTGTCCCGGGTAAATATACTTATGATGGTTGTGATTTGGGGTGAGATGGACATTTTCTATGGTCTGAGTTAGATATGAATAGATGACAAGGAAATTTTTTTGTTGTGGCAACATTTCTTTGGTTTCCACCCCATGTTGTTTGATAGAAAGAAAATAAATAAATTAGCCAAGGTGACTATCATAGAGTCTCCAATAATGAAGGACAATATGAATTTTTTATAGCAAGTGGTTCTATATGCAAATAAAGAGGATAAAACTCAAGTTTAAGGTTGATGATTTAGTTGTAATATGCAATCATCACACTTGTCAAAATAATGAAGAAATTATTATGTATATTTCCCTTCATTCCATGCGAGCTCTATGTCTTGCATGTGAGGGAGGTCATTTTTTTAGAATGAACATTAAAGGAAAGATTTTATTGATGGTTTGGATGTAGGGGTGTCTCCTCATAATAATGAAACTAGTACCATCAAGGCTAGCAGATATGTTAGATGTGAAATGATAATTAAGGGAGGCACTTCTTATAGAGACATAAGGGATTCTTTGCTATCAACACTTGGTTATGGAGCTTAGTTGGTACTTCAAAAAATAAAAGGAAATATTTCAGAAGGAGTATTGTGGGGCTCGACAAAAAAGGTGACATGGGTGGCCTATGTTTGGGCATATAGCCTATCTCGTAGGAAACACTAAAGAAAAATGTGGATTTGTGGGAGCTATTCAAAAATGGGGGCTACACCCTTTTTCTTTGGTTGTGAAAGGCTATAGTGAAAATTGAACCTCCAAATTCATCAACTTGTAGTTGTCAGGTGAGATTACTATTGGGGGAGTCCAATTCAAAGTTACCGACGAGTTGATAATGAAATCTACTAGTCTTACTTGTGATGGGAAAAGGGTGTAAAATAAAAGAAAAGGAGAGTAAAAAAGGTTCATAAATACCTTTTTTCTTGGCGAGGAGAAACCAAAAAAATTCCAAAATGACTTTAGTAGAGAGAAGTTGCTAGCTCTATGGGTCTTGGTAAGTCTCCACATCATGAAATAATTCACTCTTGAGGGTATATTTAAGACTGCTCATGAATCACTTTCCAATTCTAAATCACATTAGACATGGTAGGAAAATTAATTTACCTTTCTACATGTTTTCGTATTTGGAAACTTGCATCATCGAAGGTTTCTACCTCCCCTATGCTAGGGCCAAACTATGGATGTATAAGTTGTTGTGAGTATGAAGGTGTTGTCATTGATTTCAACAAGTCTATGTTGTCATTGGTGATAGTAGTGTAGTGGTTGAGAAGAGATTATTTCTTTGATAAGTTTCTATTTATGGTTCAAATGTTGAGGATACTAAGAAAATTGATAAAATAAGGAAACATGGTGTTGTAGAGGTGTTTTGGATTTGCTTCACATTTCTTCTAGGGTGAAGATATGATTTTGTGGTTTGGATATGTTGGTTAGATATGTTCATAATTTCTATATCCAAAATTTTGGATTTTGGATTGTTGGTCAAAGGAAGTTGTGTTCACCAGTGTGTGAATTGGTTTTGTAGTATTGTGTACAATGGTGTTTGGGAGAAATGTATTTTCCCCACATTTCTTCACAGTTGTTTCTTAGGCCTTACAATTCTAGAGGAGATTTGATGGTGTTGTTCTCTTTCTTGTGTCAAGAGGATTCATGGTTTGGTGTATCATCAGAAGGTCTTTTGAGTTACAGAGAGTTACAGTGTTGTTTGGATAAACATAATGTTTATAATCTTCAGGTGAGATTTGTTGTGAAGGATTTTTTGGTTTCTAGGATGTTCTTGGATCACATTTAGGTGAAGTTTGTTGTCGGGAAGTTTCAGATTGATCAAAAGAAGTGTGTAATTCAAAGTTTAATGTGTTTTCACGGGTAACAACCAACTTGGTGCTTACACTACATTCGAAAGATGTTCAAGTGTTAATGAAGGTGTAGCATGGCATGTGAAATTTATTTTGGGTTCTAGTTAATTGTTATTTTGGTCCACTTTCATTCCTATCCATCGTAGGAATGTCTAGTGCCGACCTAATTTGAAATTGCAAAGTGTGAAGCATGTATTACTAACCTTGGAGAAAGTTTTCGATGTTGAGTACGATAAAGTATGAGTTGAGATGTTGAAGGTTATCAAGATAGAAAGAATAGATGTTTGTGATGCAAGTGATGTGAATTGCTGAAGAGTAGAGTGCGGATTTGACCAGATTAGTGCAAACTACAAAGTGTTGGACTTTTGAATGTAGTGAGCTAAAGGTGTCCGCAATCATTCAAGAAAGACCACGAAGGTGTTGGAGCTATTGTGGTGGATTATTTGTTACATTGATAAGTTGTTCTTTGTGTAACATTTCTCTTCTATCTTCTTTTTCTTTCTATGGTAGTGAGCCTTGGCTTCAAGCCTTTTTTGATAGTGCATCCTATTCTGGCAGTGAGCCCTTGTACCGGTCTTGCAATTACTCTTATTGTGAGCTAATCCTCACCATGGTTTTTCCCTCATTGGGATTTCCATGTAAATCTAGTGTTCTCTTGTGTATGGTGTTATTTTAGTTTCTATTATCGACTTTTCATGATCAAACATTATAACAAATTGAGGGTTTAATGAATGCATGTGGATTTGATTACTGTTGAGGGTTTTGATGTTTTAATTTGGTACAATTGATTCACCCCCCTCCCAGTTGTCTTGTTCATTCAACAAGTGGTATCAGAGCAAGGTTCCTTGGAGAAAAGCTTAATCACTTGAGGTAGATATGGGATGGTGAACAATTTAGATTTCCCTAAGTTTTATGGTACATATTATGCATTATGGAAGACAAAGATGGAAGGATATTTGGCATCCTTTGGATATGAGATTGAAAAGGAAATAAAGAATCAATATGTTGCACATGAAAATGGTCTGAGCACAAGTAATGAGATCAAGGCACATGAAATAAATGGTAAGGCATGATTTATTCTTTTGAACAGTTTGAAATTTTGAATTAGTAAAAGTTATGAATCTTAAGACTGCTTAAGAAGTTTGGGATAAGCTAGAAAGCATTTATGAAGGAGATGACAAGGTTAAACAAGTGAAGTTGCAGAATTTTAAGGCACAATTTGAGACCCTACGAATGTTTGAAGATGAAACAATTACAATCTACATGCAGAGGGTTGATGAGCTAGTAAGTGTGATGAGAGGTCTTGGTGTGCAAGTCAAAGAACCTAGAGTGGTAAAGAAGGTTCTTAGATCTCTTCCTGACTCTTACAATGAAAAGGTATCTCCTATTGAGGAATTTGAAAATTTGAATACTTATTCTAGAGATTAGTTGTTGGGTAAACTAACTTCATTTGAAATGAGAAAACATGGTTTAAAAAATGGTACAAAAGTGGAGATTGCTTTCAAGGCTGGAAAATAAAAAAAGGTTGAAGATTGAGATGGAGAAGATCTTGATGATGTGGAAGCAACTTTGTAAGAAGGATGAAAAAGGGCACCGGTAAGTACAAAGGTAAACTACCTTTCAAATGTCTCATTTGTGGAAATATAGGTTATTATGCTTCAAGATGTCTAAATAGAGTCGTGAACAATAAAAGTAAGGAGAACAAAGCAAAGATGATTAAAAGAAGTTAATATGTTAGAGAAGATGCTGGTATTTCTAATGATGAATATGATTTTGGAGATGATGATGAATGCTTGTTCTTGGTTATAAAAGATGAATCTACTTTTGCTAACTCTAAAAGTTGTGTTAAGGAAAGTGTTTCGAAAAAGAAGGATAAGATTAAAGGTACTTTGTATCCGCTTTTCATGCTAGATAGGATAAAAACTATTGGGTTGTTGATAGTGGCTGCTCTAATCACATGATTAGAGACAAAAGTAGGTTTGTTAAAGTTGAAAAGTACGATAGAGGATTAGTTAAATTTGGAGATGATCCAAGAGCTAATATTTTTGGAATAGGTTCAATTAGTTTTGATGGTAAGCATAATATTGAAGATGTTTACTATGTTAAGGGATTAAGACATAATCTTTTGAGTGTTTGACTTGAAATGTGTAGCAAAGGATATAATCTTTTGTTTGAGGATGAAAGTTGTGAGATCAGAAAAGGATCTGAAACTATGATAGTTGTTGGTAAAAGGATAGATGGATTTATATCTATCAACTTAAGGGGGCTGATGGTCATTGCTTTATGACTCAGATTAATGATAGTTGGTTATGACACCAAAGGATGTGTCACATGAATTTTGAAAATATGGTTAGGATCAGTTCACTTCATACAGTAAGAGACCTACCAATAATTACAAGGCCTATCAATTCCATTTACAAAGATTGTTAATTTGGAAAAAAAACAAGGAGTAGTTTCAAAGGAAAAGAGAAATTTGTTATTGGACTACTGGAATTAATACATAAAGATATTTGTGGTCCTACAAGGGTGAGAATTCTTCAAGGTGATAGGTATTTCATGCTTTTGATTGATGATTATTCTAGAATGACATGGGTTACTTTTCTTAGAGAAAAATATGAAGCTATAGATAAATTTAAAGCATTTAAAGATATGGTTGAGAATGAAATAGATTTGAAGATCAAATGTTTGAGGTCTAACAGAGGTGGAGAATTCACCTCTAATGAGTTTAACATGTTTTGTGAAGATCATGGAATAAAGAGGCACTTTTCTGCACCTAGAACTCCTCAACAAAATGAAGTTGTTGAAAGGAAAAATAGAACTATTCAAGAAGCTACAAGGACTATGATGAAAGAAGCTAAATTACCGAAATTCTATTGGAGAGAAGCGGTTCATACTGCTGTTTACATACTTAATAGAGTTCAAGCCAAAGCTAACAACATAAAGACTCCCTATGGGTTTTGGTATGGAAGGATTCCTACTATCAAGTACTTTAGAGTATTTGGAAGCAAATGTTATATCAGAAGAGATGAAGAAAAATTGGGAAATTTTGATGCAAGGTTTGATGAAGGTATCTTCCTTGGATATTCTACTAAAAGAAAAGCTTACTGATGTTACAACAAGTTAAGAAAGATTGTTGAAAGTGAAAATGTTAAGGTTGATGAAGATTCGTAGAATTTAGTTGTTATAGATGGATATGTGTCAAATTAACCTATTTGTGGAGAAGAAGAAGAAAAAGATAAGGAAAAAGAAGTGTAGAATGAAGAGGAAGAAGCTCCGGGAAAGACCCTGAAGACCCCTAAGTATCTGCAAAAGAATCATTCTGAAGAATAGATTATTGGAGACAAGAGAAAATGTGTATTGACAAGAAGAAGAGTTGTTGAAGCTAAGGTAAATTTGTGTTTACTTTCCAAAACTGAACCAAAAACAGTGAGTGAGGCATGGAAAGATGAATATTGGATGAAGGCAATGGAAGAAGAGTTGGAATAAATTGAGAAAAATTAGACTTGGGAATTGGTTCCTAGACCTAAAAAAAAGAACATTATTGGAACTAAGTGGGTATTCATAAACAAGTTGAATGAGAATGGAGAAGTGGTAAGAAAAAAAGGAAGGCTTGTGTGTAAGGGTTACTCACAAATAGAAGGAATAGACTTTGAAGAAACATTTTCCCCAGTGGCTAGGATATAAGCAATCAAAATGTTTTTGGCATTTTCAGCATACAAGGACTTTAAATTTTATTAGATGGATAGTGAAGTTTGCTTTTCTAAATGGTGAGTTGGAAAAAGAGGTTTACATGGAACAACCAGAAGGATTTTAGTTATCAGATCAATTGAAAATGGTTTGCAGATTGAAAAAGGTATAGTATGGATTGAAGCAAGCTCCTAGAGTTTGGTATGCAATATTGGATAGATATTAGATACAACAAGGATTCAACAAGGGTACTACAGATAGTAATCTTTACTTTGAAGTTGAGGAATATAGAATCTTGATAGTGGTTGTGTATGTGGATGACATTATCTTTGGAGGAAATGAAGATATGTGCAAGAAATTTGTTGAAGAGGTGCATAAAGAGTTTGAGATGTCAATGTTTGGGGAGATGAATTTATTCCTTAGGCTACAAATCAGTTAGATAGATAAATGCATATTCATTTCACAATCAAAATATGTTAAAAATATGTTGAAGAATTTTGGAATGGATGACTCCAAACAGGTATGTATTCCTATGGTTACTAGTTGCAAATTGAGTAAGGATGATGAACCAACTAAGGCTGATTAAAGCAAGTACATATCTATGGTTGGTGGACTACTATATTTAACTACTACTAGACCAAATATCATGCATGTGGTTTGTCTTGTGGCTAGATTTCAAGAAGATCCTAAAGAGTCACATGTTGTTATAGTAAAGATGATATTCAGATATTTAAAAGGCACTTTGGATTATAGTTTATGGTATCCTAAGGATACTAATTTCACATTAAGTGCATACACATGCAGATTGGGTTGGTTGTGTTGATGACAAGAAAATTACTAGTGGTAGTGCATTCTTTCTTGGATGCAAATTGGTTGCATGGATAAGAAACAAGATTTTGTTTCTTTATCTACTACAAAGGTTGAGTGTATTGCAACAAAATCTTGTTGTACACAAGTATTATGGATGAGACAAAAATTGAAGGATATCATAGTAATGTATGATGAGCCTATTTCTATCTTTTGTGATAACACAAGTGCAATTAAAATTTCAAAGAATTTAGTGATGCATTCAAGGACAAAGAATATATCAATCAAGTATCACTTCTTGAGAGGAAAATTTATGGAGAATGTGGTGAAGCTTGAATATGTACCTACAAAGGATTAGATTGTTGACATATTCACTAAGGCTCTTCCTAAGGATACTTTTGAGTATCTTCAAGAGAAGTTAGGGTTTATTTCCCTCCTTTGTTGAACTAGATGCATATGGAGATGCATTAGTCTAGTGGATCTAAGGATTCATCCCTTGTTTGGATACATGTTGGTGGCTACCTCTCAGGGGGAGTAGGTAGTAACATTGTTGCAGTATGAATTTTATGTTGTCATGATGCAAAGGTTGCTGAGTTGATTGGTGTGTACTCCTAAGGGGGAGTATTCAAAATAGTTGTAAGTATATTGGATCTATGTCAAAGGGGGAGAACAATGCAAAATACCTTATCCTTTGCTATTGATGTCAAAGGGGGAGAGAAATAATCATGTGAAAAAGTCTATCTACATAGAGGGAGAGAAAGTAAAAGAAAATCATGAAAGAGAGAAAGTGTAATGAGGTAGTCATGAAAGGGAGGGAAAAGAGAAGGAAATAAGTATGTTCAGAGTTGTTTCTTTGATGGTTTTTCACATATTGTGTTGTCATCAATGATAAAGGGGGAGATTGTTGCAAGTATGAAGGTATTTTCATTGATGTCAACAAGTGTGTGTTGTCATTGATGATAGTAGTGGAGTGGTTGAGAAGAGATTGCTTCTTTGATAAGTTTCTATTTATGGTTCAAATGTCGAGGACACTGAGAAAATTGATAAAATAAGGAAATAGGGTGTTGTAGAGGTGTTTTGGCTTTGCTTAGTATTTCTTCTAGGGTGAAAATATGCTTTTGTGGTTTGGATATGTTGGTTAGAGATCTTCAAAATTTCTATATCTAGAATTTTGGCTTTTGGATTGCTGGTAAGAGGAAGTTGTGTTCGCCAATGTGTGAATTGGTTTTGCAGTATTGTGTACAATGGTGTTTGGGAGAAATGTATTTTCTCCACATTTATTCATAGTTGTTTCTTAGATCTTGTGATTTGGTAGGAGAGTTTATGGTTTTTTTCTCTTGCTTGTGCCAAGAGGATTCATGGTTTGGTATATTAGAAGAAGGTCTTCTGACTTATAGAGAGTTGCAGTGTCTAGCAGTGTTGTTTGGATAAAAAAAAATTATAATCTTCAAGTGGGATTTGTTGTGAAGGAGTTTTTTGGTTTCCAGGATGTTTTTGGATCATGTTCAGGTGATTTTTTTTTTTTTTTTGGAAGTTTTGGATTTATCAAAGGAAGTGTGTAATTCAAAGTTTAATGTGTTTTCATAGGTAACAATCAACCTGGTGTTTACACTACATTCAAAAGATGTTCAAGTGTTAATGAAGGTGTAGCATGGCATGTGATATTTATTTTGGATCCCAATTAAGTGTTGTTTTGGTCCACTTTTTTTCTATCCACCGTAGGAATGTTTAGTGCCGACCTAATTTGAAATTGCAAAGTGTGAAGCATGTATTGCCGACCTTGGAGAAAGTTTTCAAGGTTGAGGGAGATATAATTATGAGTTGAGATGTTGAAGTTTGTCAAGATAGAAATAATAGATGTGTGTGATGTGAATTTCCGAAGAGTAGAGTGTGAGCTTGAGCAAAGTAGTGCAAACTTCAAAGTGTTGGAATTTTGAATGCAGTGAGCTGAAGGTGTTTGCAATCATTCAAGCAAGACTATGAAGGTGTTGGAGCTATTGTGGTGGATTCTTTGTTGCATTGAGAATTTTTTCACTATGTAACATTTCTCTTCTATCTTTTTCTCTTTTTGTGGTAGTGAGCCCTGGCTGTGAGCCTTTTTGGATAGTGCATCCTATTATGGCAGTGAGCCCTTGTATCAATTTTGCAATTACTCTTATTGTGAGCTAATCCTCACCGTGGCTTTGACCTCATTGGGTTTTCCATGTAAATTTGGTCTTATCTTGTGTATGGTTTTGTTATTTTAGTTTCTATTATCTGCTTTTCATGATCAAACATTATAACAGATTGAGGTTTTAATGAATGCATGTGGATTTGATTATTGTTTATGGTTTTGATGTTTTAATTTGGTACAACTAATTTAACCCCCTCTTATTTTTCTTGTTCATTCAACATAAATATTGTATCTCTTTGAAACCTACTCCTAACTCCTCTACCAAGAGTAATGTGAAAATCAAACTCCTTGAAAACAAAAAATCTACCCCTCACCAGATAGTGAAAACAAGAGCAACCCTAGCACCATGGGTCAAGTGGGGTCAAGTAAAAAGGGTAATTTATCCTCAGTGGTTAACACTCCCTCTTCCCTACAAGAGTTGCTTCTAGTGACTCCACCTAGGAAAATAATGGTCTTGGACCTGGGTTAAAAATTTGCTAAGATGAAAAAAGTAAAGAAAAAACCAAATGTTTTAAAAGCCCTCATCTCTATGAGGTTGGGGGGATAATAGATATCTCTAATGCAGAAGGTAGTCAAGAAGACAATGACAAGGTGATTTAGAGTGGCTCCAAAGTGTTGGGTGGTTGAAAATATGTCAGGTTGACTCAACCCTCGGTAGTTGATAACTCAAAAAATACCAAAATAATTATTGTTGGCTGTGAAGAGGAAGACAATGATGAGGAATTGATTAATCAAAAAGATGAAAAATTGGATGAGGATTCTTCTTAGAATGACTTTGAGGAGGAAACCCAAAAGGATTATGAAGCAGAGGAGTAGGAAAAAGATGAAAAGGAAGAAGATATGGGTGAGGATAATGAACATGATAATGCAAATGAAATAGAGGTGTTAGAGATAGAAACTATGGCTCCACCCTCTTTAGGGTTTGATGAAGAGAAGGAAAAGGAAAGGATGCATCTAGACTAGATGTGGAACTTGATGCTAAGGGAAAGGAAAAAACCAAACTCACAAAATTTTATATCAAAGTGAAGGAGTTGGAAAAGAAAATGGAAACCAACAACAACCAAGACAAGGTAAAATAGATGCAAACCACCCTTTCTAAACTCATAAATCTAATTGATGGAATTATGAAAAAGGAAGTAATGAGAACAATTTCAAGGTAGTCCAAAATCAACAAGTAGACAAAGAGACTAACCAAAGAAAAAGACTATCGAAGTGATGAGGATAAGAACAAAAATGAGTTGGTATACAAGGAGGCTTGGGAGGAGTCTTTGGACTCTATAATTGTTGACTGGAGCTTGATTTGTTAGTTTGGTTTTGGTGATTCCTATTGTTGTCTACTGTTTTTGGTCCTATTTTGTTGGGATTGTGTGCCATTTTTCTATTTGATTAGGCCCGTGTCCCCTTTTGTTGTTTTTATGTTTAAGGTTTTATTGTTATAAACTTATGGGATCAGGGCCCTTTTCTTATTTTTTTAATAAAATAAATTGAAGGTGACTATTTAAGGTCTTAGGCAAGCATTAAAAGAGCATGGTATTTTAGAATTGACTCATACCTACAATAAAGGTTTTGCAAGAAGTTAGCTGGATCCTAATCATTTAATCCTTTTATTAGGAACCTATGTCATCGATGATATTATTGTATTAATTTTTTATGTAGATGATTTTATCTACACTAGGGACAATTCAACATTATTTATTGGGTTTATAGAAACCATGATTGTAGAATCTGAAATGATAGTTTGGGGTAGATGCACTATTTTACTAGTATTAAATTAGGGAAAAATGAATATTGATGTCTTAATATATATATATATATATATATATATATATATATATATATATATATATATATATATATATATATATATATATATTATAGGGATTTCAGATGATGGGTTATAAACCAACTGCAACACTTGTTGAAGTTAGAATTAAGCTATCAAATTTAGAAGAATTAGGTCCAATGAACCCCACTTTATCTAGACAATTGATTGGCATCTAGGTTCATGCCTAAACCTAAGGAGACATATTGGAGTTTAACTGGGAGGATTTTTAAAAATATGAAAGGGACATTGAGTTACTATCTCCAATTTCAGCACTTAAATGATAGTATATTGATCGAATAGAAAAATTCAAATTCACAAGGATTTATAGATGATTAAAAGTCTACTTCTAGTTATACTTTTAGTTTTTGGCTTGCATTATTTTCATTTAAGTCTTAAAACAACCTAATGTATCAATTTTTACGACAAATGCTAAGTATAAAGTTACCACTTTCATATCTTTCTAGATAATATGGATGACAAGATTATTAAAGGCTATCCAACAAATACATGGACCTATCATATTTTATTGTGATAACCAAATTACTATATAGATGAAAAAGAATAGAGTGTTTCATAATAGTACTAAGCATATTAAAATTCAACAAAACTATATTAAAGAGTTGATGTAGAAAGGTTTGGTTGAGATTTTTCATTATCTTAAAAAATATCAAATAACATATTCATTCGTAAAGCCCCCATCTCATGGTAGGTTTCATACATTTAAGTTTTGATTCAAATTCTTCCCAATGGTCATTATGGGGGAGGATGAAAGAATAATGTCCATCATATTGTTTGCATGCATTATTAAGTTTAGATTACATGTATTGTACATCATAGTTAGTCAATAGTTTGCATGTAGATTGTGTTTTTTGATTATATGGGAAAAATCAGTTTTGAAGGGACCCGAAACCCTTACAACTTTAGGTACAAAATGATACTCAAAAGATACTACACTAAACTATCAACAACAACTCAAAACCCTAAACAAAAAAAGTTACAAAATGCTACTCCAAAGATATAACACTTAACTATCAACAACAACCATCAGCAAAATAACAGGAAAGAACTTGAAACTCAACAGCAGAGAAACAAACAAAAAACAGACAACAGGACACTACTTCATGCTTCTTAAGGTGTTAGCCACCTCAAGTTCCTAGTTCCTATGGAGCCCGATCATGTCCAACAATTCTTTTTTCTCATCCTCAAAGGACTTCCTCCAGTCACCTAGCCCTCTAATAGCAAGGCCTTTACCATCATCCTTTGCACCTTTTTTCTCTTTTCCTTTAGCCACTTGCTCCTTCTCCATCAACTTAGAAAAATACAACTGGTCCTCTCTAAGTTCACTGATCTTACGAAATAGAACCTCCAAAGAATCCACATTATTCTTCATATAAATATGATAGGCATGGAGAAGTTTCTTGATATTTGCATTGGTATCCATTACTTTGGCTTCTAAATTAGCTAAGCGCTACTCACAAAGGGACTTGAAATCAGTGAATGAACACTCAAGATAAAAAAATCTATCAATCAAAATATTCAAGGCCATTCCTTTCAAAATATTCTACACATTCTCCTTCAATCCCCTTATTTTGATGTTGACCCAGTTGAATTCCTATAGAGTCCATTTTTCCAATTTGAAAGTCTCAATTGCCCTTACTGTCGCCATGTTGAGAAGCTCAAACATTGAGGTGGTGTCATCATTAAGATAGGAGAAGTCCTTCGACAAGGGATTAACCTTTAGAGGCTTAGGCTTCGGTTGCTTCTACTCAACACCCTCCTCCTCCTGCACTGTTTTCTTAGCCACATGTTCCAAATTTGGAGAGTTTCAAACTGGGGAATCATCAATTTCCACTGCCTTCACCTCCAGAGCCTTCTCCTTGTTGAGATCCATGGTATCCTTTACCATATCTTTTGAGGCCTGGTTCTTCATCTTGGAAATGCACTTAGAAACCCTTCTAGGCTTTTCCTTGGTCTCTGTGGCCACCGCATTCTCCTAAAACCCCCCCTCCTTACCTCCAACCTCGGTATCAACCTAACCAATGTTAACAACTTTGTCCTTGGACCTAGAATCCCCATAACCTGCCTCCATATCATTACCATCATATTGTGACTCTGATTCATGTAGAATAAGCCGCTTGTCTACCCATTTTCCTTTAGGGTTACCCTTCTTTCTTTTCTTAGAAGGGGCAGCCATAGGGGAGGGAGTCTCATCCTCATCTTCTTCAATCCACTCCTCTTCCTTAGCTACACTGGTATCTGAGATAGAATGCTCACTAAGAGTCTTCTCCTTGCCCTTAATTGAGGTGGTAGGAATTAGGGCTTTTACATGCTCCATAATTAACAAAATAAGGCCCTCATGTAGGACCAATGCCCTCCTATTTTTTAGTGTGCATACACAGAGAACTCCATGGAGGACAAGAGAAAGAAAGGGAAGGAAATAAATAACCCATGCCTAAAATGATTTAAAAGAGTAAAATGATGGCAAAGGATTGTAGTGAACCTACCTTCCAGAGTCACATACCGCATTTTTTTTTTCTATATCCGCCCATATCTTCTTGAGAGACTTCCTCTCATATCCCCAAGCCTCCATCTTGATGAGTTTTTTTCATTTGTCATCTTTGAAGAATTGAGTCCTTTCCTCCTCATTACTCTTCTTATCTTTGAAGAATTTACGACCAAACATAGGAAACCTAGTCACAATAACTATAAGCTCCTCATTGATGTCAACAACCATTCCCTTAATCTAGAGTTTGCGATTGTGGCAATATGAAACAAACTCTGCCGAAGCGTTTGGATCATGTCCATGCAGCCTTTCCAAGAAAGGCATAAAATTCCCATGTTGGAGAATCCTCCAAATTTTCTTCTTATTTCTCAGGCTCGCACAAGAATGAGGCTCAATTCTACTTCAGTCACCTCCCATATTCACAAGAATCAGCAGCAACAAACCCTAGAAAGAAGTGTTCGTTTGAGAGCCAACAAGTCGAGTGATACCCACAAAGTGTGTGAGTATAAAGCTGGTACTAATGGTAAAATAACACCACCACATAAACTTAGCCAAATCCATCATTTCGTATTAAGATCTTAGCTGCCTCGGGAAGGAGAGAGTACTCCTACCATGCTCTATACTCATTAACTTTGATAGCTTCATTAGTGAAAAAATCTACCAATGAATTCCCTTCTCGATATATGTGAGAAACACGAGTTTCCTCACAAGATCTCAACATTATAATAGCATTCTTAATTAATTGATCGACACTCTAGCTAGGCTTATGGGTTCCACATAGACAATTGATGTTTAATGATTCTCCTTCCACCCATAATTTAGAGTAGCCCCTATCCATGAAAAAATTAATACTTATAAATGTAGCCTTTGCCTCATCATAGTAATTTTTTTTGATTTCCCAATGAGAGTGCCACCGCATCTAAGAGCTTTCCATCCTCATTCCTCAACACCCCCCCCACAACCAACATGACCAAGGTTACCCTTGGATGCCCCATCAAAATTAATTTTAACCCACCCTGAAGGTGGTGGCCTCCACTTAGTATTCAATCTAGCATTTAGGCCAGACTTAGAAGTCTCAGACGGTATAGAATGGATCTTCTAGTTAGAAATCACCAACAAGTCATACCCAACCAAGCAAGAGGACGGGGCACAATGTGGTGATTCAGACCCAATGAGAGAAATTTTTTCCAAGATTTCCCAATGAATATTAATAAAGAGACTATTTATCTTGAGTTTAGAATCACAAAAAATCTATTGTTACATTCTTTCCAAATACCCCAAGCAATATGCCAGGCCATAAGCTCCCATACCTTCCAAAGGATGGGGGATGAGGAAGGACACTTCCACTGTTCAACAAAACTAGAAAGAGAGTCTAGGAAGACCTAGTCCAGGTTCCAAAGGCCAATAAAATTACTCCAAAGAAGAGAAGAAAAAAAACACCCAAGTAAAATGTGGAAGGCACTCTCCACATTAGCTTCATAGGGGACACATCTATTTGGAATTGCAAATCCCCTTTTATAGAGGTTATCTTGCGTTAAGACTTTACCTTGCATGAGCAGCCCAAATAAAACATTCACCTTAGGGATCAACATATTGTTCCATAATTTCCCCCATAACGGAAAAGTGTTAGGCTTCTCCAACGAATTAACAAAGGAAGAGGCCATTGAAAACTTACCATTAGTACAAGGGGCCTAAACTACCTTATCCGGTCTCAGATAAAGAGGAACACAAACATTACATAGGAAATCCTGTAGGACCTTCAGTGACGGGTCCCAATCCTTGAAATCCTTCCACTCCCCATTCTGAATATAGTCAACCACCATATTACCAAAGAGGCACTTGCATAAAGAAACAATGGGAGGGGCCTAGGGATGATTGAATAGAGGTTCAAAATGACACCAAGCATCTTCCCAAAAAAGTATTCTGGTACCATCACCCAACAACCACCTAACACCATTATCAATCAGGTCCCTACAAGGAATGATATTTCTCCAAAAACAGGAGCCAACAGGGATGCCGTCAGAAGCCAACATATTCCAAGTTCTCCCAAAGCCATACAAATATTTATTTCTAACCAAAGAGGCCCAACCTACTTCCCCACTGAGAAGCCTCCAAATGTTCTTTGACAGTAAAGCCTTATTAAAAGTTGTTAAGTTTCTAATTCCTAGGCCACCCCACTTCTTAGGCTTACAAACCAAGTCCCATGCTAGAAGAGGAATACTAGCTTTAGATTCAACACTTGACCACAAAAATATTCTCATGATATGTTCCATTTTATCCTCATGCAGTACTCCCTCCATTCTCACTTTGGATGTGCACGTAGTCTAGCTAAGGAACCTGAAGATGAAGGATGCAAGCTATGGGAATATTTGTGCTATGGAAGTGCTTTGGTCATTCTTAGGATTTTCACATGATTCTGACATATTATTATCATGACAATATGATATTATGATTTTGAATTATGATTATATTTATTATCATGAAGAGGTACTGACTTGTGTTCAAGTGTTGTGGTTCTAGATGGAATGTGAGCTTCTATTAGTATTTTTGTGAGTATGATGCATATTGTTATGTTATTGTATTGGAGTAAATTTGCACCCCATGTGAAAATCCCCTTTTTTATTTTATCCACTTTAGAAAACCAAGTTCGGAGGCTTAATTCCACCTAAGCCTGCTACTTGCATCCCACTTGGCACCTATTTTGAGCGTCGATGGAGAAATTTCTATCGAGGACGCCCGCGCGGTGCACTTACATCCCTGGCAGATTCCTAGAGCTGAACCTGCAGAGGCATTGCACTTGTCATTGGGAATCAAGTTGTAATGCCCTCTTCAGCCAACCGACCTGAATATGGCCATTTTTCTTCATATCTCTTTCATATTCACTCCTTGAACAAGCATTTCATCTTCTACACAACTCCTACAATCACTCCACAAGTTTCAACACACTCTTTTGCATCCATTCTAAGAATTCTAACAACATACAAGCTTTCCATAGCAGCAAACACAACACTCCATCACTTTGGTAGAGCAAGTTTGGGACCACACCATTGTAGCAGAGGCTTGAGTACTCTCATTTTCTCCCCCAAGCAGCCTTGAGTGCTCTTGGTGGAGGTGTCAAGCTTCCCTCTCCTCTCCTCTATCACTTGGTTGAGTTAGCACTTTACTATTTTGTAGTGTTTTTGTGCTCTTCATTACATCATTCTCTTTATCTCATTCTCTTGGATATTCATGGAGGTGGAAACACCTAAACGAGGGTCTGATTGAGGTAGGCCCCTATACAGCCACCCAACATTTTCTCTCTTTCTATGTGTAGGAGTATGTGCTTTCGAGGAGCCAACTGGCAACCAAATTTCTTGGTGAAATCATTCTTTCCCTTTTCACTCTTGCATTTTTGATTTATAATATTAGAGAATAATTTATTTGCTTAATCACATTATTTTGGCCCTTTAGTTAGTAAGCTAGGCTGTTAGCCTATTTTGATAGGTTTGACCTTATCTCTGTTGTTGTCTGGCTGTACAAACTCTAGTGCACTTTAGAGATGCGAGCACGCTGTGCTATCATCCAGAGACTGTACTTTCATCCTTAGGCAAAGAGCTTCTTGAGGCATAGTGTTGGACCTGATAACTAGCTCACCTAGCCCCTTCTTGTGTTTTGGGCCTACAGAGTGACTGAGAGGCCTCACGGTCCTCGTTACTCTTGCCTTGCATTTCCTAACATTATACTTAGCTAAGGTAAGTTAAGGAAACCTCTCACATCGTGGCCCTCTATGACCTGGGGTCTTGCACGTGGTGGTCCCCCTCTCTTACATTTTTGGTGAACATGACGTGAACCAACGTCTGTTCATATATTGGTGTTGAAGCCTCTCTTGTGTGCTTTGTGACTATTGTATTCTTGAGTGTTGTGAAGGTTTATGAGCTTCAAAAAATAATCCACAACTTCTGGGCATATTGTTAGGAGAAGCATATGACACCTCCCGATGGAAAGGACAAAGGTATTGATTGGTCTCTCTACGAGCCTTTTCTCTGGTTCTAACATTAGTGTGGCTGCACAGGAGCAGTTGTCAAGGAACAAGATGGGATTTGCTAAAAAAACTGATCACATTCCCACTCCCCTTGTGTCTCCCACACCATCATCGGTGGACGAGCATGAGGCCATTCAAATCCCTACAAAATATGTCTCCACCCTCACTAGAGGGTTGGGCGACTTAGAAAATCACTTGGAAAGAAACCCAAAGATGGCTAGGGCCGCTCTGGTGGTTAGCGAGTTAAAACACATGTTGGGTAAGGATCAAATAGGCATAGAACTTTTGACTACCCTCCTTGGTCTCACTGAAGCATGTGATCCTTTGAACAACCCTAGCTTTGGACAAGGAGTCACTTTTGAATAGCGTAAAGGACAGTTAGAAGTATTGATGCCTCCCACTTCCATTTACATGGCTGATGTGACCCCTTCTATTAGTATCCCTTCTATCTCTGAACAACCCAAAACTATCAAAATGAATAGAGTCTCCTTGGGCTTTAGCTTCACCCCCCCTGTCACCTCTAGTGGTGGAGGATTTTCTGAAATGAGTGGTGGGGAATTTGGTAGCGGTGGTGGATTCAGTAGTGGAGGCGATGCTGGTGGAGGTGGCTCCAATGGAGGTCATGGTGGTGGTTTCAATGGAGGCCCTACCAACGGCGATGGCTCTAGTAGTGGCTTTGGTGGAAGTCACACCGATGGCGGTCCTGGAGGTGGCTGTGGCAGAGGTTCTGGGGGAGGTTCCTCTAGCCCTCTATCTTCTAATGACCCTATTCTGAATACTCTCATTCAGAACATGGGTAAGATGCAAAGCTAGTTGGCAAGTCTTTCCCATGCCTCTGCCCAGCCTATCTTCTAGCCCTTTTTCTAACATAGCCCATTGTTAGTTGCAATCTTGAACACTCCTTTACCCCAAGGAATGGAGATACCTAAATTTGAAAAGTATGGTGGTAAAGGACATCCATAGACACACATTTTTTCCTTTAATACCCTATTCATATAAATTTTCCATCATGATGCCTTGATGGCCAAACTATTTCCCTGATCTCTCAAGACACAGTTCTTGAGTGGTACTATTCCTTTCTTGACAATTCCATTTTCTCGTTTGACCAACTTGTTAATCAATTCCTTAGACAGTTTCAAGCAAACATCGGGTCGAAGATGAACTTTTTTAGATCTTGTTCGGTGTAAACAAGGAGATAATGAAAAAGAAACTAATTTCATAGCATGCTACCAAGCACTCCTTTCACAAATCTCATATCAGTTGCCCAATTTTGAAGTACAAAAGGTATTCATAGGAAACTTACAAAGGCCTTGGAAAGAGAAGTTTGCCCTCATGAAATACCCTTCTTTCGCGTAGTTATGTGCAACTTTACGAGAATACCAGTAGATGGTCATTCAGTTCGAGGGTTCTTCTTCATGCTCCCGTTTTGAGGGAAAGTCCATAATATTCATCTCTAGGAAAGGAAAGATGGTTATGAATGTAGTTATTTATGCTGATAACAAGGACCTCAAGCATAACTGGAAATTCAAAAAGCTATCAGAATCTTATTCTTCTATCTTGCAAAAGATGCTGAAGGATAAGATCATAAATTTTCTGACTCTGAAGCCTGTTAAGGAACCTTATCCTAATTAGTATGATGGGAGCACCTACTGTTAGTATCATTGGGTTAATGGACATGACACTGAACATTGCATGCGCTTGCATCACGAGATAGAAGACCACATCAAGGATGGTACCATTCATCTCAATGGGAATAAACAAAATGCTAACAAGTTAGTGGCGAAGGCTAATAGTGAACTACAGATATACACGAATCATTTCCATCACACTCTGCTAACATGATTATCAATCCCGCTGATTCTGTTACCTAGCCTGAGGCCTATGTTAACATGTTCATGGTGACTACCAGTATTCCACCTGCACCCGATTCATCGGACATTACATTCACATCATAGGATCTACCCTTGAAAAATAAACCCTTGCCTCTCTACATCCCACTGATGTCAATGGTAACATTGTGATAGGAGTCTTGGTAGACCCTACGAGCCGTGTGAATGTTATCACAAAGGAAACATTGGTATTAAATTCATTGCAAAAGGCAAAATATGAAGAAACAAAATCTACCCTCCATACACACGATGGTATGAGCCTTAAACCTTACAGCTCGATAACTTTGTCCATCCTAGTTGGACCCAAGGCTGTTGATATGGTTTTTGATGTTATCCCAGAGTCAGATCTATTCAAGGTGAAGCTAGGCATTCCTTGGCTAGCTTCCATGAATGGGATTTCCTCCGTTATTCATAAGTACTTAAATTTTTCCCATGAAGGTGTCATGCATGTAGTGCATGACACCGGATATCAACCCTTGGTGTCCTGTGGTGGATACCTATAGGATTACTTTTGGCCCTCCCCAATTGGTCTGCTTCCTCTAAGAATGAACTTACTTTACAAGAATTATGTAAAGTATAAGTCTAGGGGCAAAGGGCAGCCGAAACTAACGCTTCCTGTAGTGCAATAGTCAGTCACTTCCTCCTCCCTAAAGGAGAAGGAGAAAGCCGCATTGACCGCTCCCCCTTCCCTGAAGAAAGAGGAGAAGCCCATGTCAGCTCCCCCTTCCCTGAAGAAAGAGGAGAAGCCCATGTCGGCTCCCCCTCCTTCTCGTAAAGGAAAAGATAAGATGACTTTTCCCCAGATTGCCTCATCCTCTCCCCTTTCCTAGGAAGAGTACTGGATGAGTAGGCCTGGTGGGTATCTGCTAAGTCTGATGGTTCCTCCTTGGTGTAGGCCCAAGCTCAGGATCACAGATCTTCCTAATGAATACCCCAAACTGTGGTACTATTTGTATAGCAGAAAGAAAGGTTCCCATAGTGAATTTGATATGTGGCTTCCTACCGCTCCTAATTCTAAGGTAGTGAATGGGAAGAGGCCCATTGCTAAGGCTCTCAACTCAAATCCTCCTATTGCTCCTCACCCTATCCCTCCTAATCCTGTGCAGAACCTGTCCCTCCACCAGAAATGACCATAGTGGATGTTCATATGGTTGAGCAAGAGCCCTCAGCTCCTTTGCAACCTCTAACCTCCAGCTCTAAGAGTTGAAGAAACCACCTTGCGCATGAATCCAAGCATCAGAAAAAGACCCTCTTAGCTGAGCAGGTCACCTTGTAAAGAAGGGAGGAAGAGATGACCGCCTTTGCTCTAGGGCCTCCTATAGTGTCACCCTCTTCCCTCCCTTCTGCTTCACTCCAATATGGTATTGTGCTCTTCTTAGCTTCTGCTACAAGTTTAAATGCACATAACTCCAAGGGGGTACATGTGTTCATCGCTCCTTCGGTGGAGCCACCCTTGCTGATGTCCATTTCAGCTATTCAGCCTCTTTTGAAACCTGTGGATATGATTAATACCTTAGTTGTATCCGTTGTGGTTCTTTCCCCCTCTTCCTTTTCACCTCTAGCTTTTTCTGTGCAGAATTCATCTCCTCCAATGAAGAAGGAGGTAGAGAGTAGTCCTTCTAGAAATGGGGGATGTAAGAGGATCCCACCTTCTTCACAAGGTGGCCCTATGTTGACTTGTTTTGTCTTGGTGATAGAACCAGTCCCAGCTTCTCCTGAGTTCATCACTGCTCCCGAGTCACTCAATGAGCCTAGTGATGAATCTTAGGCTCAACCTGCCCTATCCACTGAAGTTAGACATGGCGCTCTTGTGGGATGCATGTTTAACTCTGTGGATGAAGTCACAGCCTTGTCGGTGATCTTCATGAAGTTGCTGACCTTGACTCCACAAGAGCTCGGTGGAGAGGACCTCGAGGGGCCCTCTTCCTTAGCCCTTGTTGCGAGAGGGACATATGCCCATCCTCTTAACATCCCTCCATTATAGGCTCATCCTCCTTCCCCTTATGAGGATTTAGATTGGGAAGCAGATGAACTCTTGGCTTATCAATGTTAGGAGGAGGCCTCTTCTTGATCTGGTGTGTGTGTTCTTTGTGATGTGTTCCCTGTAATTGTGTTATGTGTGCCTAGATGACCCTCGTCACCCTTGTTGGTACTTGGATATAGGCATGGTTTTTGGTGTCGTGAACCTTCTTCTATTTGTATCATCTTTCTTCCATGTTTTTCCTTAACTTTTCGATAAATTGGGGACAATAAAAAGTGTTGGGGGCATTTAGAATTCCCTTCCATCTTGACCCAATTTTATGTTTTTACTTTGTTTTCTATGCATTATTCTTGATCTGGTTGGGGATTGATGATCTTTCGCCTTGCACTATGATTACCTATTATTATATGAGCTCAGATAGATCTGAACTCGCTAAACCAGATCCCCCTGTGCCCTTTGTTTGTATTTTCTCCTTTTTGTTTTCTCTTTATCTTTCTCTCTTGTTTGCTTGAGTTGTCCCTCTCATGTGTGACAATGTTCCTTTCTTTAGCATTTCAATTTTTAGAAAATGCATTCATTTCCAACGAATCTTTTCTTAAAGATGCTCACAAAATTTTCTCCATAATCACATTCTCAATTTTGGAACCCTAATGGAACATGTTTCCTTCATCACAGGTTCGTAAAGAAAGAATTTGAAAGACCTTCATCCAAAGTGGGAACACCATTAACCTTCCCCTCGTGTGGGGGCATATTCTTCCTTTCAAATTCCTGGATGAAGTGAACATCTTTCAAAAGGATCCCTTGATGAAGGATCGATCTGAGGAAAAGAACATCTACTTTTGGACTATACATCCCTTGAGTGGACCTTCTCTTCATGACGGGTTCCCAAGGGACCACTTCGAAAGTTTTCAAAACCATTGACAGTCTATGCAACTATCTTCTCACTTGCCTACATGGCCACTTTCTAATTTTGTGGAGTCCACTTTCCTTTGAGCTTCCTCCATGTGAGAGATCTTGGGGGTGGCTCCCCTGTAGGATTGAGAGACTGTAGGGTTCCTTCTCAGGTTTCCTCCATGTGAGAAATATTGGGGGTTACCTTGGGTGTTCTTCATGATTGAGTTCATGGAGAATACCTTCCCTATAGGATTGAGAACCTGTAGGGTGCTTCCTTGGGTGTTCTTCATGCTTGAATTCATGGAGAATACCTTCCCTACAGGACTGAGAGCTTGTAGGGAACTTCCTTTAGGTCTCCTCTATTAGCTCTCAAAAACACAGGCAAAATGCCTCAAGAGGTTGCCAATCTCTTGGTACGTTTCAGGGTAACAAACAAGGTCAAAATATTTAAACCTTCTACTCTTTAGGTGCTGCTAGACCTAGGTAGGTATACCTATATGAATGAAGCAGACTTAATGTGCTTATCTCTCTTGAAATTTTTTTCCCACAATGGCAGATGGGAGTGGACAAATAAAACTAAATTTGGTATAAATTGTATAGCAATATTTAAAGCTAAATCCTAATATGTTCAATTAATAGATGTAAAGAAAATGAATGAATCTAAATGGTAAAATGTAGAGACTAGTGCCTGGTATGCAGAGTCAAATGAAATAGAAGTGGGCAACTTATTTCTAGAGAATACTCAAATTGTTTGGCATATGTTTTGTTTATAACTTGGATAAACATGCAAGACTGTGATTATAAATAGTAAAATGCAGAGACTAGTGCCTTATTGGGTATGTGGAGTCAAATGAAATAGAAGTGGGCAACTTATTTCTGGAGAATACTCAAATTGTTTGGCATATGTTTTATTTATAACTTGGATAAACATGCAAGACTATGATTACTAAGCTCTTCTTAATGATCCAGATGAATTTCCCTAATTACTGTAATTAATCAAAAGGATTTAATCTTTTCTTGAAAGAACCGATCAATCGACCACACAGATACAACAAATGTGCACTGATAAATTGATTATAAACTTGTTATATCAATTTAAACAACCAGAAAGCATCAATCTTGGAGAAAAATTAGTAATACTTTCAATAAGCACAACAAACAATTGACATCATAAATGAACTGCCACATCAACTGATTTTCATTGATATCTCCATTTGAAATCATGCATCATAGTCTCTGATCTGAGAATTTTATTCTATTGTATCCATTTCTAATCTATCTACTGTATCTAATATCTAAAATCTAATCTAATGTCTTCATTTACAATTGGAAATGAACATTTATACATCTGCATCTGAAAAGACACATCACTTTGAAATCACAAGTTGGCGAGCAACAGTATTCAGGTTTCATTTAACACATGCCAAACACTCGCTGAGACACCCCGTAGTCACACCAAAGTCCAATGTCTTGCTGATAGGTATCGCTTTAGTTTTATATGTTGCTGTGACAATTCCGAGTTGGGGAGACATCTTATAGATCACACTGCGTCTTACTGAGATGCACCCTGTGGTGCATTCTTGTTGCTGAGACATATGGGATTTCTTGCTAATGAAACAACACATCAGCGTGACAAAAGAGTCAGAAAGACTGTATAACCTTACCCCAAAAACTATTGATAGAACTTTCTTGTGCATTGTTGGAGAGACCGGAGGCATTCGCCAAGACCTCATTTCAAATACCTTTATCTGGCTGATAAACTTCCTCATGCATTAGTTAGTGAGACACGACCCATTTGGTGAGACCACACCCCGGTGATATCACTCCTATCAATATGAATTTTCTTTTGTCGCTGTGACAATGTGTGTGTCCTGCCGATAGGCCACAGCGGATATATATTAATAGAGGATGCATTATGGACTAGGGACACCCTAATTTCTTCATGCCGATAGGAAATATAATATGGAATATTCAAACCTAGATGGACCTTTGGAACTACACAACAAAGAATGAGTAGAATGTTACGAAGAGAGGCCCTATGCATATGGTGAGGATTATTTTGGAAACTTAGGGGTGTGAAACAAGTTGTGAAATTATTCAAAATTTTATAGTTCTAATAGTGGCTTCGTTTGGGGATGAATGGTTGTGAAATCATTGCAAGGATCCAGATCTTTGGGTGAGTAGACCAGACACAAGATGATGAATTAGTGAGAAAAATGGAAATGGAAATGAACAAAACCCTAAACTACTGTGCATGGAAAAGAATTTTTAAGAGGATTATCAAGAGTTGTCCATGCATTGGCAACCCTTAATCCTCTGTGCTTTAACTTCATCTATTTTGAGCTGTTACTGTTTAAAATTCAAACCATAAATGATGGCTCAAGGCCATCCAAAAGAAAAGCCAATACTTCCCTCTGTCAAACACATGACTTTGCTTTGAGTTCATCAGATTATTCTTGAAGATATTCATGCAATCTTCCTTGTCACTATTATTGAAAGTTTTTAGAGAATCGTCATGCTCAGCTTGGCCCAAATTCCCTTTACCATTCTGTAATTCAAATTCTTCATCATCATGGGGCAAATCTCTGTTATCTTCAACATACAAAGTACATGCATATTCAATACAAAATTTCTCATTATCTTTCTCACTACTATGTATTATAAAAAATTCTCCCAGTTGTACTAAAATTTCATCATCAAAGTGCTTCTCTTGAGAAACAAACAATTTTGTCATATCAACGCTGTTTGAGACAAACACATCTGAAACCTTTTGCACCTCTTCGGTATCACCATTTGGAAACAACATTGGATTATGACTCATATCTTCAATATCATGCATATATGAACCAATCAATGCTGGACTTCTATCATCCTTGGTATGCAAATAAATGTCTTCTCCACATGAGTTAGGAATTTCAAAATCACATACCTCATCTTGAATGGACACAGATTTTTGATCAACTTCAAAGGTTTCTCCATCATTTTGAGAAATGTACTGGGAGTCACATGAATCATTACACAAAGTACTCTCACTATCAAAACAAATGTAAGCCGGGCACAGGACTTCAGGATCACCTTCATGTACATATATATGATATTCAAGAGTTAGCAAATCTGAAATTTGCTGACTACCGAGTGCACATGTTTCTTCATTTACATCACTATAGTTGTATTCTTCACTTTTATTATCATCAAAAAGAGGTCCAAGATCCTTAGAGAATGAAAAATAAGAAACATTACCAACATAGTCATTTGTACCATCATTTTGTTTGTCTAAAAATATCTCCTCTTTACCATAAAGTGGATTTGAAAATACCTGAAATTCATTCTTGGGCATACCTTGGCGAAATATCATTTGATCTTCTTTTAACTCTTCATCATACAATGGGTTTGAAAAATTTTGGAAACCATTTTCAGATGTACAAACCTCCTTTTCATCAAATGTGTCATCATGGCTTTCAACTGTAGTTGGAGGTATTATTTGTTCATTTTCAAATGGACTCGTATTGTCCATTGCCTCTTCTTCTTGACTATCACAAGAAATGCATGAATCATCTTGTTGCAAATCAAAATCCTCAGGCTCATCATCAAAATCTGAATATTCACTAGATTTTGCATAACATGCACTGCTTTCCCTGTTACAATTTGTTAGGTCAGACAAATCTCTTGTATCTTCATCTTCCTCATGCAAGCTATCATATGAGCCATTTTGACTTGTACTTTTCTCATCTTCTATTGGATGCATTGTTTGATCAATTTCTCCATCTTCATCAATGATTTCACCATTATCTTCATATCTTTTCCTGTCTACAATGTCTGTCCATTCATCTAGTTGATAAAAAAAAATTGGTATGCATGATTTAGGCCAATATATTGGGTTTGGCTCATACACTTTCATGAACTGCAAAATGATCTCAAGCCTACTAGGTGGGAATTTAATAGGTATTTTTCTACAAATATTTGTCATTTTGTAGAGCAAAGAGCACCCAGATTCTCCTCTATATCTCCTTATGTCAAGAAAGGCATCCAAAAGATTTTTGAAATATTCATCATCTCTAGATTGTTGGCTCCGATATGTACCTTGTTGCAGATTCTGATTGATATCTCCAAGTGGACTAGAATTGTGCTGCACTTGACATTTATCACATTGACAATCTTGATAACTTGCCAATCTTTGTCCAGGAGGGAATGGATAAGAATATACTTGCTTTGATGGTTGTGATGAATAAATGTTCTGTTGTGCATGATATGTATCACCTCCATTGTAAAAATTTCCAATTGCATTATCAGGTGCTTGAGGGGCCCAATACCTGCCTGCATTTGTGTATTCATTCTTGTCCAATTGTATCCTTTTCTTTTTCAATTCTTCAATTCCTCTTATCAACTGCTGCTTTTCAAAATATTCTTCTGTTCCATACACAAATTCCATTCTTCATCAATTTTTTTCCAGAGTTGCCACCTATTTTTCTGAAAGTAGGAAAATGTTTCTTTTGAAATAACTATTTTTGATCTTCTCCCCAGCGGAATCACTTTTTCTGAAACTTCTCAAATTACAAATTTTTCTTCAATGACTCTATATGATGGTCTTCAACCGGATTTTCTGAAATAATCCCCAACATAGTCACCAATTTGTTAGCTCTCAAAAATGCAGGTGAAATGCCTCAAGAGGTTGCCAATCTCTTGGTACGTTTCAAGGTAACATACAAGGTCAAAAGATTTAGACCTTCTACTCTTTAGGTGCTGCTAGACCTAGGCGGGTATACCTATATGAATGAAGTAGACTTAATGTGCTTATCTCTCTTGAAATGTTTTTCCCACAATGGCAGATGGGAGTGGACAAATAAAACTAAATTTGGTATAAATTGTATAGAAATATTCAAAGCTAAATCCTAATATGTTCAGTTAATAGATGTAAAGAAAATGAATGAATCTAAGTGGTGAAATGTAGAGACTAGTGCCTTATTGGGTATGCGGAGTCAAATGAAATAGAAGTGGGCAACTTATTTATGGAGAATACTCAATTTTTTTGGCATATGTTTTGTTTATAACTTGTATAAACATGCAAGACTGTGATTACTAAGCTCTTCTTAATGATCCAGATGAATTTCCCCGATTACTGTGATTAATCAAAAGGATTTAATCTTTTCTTGAAAGAACTGATCAATCAACCACACAGATACAACAAATGTGCATTGATAAACTGAATATAAACTTGTTATATCAATTTAAACAACTAGAAAGTATCAATCTTGGAGACAAATTAGTAATACTTTCAATAAGCACAACAGACAATTGACATCAAAAATGAACTGCCACATCAACTAATTTTCATTGATATCTCCAGTTGAAATCATGCATCATTGTCTCTGATCCGAGAATTTTATTCTACTGTATCCATTTCTAATCTATCTACTGTATCTAATATCTAAAATCTAATCTAATGTCTTCATTTACAATTGGAAATGAACATTTATACATCTACATTTGAAAAGACACATCGCTTCGAAATCACAAGTCGGCAAGCAATAGTATTCGGGTTTCATTTAATACACGCCAAACACTCGCTGAGACAACCCATAATCACACCGAAGTCCAATGTCTCACTGATAGGTATTGCTTTAGTTTTATATGTCACTGTGACAATTCTGAGTCAGGGAGACATCTCATAGATCACACTGTGTCTTACTGAGATGCACCCTGTGGTGCATTCTTGTCACTGAGACATATGGGCTTTCTCGCCGATGAAACAACACATCAGCGTGACAAAAGAGTCGGCAAGAATGTATAACCTTACTTCGAAAATTGTTGATAAAACTTTCCTGTGCATTGTTGATGAGACTGGAGGCATTCACCAAGACCTCATTCCGAATACCTTTATCTGGCCGATAAACCTCCTCATGCATTAGTTGGTGAGACATGACCCATTTGGTGAGACCACACCCCGGTGATATCACTCCTTCTGATATGAATTTTCTTCTATCGCCGTGACAATGTGTGTGTCCTGCCAATAGGCCACAACAGATATATATTAATAGAGGATGCATTATGGACTAGGGACACCCTGATTTCTTCATGCCGATAGGAAATATAATATGGAATATTCAAACCTAGATGGACCTTTTGGAACTACACGACAAAGAATGAGAAAAATTTTATGAAGAGAGGCCTTGTGCATATGGTGAGGATTATTTTGGAAACTCAGGGGTGTGAAACAACTTGTGAAATTATTCAAAATTTTACAGTTCTAACATCCTCCATGATAGAGTTTTTGGGGGACACCTTCCTTGTAGGACTGAGAACCTGTAAGGTGCTTGCTTCACAGGTATCCTCCATGCTAGAGTTTTTGGGGGACACCTTCCTTACACGATCGAGAACCTGTAAGATGCTTTCTCTTTTCAACTTCATAGTTCTGAGAAGCTATGAAGTCCTTTGCTTGTCCTACACCTTCAGGTACACCAAACTGAACTCTGCTTCCTCGACGGTTAAGGTATAAACTTCTAACCATACACTCTCCTTGATCTACTTTACCGAGCACTCATCAATATTTGTGCTCACTAAAGTGGGGGAAAAATGTATAGGAGTAAATTTGTACCCCATGTGCAAATCCCCTTTTCTCCTTTATCCACTTTAGAAAACAAAGTTCAAAGGCTTAATTCCACCTAAGCCTAGTGCTTGCATCCCACTTGGTGCCTATTTTGAGCATCAGTGGAGGCGTTTTTGTCGGGGATGCCCGCATGGTGCATAGATGTCTGCACGACATGCTTACGTCCCTAGCATATTCTTGCGGTTGAACTTGTAGAGGCGTTACACTTCTCATTGGGAGTCAAGTTGTAATGCCCTCTTAGGCCAATCAACCCGAATATGGTCATTTTCTTCATCTCTCCTTCATATTCACTCCTTGAACAAGCATTTCACCTTCTACACAACTCCTACATCACTCCACAAGTTTCAACATACTCTTTTTCATCCATTCTAAGCATTCCAATAGCATACAAGCTTTCCGTAGTAGTAAACACAACACTCCATCACTTTGGTAGAGCAAGTTTGGGATGAAACCATCGCAGTAGAGGATCGAGTACTCTTATTTTCTCCCCCAAGGAGCCTTGAGTGCTCTTGGTGGAGGTGGTAAGCTTCAATCTCCTCTCCTCTATCACTTGGTTGAGTTAGCACTTTACTATTTTATAGTGATTTTGTGCTCTTCATTACATCATTCTCTTTATCTCCTTCTCTTGTAGGTGGAAACACCTAAATGAGGGTCTAATTGAGGTAGGACCCTATATAACCACCCAACATTTTCCCTCTTTCTATGTGTAGGAGTATGTGCTTTTGAGGAGCCAACTGGCGACTGAATTTCTTGGTGAAATCATTCTTGCCCTTTTTAGTCTTGCATTTTTGCTTTATAATATTAGAGAATACTTTATTTTATTAATCACATTATTTTGGCCCTTTAGTTAGTAAGTTGGGTAGTTAGCTTGTTTTGATTGGTTTGACCTTTTCTCTATTGTTGTCTGGTCGTATGGACTCCAATGCACTTTAGAGATGCCAACGCACTGCGCTGTCATCTAGAGACCACTCTTTCATCCTTGGGTAGAGAGCTTCCTAAGGTGTAGTGTTGAACCTGAGAACCAACTCACCTAGCCCATTCCTGTGTTTTGGGTCTACACAGTGACTGAGAGGCCTCATGGTCCTCATTACTCTCACCTTGCATTTCCTAACACTACAGTTAGTTGAGGTAAGTTAGGGTAGCCTCTCGCATCTTGGCCCTCCGTGACCTAGGGTCTTGCATGCGGTGGTCCCCCTCTCTTACAGTTATTATTATTATGCAGAGGTGTATTTGGATAGTTAGGTGATGTAGTATTGTATTTTTAAGATAGGTGGAAATGGTGGCATCATACCATTGGATGTATGAGGGGCATACAGGAATGAGATACAATTGCTAGTGTTCCTTTCCTAGTAATTTGGCTATTATGCACATGTGCTCTAACTTTTATGTTTGAGTGAATAGGTACTAGGCTACGTCTCCACCTAAATTAACAGGTCTGAGTGTGCCTCTAATCCCAATGGTGGTTGAGGAAATAACATCTAGGCCCAAGTTATACCCTAACCCTCGCCATTGTCTCCAATTAGGGACAATTGATTCAGTGTGTGACCACCTTTCTGGGTTGTCATGGGACAATGCCTGGTCTCCTTTACCCTATGGTTGGAGTGTTGCACTTGTGTAAATGTTTTTGTTGGGTTATGTGATTGTGTGACTCCAATGTCTAGCTTTGAGTATGAATTTAGTTCAAATGGTGCTAAGTGTTTTGGTAAGTCAGGTTAGTCACTATTGTGATCATTCTCATTATTTATGTTTTGATATGAATGTCTCCTTTCAGTAAGAAGATATTTTGTGGTTTATGCTTGGTCTCTGATTATGACCTATTTAAGTGAAGTTAGCTTCTAGGTCGGTTATGTTGTTGGTAACTATAGTTTTCATGTGGGTGTTAAAGTGTGATTTAATGTTATTATATACATGTATATATATTGCTATGGTTTTTCTTTGGTGTGAGTGAATATTGGTTATTAATATTATTATGATTATTTGAGTATTTTTTTATGAAAATAAGGTTATAAATATTAACATATTCTAATGTTATTTATTAAATATTATTATGTTTATTAGTAAATATTTAAATATTAATATGTAAGCATATGTTATATTTGTGTTTTGATTTACTATTTTTTTGGAGTGGCAATTTTTAAGGAGGTTCTTTTATCTTTTATAATATTTTAAATTTATTTGATGGGAAACCCTAAACAAATGAGTTAATTTGATTATTTATTTTATTTTAATTATTTCATTAGTGGGATGAGGATAGGTGTTTTAATTTAATATTTTATTTTATGAGAGGATTTTATTTCCTTGTTTTATTTTGGAAAAAAAGAGTCTTTTGGGGAAAAAGAAAGAAAGTTACTTTCTTTTTTGAATTTTAGTTAGTTTATTATGGGAAAAAAATTAGGAAATTGGACTTTCACTTTCTTTTGTGCATGAAATTTAGAGGATTTTGAAGTGATTTTTGGGGGTTGGAGAATGGAGAGAAAATGGAGAGATGTCACATGGTTTTGAAGTAATTTTCAAAGGTTTTTGGGAAATTTTGAGTGGTTTTGAATAAAAATTTGGAGGAGAGTGATTTGGAATTCAATTATGATTTGAGGGGAATGGATTTGCTGCTAGATTGTGTGGGATCTTATTTATGATCATGCTTTGGATTAGAGATTTCGAGTTTGGAAAAATTCTTCAATTTTTAGCATCTTGCATTCAAAATTTTCATATTTTGAGGTAGGATCTGTACTTTATTTATAATTTGTGTTTTAAATTCATAGAGATCTATATGGATATTATAGAATATGTTATTTGAATTTTTTGAAGTGTTTCTTTCAAGTTATGAAATGCTTTTATATGTTGGGTTTTCTCATTTTGATGTTTGACTCTAATCAAGTATGCCGAAAAGAAGGTTTTAAGGGAGCCATTTTTTGTTTCAAATTTTATAAATTTTTGAGTCATTTTTGGGTAATTCTGCCCAAATTGTTGAGTAGTCGAGGGTCAAATCTGAAATAGTTGTTTTACGGATTTTTATTTTGAGTTGATTTGGTTGTTTTATGGCTAAAAGACTTGACTATTGTCAAGAGGGAATTAGTTCAGTTTCAAAGGTTGTATAGGAGGATATAGCTATATCCTTTGGTCTGTATTGTGTTGTATCATTTGTACTTGAATGTGTTACTGTATGTATCCTAATAATCCCTTCCTATTTGTGAAATCTTGTGTTGGGTCTTCTATTCTGTGTAAGGATCAATTGTACCAAGGATATGCATTGTTGGTCTTGATTATGAACTATTGAGAAAGATAAATTAAAAGTTGGTTATCATGTTATAAGATTGTGAAAATGATGTAATGTGCTTCATTGTATGTGTTGTGGCATAATGATAAGCTTTTGGGTTTCCTATCCATTTGTGCTATGTGTTGGGCCTCTGGAAGTATGTGAAAGTCCTTGTGAATTTTGGTTGATTCTTATTTTTAGGAAGTCTCCTTTGGATGTTTAATGTCAGCCACTTGGTGTTTCTATTTTTTTCTTGTGTGTGGGGCTTAGTGTTGTCTCCTATCATGGAGGGAGTGGGCCTCAGGGTTCCACATGGTAGGGTGTTATTTTCTAGTAGGGTGTTATTTTCTAACCATCCATTGGGGTTTAGGTGGTACAGTTCATGTGCAACATGGAGTCTTTCCTTCCACTTCATTCCAGAGCTGGTTTTAAGGTGCAAAAGATATTTATAAGAAAATTGTGTCCATTATTTATCTTATATATATGTACCTCTCAGATGAATGAATCTTGTACATTGTAGCATTCTTGTAAAGGAAAAGTAAATGAATTGATGTAATCTTGAATATATATATATATATATATATATATATATATATATATATATTGTTGTTTATTATGTAATGGAAAGGTTAACATAGGAATGTTGTATTTATGATACATCTAATCTTAATTTAGCAGTAGATGAGATATATCTTTATGTATCTATTTCATGGCATTGACTAGGATTAGGTTCATATTCACATAGTGTTAAATAAAATTTAATTATAATTAAGTTATGTTATCATATATAATTTGTTGTATGAGATTTACTTTACATTCAAAGAATTGACTAGATGTGTTCTTGGTGTATCATATGTCTTTTTATAGGTTTAGCTAGTGTAGATGTGTTGTAGTAGTGACGTTAGGGGACCATGGTAGATAGGTGTGTAAGTGGGCTATGATTAATGCTACTTTTAGGTCATAATGTGATTATGATATGATGTTAATGTAATGTTGTTATCCATGTTAATTTGATGAGTTGCATTAGTTGTGTCACTTTAGTTTCTTTAAAAAATATATATATTGGCATGTTATTTGTGGAATTTTGTGTTGATCCACTGAGTCCCTTAGTGGGGCATTACACTTGGTATCAGAGCCAATGTTGCAGCACTGGGATCTTTGGTTAATGATGTCACCCATGTCTAGTTATAGTAACCTTCCCTATGCATTTGTTCTTGGATGTCTGATGTGTGGCTAGAAGGTCATAGGGACCCTTGTGTTGGATACCATGTTTTGATCTAAATGGCTAGTTGAGATGTTAGATAGACGATTAGACGCTTTGTGTATTCTCCTATTGGGTGTGATTCCTTGGATACTTGTAACTGTTGATTTTTCTTGTGTGACCTTGTTTCATTTCCATGACTTTCAATTGTTTAAAAGTACAAATTTATTCTTGGAATGCAAGTGTGGGTTCAAATTAATTAGTTGTCAAGTTGGCATGTGGATTTCCTTTGTTTGACTAAATGTGGATTAGGATAAGATGTTATTTTGTGCAATTGGGTTACTTATGTGGTTCAGTGCATTTTTATAATGTTAAGAATATACTGAATGTAAAAGGGCTTGCTTGATTAGACTATGGAAAAGCATGTAGGTAGTTAAAAAATGAATTATTGGTTAGTCTTTTCATGATTGTTATATTATATGCAGGGTGGTGTAATGAAATATTGATCATGTGTTTAGTTATGATTAGAAATGGAAAAACTTGCTTAATGGTGATAGTTGAGATTTGGGTAGAAAGTGTAACTTAATTTTCCTTTATATAGATTTTTTGTTTGGAAAGGTTGTGTTTGCAAGTTGCTTGCATAAAATTAAATTATCTTGTTTCCTCTTTCTCTTAACCCACATATAGTTAATAAAGAGAATTAGTCTTAAACCACATTATAATAGAAAATCATTTAGGTCTTAAACTTGTATGCTTAAACCTTGACTGTGAATCAAAGAAATTATGTCTGAAATTACTTGAGAGATGGATCTTATGTTCTCCTAAAATTGCACTCCTTACTTTTGGTTTATGCATAAAAGGTAGATTATGAATGCCACTAAGTGTAGTTGCTGGGAATTTAATCTATGCATTTGGAAGCAAATTTATGTGATTAAGTTTTGCTTTACATGATGTGATATTTTTTTATTGGAAAGAGCTACTTTGGTGGAATAAATAAGATGCTAGTGCATCAAACTAGGTTTCTATTTTGAGAAATTATGATGACTATATTGGTATTTGAACATCTTGTTTGCTACGTGTAGCTGAAACCTATGATGCAATGTCCTTGTCCTTTTTTACAATTGTATAAATAGAAAAGATTTATGCATTGGATGTATTGCATGTTGAATTGTTATGAGGGGGTAACTTGTGAAGTAATTAAGCTTAGGTATGGGATAGGGATGTTTGAGTAGGCATAATCACCGTGTAAAGATTTAGTGTTACTTGTATTGGATTGGGATAAAGTTTGAGAGAATGTGGGATTGTGTTTTGGAAACAATTATGTGAATCCCTTTGTTATGTGAAAATTTTAATAACTTGTGATGAAGTAGAAGTTGTTTGTGTTTAGGAAAGACCTACATGAAGTAGTAAGAGTTAAGTAGAAGATCATTATAATTATTTTGTGAATATGGAAATTGTGTATAATTTGTTGAACTATGGATACCTGAAGTTGATGCGAAAGTATTAATGATTCTTGGGTGTATTTAGAAAATCCATAGTACTCATGTAAAATTCTTATTGTGTGGAAGAAAATTTAGTTGGAATATGCTTATGTTATGAGGATAGAATGTTATACCAAATGAATAAAAGTGAATGTGAATTTGTTAAGAGGAGTCGTTATGTGATCACAATGATCATGACACTGACATTTAGTATCATGTGACATATGGAAGGGAGTAGAGTGAAAGAAAAAAATGATAAAGGGTTATGGATAATATGTAATGATATGATTTTGGGAAGGGAATCACATTGGTTATGGAAATAAATGTGCTCATGGTATGTGATCCTTGAGAAGTAATAGAATTGTGTATGTAATTGTACCCCCTTGTAAATGTGAGAAATCGGTAACTGTGCATTGGTTGAGTGTTGTGAATACCTCGTACTTGCTTTGTGTGCCCATGGGATGGTGATACTGTGTACCCATCCATGGGGAATATGTTGTATTTGTTGGTGTGGGATTAACCATACCATTATGTGTGCTTTTATGTTTGTTACTTGATTGAGGGCCAACTCACGTGTGGTTGAAATTTATATATATAAGAGAAGCCAAAAGATAGTCTCACATATTCTTTTCTTTTGGTTCTCTAGTCCCTCAATCCGTGAAGGGGTAGTAGCAACCACAAATTTCCTTGGGAAGAGTGTACAACATGCAAATATTGTGATGTAGAGCAGTCTTAGCTCAACTGATCCCAAGGAAATGTACTCACTACTTCCCCTTATGATGGATCAAGATAGTTGATCCATATGTGCTAGCCTAATCCCCATAGTTTTGAGTACAACAACATTGGTATTTCTTGGATGATCATCTACCTTGTCTTCACGAAAGGTATGATATGCCACATGAGTTGTTAGTTGGGGGCCAGGGTCTAGGGTGAGAGGGACCTGCATGGATAACCCAACTAGAACTATGTGATGACATGTGTCACCACTTGGGGGCCAAGTTTTAGGGTGAGAGGGACTTTCATGGATAACCTAAGTGGGACCATGTGCCCAATGTATATGTATATTTTGAGGTCCATCATGTGGAGGGAGGTTTGTTACCCATGCTAAGATAGATTCTGTATATGCACATGTTTTGACATGATGCAATAGGTACGATGCCACACCCCACTAATGTTCTAACATAGTGCTGGTGATGATGTTGTGTTGATGATGGTAGCTTTCTAGGCTCGAGGACATGATGCCACATGCATAGACATGTGAAGGTGCACTATGAGATTGTGTTATGATAGCCTACTTGTTTGATGAGCATAATGGGACCTCACACACTTGTAGAGGGATACTCATGTTTGTTTTTGACAGTGTTTTGAGGGAAGATCACCCCTATTACAAGAAAGGATCTTGGCTAGATTTAGTTGGAGAAATTCGGGTGTGTTGAGGAAAAAAATATGACTCTTAGGAATATTAATACGTTGGCTAGATGCATAGATTGTGTGTTATTTTAATTTAGTTTTCTCTTTTGTAATTTTTTATATAATAGATAACTTCCCCTCATAATACATACAATTTTGGGCTTTGCATATTTGTGTTGTTTATGATCTACAAATCATCATTATTATTTTTTTAATATTTTTATTCTATTTCCTTTAGATCCCTCCCAATTGAAGTTGGCCTTGGAAATTACCATTTATATGAGTCTCTATAATAAAGGTATCCTTATGACATTCTTTTGCAAATGCACCTATTAGGTCTTAGTGGTTAAGGATTAGAGTAAAAATAATTAAATTTCCCCCAAGCAACTAAACCTATCACACCTTGATGAAAATTCTCACATAATTCATTCAAACATGGATGATTGTTATTAAGTCGATCTTATTTTGACATCATCTTGGATGCTTTTGAGTATAGGTGCTTCATAAATAATTTACTTATTGATATTTTATGAATACTTTGATTTTGATAGGTAAATAATTTTTTGGTTAAATTTTCCTCAATAGAAAAAAATGAACACTAACATTACCTACTCTTGGGGAAGGTGGATTCACAAGTTCCAAGTTTACTATTGAGACTAGTCATGAGGTCTAAATAAGGAGTATAAAATATAGATAAAATATTAGGTAAATGAATTATAATTTGTTGGTGTAGTGAGTTGATGCAAACACAAATGAACACACCCACTGCTCAAACTAAAAAAATCACACAAATTCATTGATTATATAATTCTAACCAATCACCATTTTGAAAATTCCATTTGTCAATTTAAATTCTCACAAAATAATGGAGGAAAAATTTATCAAATTGAACGAAGAAAAATATTTATAACTTTTAAATTCTATCAACATACAAATTTAAATGCTATCTGAATTTGATTATAGTTTCATTCAATTGATTGATCACACATTGATTAGTCTCAAAAAAATATACAATACAAGCTGGAAAATTAAATTTGTTGTGTAAATTCCTCTATTCTTTAGTCTTTATTTTTCCCACAATCCCTTCAAATTTTCAATACATATCCCTTCAAATGATACACAAATCTCCCATCCTTATATCCTCTGGCAACATGTTTGATTCATCTTTGTATTTCAGCTCTCTATTCACCCAATATGGCACCTCCTATTATGTTTTTGCAGCCCCTTCTTAGGCTTCTTAAATATGCACTTGTATTGCTATTTTTCTACAACCCTCTTTTCTCCAACTACCCAATCCTTATATCTTCCACTGCTATCATGTAGTTGCTACTTTTTATTTAATTTTTGTTTCTATTCTTCCCTCTCCCATGTGACCCATGGGTTCTTGGCCTTTTGGTTTTCTCGTACATCATTATTCTCTTTCAAAAATAGTATGGTCTTTTTTTTTGTTCTTTAATTTGATTAAATTTTTCAAACCAAAGGCTCTTGCTACTGAAAATAAATCAAACCAATTAATTTCAATCAAAATTATACCTTTATATAGAGCTTGAAAATTTCAATTGTGCCATTGGGATGGGTACCAAGGCTGAAAATTGACTTTGGTCATATGTAAATTCTTGGCAGAAGCTCAAAACTTCACAAAAATGGACAGGAATGGGCATCTTAACATTCCTAAGACCTCCTCCAAAGCGTTTGATCTCAAGTGATATATAACTAAAAAAAATATTGTTTTCATAAATCACTAGCCAAGAACAAAGAAAATTGAATTCTTCCAAACTATTGAGAATCTGGTTATGGAACCTTCACCAATATAAGAAAAATAAATCCTTTAATGTCTTTATGAAAGGAATTATGAGCAACCCTTACAGATTTCAAGTAACAATTATTTTTGTGTGATGTTGATTGCGCATTCGCTCGGGTGCTCTTACATAGACACTCTGGGTAGGAAATTTGTTAGCATAGGCCCACAAACGTGGAGTTGAGTAGTCAAACTACTCTTCCAGGTTGAATGCAACCTGCAATGAACTCCATTGTTGAATCTTGTGCACCAATCTATTCCTTCCTCTTCTTCCAACATCTTGGTGGAACACTTGCCATCTTTCTCCAACAAAGTTGCACTCTCTTCTTCCTTCCCCTCATGGACTCATGTCCACCATGAACCATCCTCCTTTGACAAATTATTACTCCTCTTTGATCCCCACTCATGGGATTTAACCCACTACAAACCGATCTCCTCCACCAAAATCCTACACTATCCATATCGCTATTTGCAACATCCTCCCCAAAATTTGCATCTACTACTTCATGTAAATTATATATTTCCATGCACTATTCTTCATATTCTTCAATACGAAATGAAACTTGAAAATCAACATCATCACAAAATACAATACTATTTACCTTGTCCTTCTCCTTGGTTGCAACATTCCATCGGTTTACCACCTTCAGTCACTAATGATGCACTTAACTCCTCTTGCTCAATATTTTCTTCTTATTTCTTCATGCCTTCCTCATTGCATATCTTCAAGCTGCAACTTCTTCGTATTCCATCACTATATCTTCATTTTTCTCCTTTTTGACTAACTCTACTATAGGCTCTTCGCTGCTCACTCCATCCTCATCTTCTTTTCTTATGTCTTTTTCTAGCTTATCCAATCACTTGTTTATATTTTTGATCATCCTCCATGTCTTGGTTTCTTCATACCATCTCCATGCTTCCCAAATCACATGCCTCTTCCTTATGACTATTCCCATCTCATCCGCTACAATATTTCACAACTCTCACACTTATTTTTGCGGCTCCCTAGCTCTTGATTGCTTAGGGATTCTCTCTACCTACAATAATCTTGACATGAGCTCTTCTTTACCTAAAATAGATGAATTAATATTATTTACTAGCATACATATATTAAATTTTAATATATATAAAATATCTCGAGAGTTATTCATTTTCTAATTTCTTTTTTGATTGATTTATCTTTGTAGCCCTCTATTCACCCAATATGGCACATCCTATTACGTTTGTGCAGTCCCTTCCTTTTTTTTTTCCATGTTGCCCCTTCTCTAGCTTTTTAAATCTGCACTTGTATTGCTATTTGTCTGCAACTCTCTTTTTCTATAGCCACCCAATCCCTATATCTTCCATTGCTATTATGTAGTTGTTTTTTATTTAATTTTTTTTATTTAATTTTTTTTTCTATTCTTCACTCTCCCAAGTGACCCATGGGTTCTTGGTCTTTTGGTTTTCTCATAAATCATTATTCTCTTTCAAAAATAGTATGTTTTTTTTTTGGTGTTTAATTTGACTAAATTTTTCAAATCAAAGGCTCTTGTAGCTGGAAAGAATTCAAAATAATTAATTTCAATCAAAATTATACCTTATAGAGCTGGAAAACTTCAATTGTGCCACCGAGATGGGTACCAAGGCTAACAACCAACTTCGGTCATAACTTTTTACCAGAAGCTTGAAAATTCACAAAAATGGACATGAATGAGCATCTCAACATTTCTAAGACCTCCTCCAAATAATTTTATCTCAAGTGCTATATAACTCAAAAAAATATTTTTTTCATACATCGCCAGCGGAGAACAAAGAAAGTTGAATTCTTCCAAACTGTTGAGAATCTGGTTATGGAACATTCACCATTATGAGAGAAATACATGCTTTAATGTCTCTATTAAAGGAATTATGAACAACCCTCATAGATTTCAAGTAAAAATTATTTTTGTGTGATGTTGATTGTGCATTCGTCTGAGTGCTCCTGCATCATGAGTGAACATGATTGTACGTACTATGAACCTCACTCGAGTAGCTCAACAATATAAGTTAGGCCTTATTATTATCCATATCTAAAAATATGAGTTGGAGAAATTGAGATCAAGTTTTTATAACATAAGGGACACCTATCAACCTCATTCTCCTAATTCAAACTCAGTCCATTTTCTTTTACATTTAATATACTTTGTGTACAAATCCCCTAGATCATACCTCCCATGGGGTGAGATTTTTTTTCTTCAACAGATATGTATATTCCATCATTTCCTTGTTCAATTTTAAATGTATTTAGATGAGAGAAAGATGAGGGAGGAAATTAGTGCTCTACAATGTGGCTTTGGGGTTGCATGCCTAAACCACTTGCAAGCTTTAGTACGTGCTAGGTGGGGGAGGCTAGGCCCTCCCCTACATAGGTTTGATTAAGTATTTTATTTTGTATTTCTTTCGAATTATTTTTTGTTTCTTTCCATTTCGTTTCGCTTGTGCTAGCCATCATTTCATCAAGTCCTAGCCTTGAGGATGACTTTGGATTCTTGAAGGAATTTATAGAGGGGGGTATGGAACCCCCTGACACTGATGCTAGTGGCGGTGACCTTAAACAAACCGTGATGCCATTTAAAGAGACAACCACCAGTGATAGCGTCACCATTCCTTTCTTTGCAATGTTTGTTATTGAAGAAGACCAATGTGAGGTGGGTAAAAATGGAGGATTGGGAGGAAAAGGTAAGCCCCTAGACACTTTTTTCTATGCTAAACTCATTCCTAACCTTGAAATGAAAAATGTTGGTAAGGGTCAAAAGAACAAACTTAAAGATGTTGCAATTTTTTTTGTTGCTATTGATTTGAATAAAATTCCTGCAAGGAAATTTTTAGATGTCTAGTTCTCCAATGTCTAGGCTATGAAATTTGGTATCCAAGTTAGTTATTTTAGAATTCTCCAATGTGGGCTCTTTGTTATTTTGCTAAAAGATCATAGTATGCAAGAAAAACTCGTTAATAAATCATTCTAGAACTTGGGAGGTTGTGTTTTTAGGGCCTTAGCTTGGTCTCCTATGACTATTGTTGAAGAAGTCCTTGCTCTTTCCTTCCCAAGATGGGTGGTGATCAAGAGCATTCCATCAGAGTATTGGAAATTGGTTCTAAATCTCCTTGCTCCATTTGGTAAGGTGGTTAGGGTTGATGGGACAAAAGCCTCTCCCCCCACCTCGATGCGAGGGCACTGGTGTCCCTTAACCTCGGGATTAATATTTCACACCATAGAGGATGATAATAAAGAAATTAGTTGTCCTATCGAAGTCCTTGGGGGAATTAATTCCTACTACTTGTTCCATAATGAGGGACACATTCGAAAGAACTGCCCTCTCAAGAAATCGACAAAAATAAAAATAAAACCAAGGCCTCTGATGATAAATTGTCCAAGGTCGATAATGTTAATCCTAGTGTGGAACTAGGGCTTGGTCCTAGGTCTAACCCCTTGAGAAACAAAGGTGTTTTAGAGGCTCTTAATATGGGGGATGCGCAATGCAACCGCCCTGAAATAAGCAATGTTAATAACCCCTTGACTCTAGTGGAGGAGGGAAAACTCATTCCAAGAAATGGGGAGGTTGATGAGGGGATGGTATCCACTCTTGAATCCCATGGAGAGAGGGATGCACCTACACCTAACCTCCCCCCCAAAATTATCCCCGAGTAGGTGGAAAAGCTAAATGCTTGCCAGCTTGCTATGCATGAAATTAGGAAAAGGATTGATGAAAATCACTTGAAAGTTAGCCACACCTGTAATGAGGTAACTGTAATGCAATTAAAAAATGATAATGGGAAAATCTACCTGGTTAAGTGACCAAGTCAAGACAAATGTGTTGAAGAGGCTGGCTTGTCTGGGTGCCTGGGAGTTGAGGAAATCTCCAACTACCCTACCTCTAGATCTAAAGATTTTGTTGCTTGCTCATCCCAACCTGCTAATGCTATTGTCTCGGGGATGGTGGTTGGGAAGGATTATTCTCACCTTGGCTCTAGTCAAGACAACTTAGAAATCACTAATTTTCACCCTGACCCCTTAGGCCAGGAGAGTGAACCCAACAATAACCTTGAGTAGGACAATGGTTGTGTAAGCCCAAGCCCATTTGAAGCTGTCACTAATACTGACCCAGCCTTAGTGTAACCTTTCCTGGATCCTGTAGAATAAATTGAGGTTATTTCTGATGAGAATATCACAAAGGGGTGGGTGGAGAAATCCTACAAGTCCAGGAATGGGCTAGGAAAACCTAGGAAATAGGCATTCCCTTATTGGAAAACAAGGAGCTCAAGCTGACTACAACTAAAAGGAAAAAGATTAGTTTCATTGCACAATCCTCGGTGGCTAAAAGGTTTGAGGGGGAGGAGAAGCTCAAAAAATGCTTCAAGAAGTTTAAGAACAACCAAGAGGATACCCCCATGAATGTAGACAATGAATCTTAATCTTATCTCGTGAATGTCAGGGGGATAAAATCCCTTGATAGGAAATATATTGTAAGGAGATTTCTAAACTTGGAAACCAAGAAGGATTTTGTGCTCCTCCAAGAAACAAAGGAAATGGGTTTTATACTTCATGTAAACATGAAATTCATCTAGAAGGATTCATGCTACTTCACCACCAATCATGAAAAGGGTAGGGGAAGTGTAGCCATCTTGGCCTCCAATAAATGGAAATAGTTTGTAAGTAACCAGGGAGCTTCATCCTGTAATAGGGCAGTTTGGATAACCATTAATAAGGATGGAGAAAGATTTGGGGTATGCTCAGTTTATGCCCCAAATGATCATCATGATAGAATCATGATGTGGCAGTGATTGGAAACCTTGCTAGATGTCCTGTGGTTTTTTGGCAGAGATTTCAATATGGTAGAGCAAGTTGAAGACAAATGGGGTGGAATTGACATGACCTGAAAAGGGGTTGAAAAGAACTTTTGTTTGAGGGCCAAGAATAAAATGAGGCTACTTGGCCCATTAGAAAGAGGTAAAAAGGACTACCAGGGTGTTTGGTTTACCTGGTGCAATGCCTAAAAGGGAGGAAAAAGGATTTACTGTCGACTTGATAGGTTTTATGCAAATAAGGACACATTCAGGTTTCTCCCAGATGACTTTGGGTAGAAAGTCTATGTCTACTACTACACATTATCTGATCACCACCCCATCAAAGCAAGGGTGACCTCCCATCATGATAGGCCAAATGATACCTCAAACAGTCAAAGTTTATCTTGAATGCAAGCCTATTGCAAGACATTGACTGCGGGGCTGGGGTCTCCTCCATTAGGGAAATCAATAAATGGCCCCTTAAAGACATGAGTGCCATTGAGAGATGGACCAGCAATGTGGAGGCTTGGAAAAAGCTTCTTCAAACAATTGGCAAGAAGAGGGCTATAGACTCTAGGAAAGAGGAAAATTAGTTGCAAGAGAACTTGGTAAATGTTGAAACCCTACTACAGACTGACCCTAGTAATATCAAATACAATGATGAACTAACATTGGCCAAGGATAAAATTAGAAAGCTATAGGCCCGTAAAACTAGAGGCCTCAAGGTAAGGGCCAAGATCAATTGGCTAAGTTGTGGGGACAAAGGATAAAAAAATATTTTTTAACTACATCAAAGAAAAAATTTGTATAGAGAAAATTGGGAAAATCTGGGAAGAAGGAACCCTCCTCTCTACCCAAGATGACATCCTAAGGAAATTCTACTATTTCTACAAGAAGATTTTCACCTCTGAAGATAATGGAGAGAGCAGTAAGGGGGCTAGAAGTTGCATAAAAAGGATCATTCCCAAGAAAATTAGCAGGGAGGATGCTTCTAGACTTGTTGATGGGATTATAAAGGAGGAAATATTGAGAGCTATACACTCCATGAGTAATGACAAGTCTCCTGGTTGGGATTGGCTTTTGGTGGAATTTTACAAGACATTTAGTGAGTTGATAAGTGATGATATTTTTTAGGTTTATCAGGAGGCCCTAGGACAAGGAACTCTAGGAAAGAGTATTAACAAAGGCATCATCAAGTTGCTCCCTAAAGGGAGAGACAAGATTCTAGTAAAAAATTAGAGACCTATTACACTACTGAACGTCTCCTACAAAGTTTTGGAAAAAGTCCTGGCATTAAGGCTAGTTGACATCCTCCTGAAATTCATAAAGAACACACAAATCGGGTTCATCAAAGGACGCTACATCCTTGAAAATTTAATTACAAGTTGAGAGGCAATGGAATGGTCAATGCAATTCGACCAAAAATCAGCTATGCTCTTACTTGATTTTGAAAAAGCTTATGATAGAGTGGAATAGAGCTTCTTGAGGGCTACCCTGGAAACCTTTGGGTTCCCTGTTGAATTTTGTAATGCTGTTGCTAATTTACTAAAGGACATCGTCACCCAAGTGGATGTTAATGGTTGTCTCTCAGAGGAAATCCCCTTGGGGTGATCCATCAGACAAGGCTACCCATTAGCCCCTACTCTCTTTGTTATTGCCTCAAATGCCTTGCACTACTTGCTAAGGGACCAACCTATATCTCCTAAGGTTAAAGGAATCACTCTGCCAGATCATAAAGAATTAATTAATATCCAATTTGTAGATGTTACAACCATTTTCTTAGAACTGGAGGAAAACAACCTCTGAATTCTAATGGAGAAACTTGACCTATTTTTTCGAGCATTTGGTGCAAAAATCTCAATTGCTAAGTCATGCTTTTTGGGATGGGGTGATTCTCCATCAAACTGGTTGCAAAAGTATTATTTCCAATAGGGGGGACCCAATAAGAAAGTAAGGTACTTGGGAATACCTTTTGCGATCAGCCCCAACTTGAAGGATATGTTGCTTTGGATAAGTGAAAAATTTGAAAAGAAGCCAGGAAATTGGAATAGGAAATACCTATCACTTGTAGGAAAGATTCAAGTTTTCTAGAAAATTTTGTCTTCGTATAGCATTTACTTTGCATATGTGTGTTTTTTCAGTAGCTATCAGATTAATGAAATTCAAAAGAGAATTAGGGGTTTCTTGTGGTTAGATGGCAAAGGCAAGAGAAAAAACCACTCCGTCAAGTGGGAGTGGTGTTGCATTGATAAGCTACAAGGTGGTATTGGGCTCAAGGATCTCATAACCCAATGCATTGCACTCACTGCCAAGTGGATTGCAAGGGAAGTTTGTGGCGAAGAGCTGTGGAAGGTTTTGGTAAGGAATAATATAATTTTGGCCTCACCTAAGCAAGCAAAATCCTGGAAAAGACTGCCCCTTTGTGATATTCACATGAGTAAATACCCAATGTATCCTACTGGCTCCCTAGTGTTCAAAAGCCTTTGGAAGGCCTAGGATTTGGTGAAGCATAAAGTTAAGTTTAAAGACTGTAATATCAAAGGTGATAGCAACCTAAATTTCCAATCATATTGCTCTCCTTGGTGGAACCTAGAACACAAGGGGAAACCCCTCGCCCTGTTACAAGGGTGCTCTACAAAGAAATGAAATATCTATGGGATCCAAACCTTGCAAAAAATTGTGGATAATGGTCAAATTAAAACTTGGGATAATTTAGTTTCTGGGTTTAATCTAAGAAGTAATATTGCTAGAACTTATAATACTGTCTCTGAAGTGTGCAAAAATGTTATTTTTCCTCGTAACTCTAATATTGTTCTTGATGTTGCTAATGATCTTATTTCAGCTGATGGCACCCCTCTAATGGACATTAAAGCCAAAGCTATTTACAAAATTCTAACCAACAACATATCTGCCAAGGAACATGTTAATAAGTGTTGGAATGTGAACTTTTCTGATAATAATTGAAAGAAGATTTTCTCTTCTATTTGGCATAATATAATAGAGCCCAAAAAGGATTTCTTCAGGTGACTGCTCCTATTACAAAAGCTTCCATTTAAAATCAGTCAATCTAATGTGGATCTATGCAGCATTTGCAAGACCCCGGAATCCATTATGCATATCTTTTTTGATTGCTTATATGCTAAAGAGGTTTGGAATTATTTTTGTAATGAATTGGAAATTTGGAATGTTAATGGAAGTTTGAAATGGTATGAAATATTGTTCACCAATAGAAAAATTAAAAAGAACTGCATGTATTTTGGGATTTCCTTTCTACTGAAATTCTATGGAATATTTGGAGGGTAAGGAATGAGGAGAAATTTCAAGATAGAAGAAGGGGGCTTACTAAGTCGAATAAGAGACTCACTTTTCTATCCATTCCCTTGCAGGTAACAGTAACCATGGAAATCTCACTGGCCAAGTTCATGAGGCTAATCATGGATGGGGTTGTGATGGTGAAAAAATTAGAGGTCAAGTATGGGCATACCTGGCACCACGGGCAGGGAGATTCAAAGACCTTTCTCAGGGCGCTGAGGGAGTTCTAAAGAGTGTTCAATGATGCTGCTGTAGGTAACAACCAGGATGGGAATCTGAATAGACCTCAAATGATCTACAATGCTGTTAATCCTCCTATCTCTATTCAGATTCCCAGCCAATGTTGTTGAGTCTGAAGTTAGCAACAAGGAACGTGGAAGTTAATAAGCCATACTGTGTCTTTTTGGGGGCTCGGTTAAAATAGTATACTTGCAGTTAATAGCAGTATCTTTTAAACTGTAATCCCTGGTGTATATGAATTTTGACCTGGACTGATATGTATATTCTGTGGAGGATTTGAACCGTAATATTTTGTAAAAGTCCCAGCCAGAGTATACTCTATGTGACAAGATGGAAATGTATCTATGACTCGATAAATTATTATTAATATAAAAGGTTTAAATGTATTCTAAATTGTTGAAGAAAGCTGAGACAATAAGAGCATTGAGGTTTCATCTTTTTTTTCTCGAAGCTACTTGTTTGAAATGTGAAGCTCTATCATGAAACCAACTTTGAATTGATGCTCTACCTTCTACTAGTCATTCTTTGTCCATCCCTTTAGGAGTGGAAGAGCATTGATCTTTGTGAGGTGTATATATATATATATATATATATATATATATATATATTTAAATTTTTTATGGATAGATTTTATGATTAAATAATTTGAAAAAATAATATTTTATATTAGATGCTTTCTCGAGAAGATATAGATGAAGAGAAGAAACAATATTTTAATATAGTTTCATTTGATATAGAATAAAATATTAGTTTTGATTTTCAAGTTTTAAAATTAGCATTTTAGAATGAAAAGATTTCTAATATTAAATATAAATTAAGTTGACAAGTTAATTCTAACTAACTTGACAAGTTGTTTGTTATGGTAAAAGCTAATGAATTAAACTAAAAAAAAATATGAAATTAGAATTTAAATTTATTTTTAGCAAAGTGTATTAAGAGAATTGGTTATTATCTTATTTTAAGATTTTATAATTAATAATTTGAGATAAGAAAAGAGAAAAATTATAAAAGAGATAAGATTTCTTTTAGAGAAAGCTTTTACATACAAGTCAGTAGATAGAATCTAATTGAGTTTTTATTTTTTGAAATTCAAGAATCATGATTTCAAATATTTGTCTTCTTTGTTATGATTCAATTTTCTAAGTGAAGTAAGATCTAATTCATGAAAAAATCTATATCAAAAAATAAAAATTGGGATTAATAGTGAATTTAGCATCTTGTAATTGAAAGATGATGTAAAAGCATCCAAGTCCACAAACGATCCTCATCAACCAAAAAATAGTTTTATTTAATTTTTGTCTTTTGTTGGCTTTTTAATGTTGTTGGTGAATAAATTAAAAATGCAAGGCAACATTTAATAAATGTTTTGGTCACAACTTGCGGAAAGTTGGTTATGTAATTTATTATTTGATTTTTTTTGGCTTTTCAAGGCACATTACAACATATGATTTCTTGAGTGTTGGAATTGGAAGTTGGAGAGAAAGCATAAAAAATTAAATTCTTTTCTTCCAAGCTTGAGGGTTGGAAATTGAGGGAGTCATTGGTAGTCATTCTTGGTGAATGTGGTAGGTGGAAGGTCATGGCATGGGATTTTGGGAGTAGCTTTTCATCCATGGTTGAGATTTTGAGAGGTTTTTGCTATAGTTGGAGGTGTTTTTCAATGTTGTGCTGAGAATTGGAAAGTGGTCTTTAGTAGCTAGTGGAGTTTTTGTAGGAAATATTGCTGTGGAGAATATTAGTGATGTTGTGATTGGTTTGCTAAGATTTTAATTGTTGTAGCTTTCTATTTTAAACCTTATATAAATCATATTTGTAGTGGTTTCCATCAGCCATAAAGTTGTATAGTTTTGTAGTTCCAGATTTCTTTGTAATTTGCCAATAGCTGGAGAATTTTGTAATAAAATTTGAAGACTAGTTTTATTTAATTTCCAGCAACTCAACCTCTGTGTTTGATATTAGAGTTTGCAAGAAAAGGTGTGCTGGTGTCTTCATCAAAAGAGTTGTAATTACTCTTGTATGAAGATCTTGAAAATTTTTGGTAAAAGGAGAAATTTATTTTGAAAATTTTAAAACCAATAAATTTAGGATAACCATTCAATTTATAAATGAATAAGATATTGGGAAATTGTGTTAGCATGTTTTGAATTCAACGAAATCTAACTTGAGAAGATATGAAATTTGGAAAACAAGTCTTTTAAAGGAAAACAATGGTTTATTGCATAAGAAGAAACATAATAAGACCAAAGAAAACAACAAAATATTGAATATATTGAATTTGAATATCTTCCATTTGTTTCGGGTGATTTATACAGTGATTTTTTTTTTTTTAATTCTATATAATTGAAAAAATGAAATATTTGATGTGTACTTGAAACCCTAGATCAATGTTAAAAAAGGAACTTATAGGATGACAAGCTATTGAAGAAGTTTTCTCAAAAGGTAGGGATTTGAATGAATTGAAACTAGATGAGTGAGATTATGATGTGTTGAGGATTGTACTTGATTGGTTATTATTATTTTGTCCAATAAAATACTTTTGATTTAATGTGAAATTGAGTGTAATTATGAAATTGAAAACAAAATGAAACTACTATAAAAATAGTCTATTAAATATGCAACAACTTTTGATCTATACACTATTTTAATTTTTTTTTTTTATGGATTTTGTACCATCAAGTTGGTTAAATCCTCACAAAATTCTAGCCACATCTAATTTATATATCATTAAGTATGATTAAATTAGTGTCATTTTATCTATTATGAAATTATTAAAATTATGTTAATTATTAGTGATTTCTAGCAAGTTAGATCCAATAAAACATATGATAAATTTAATGGGAAATTAGAAAATAGTATTTTAGAGCTTAGTATCCTTGTCCTCTATGATTGCAAATCCCATATCTAAGATGCAAGTTTAAAATGTGCTATATATTGTGTTTTGACTATATGCATGGTCAAAAGTTTATAATTTTTTTTGTGTGATGCTTTCTTTCACTAGATTAATAAGGATGGAATTGTGTTGGTGTTTAAATGCATGTCCAAATTTGTTTGGAAATATAATTTATCCTTAGTGAGCTGAAACTTGATTGGTTATAAGGTGTTTTATGAGTAAAAAATGGTGGGATGTCTATTTCGAGCTTTACAAACACTTAATTGTCTTATGATAAAAAAATTGATTATATTATTTACTCTAGAGCTCTACTCTCCATTTGCTCTTTTAGGACAATAGTTGCATAATATTTTGTCTTCTTTCCCATTTTATCCAACCAACCAATTTTGTTTCCTCTTTGGATAAGATATTCATTACATGATTTTCCTATGTTACATTTTAAATTTTATATAAATTGTAAGATTTTCAAATGGCTTCACAAGATTTCTTTTTCTCATGACATCAGTAACAAGCCCACACTATTGATCATCTCAAAGATAAAAGAAAGGTGCAAGAATTAAATTTTGTTACTCTAACAACTTTTTTCTATTGCACCATTTATTGAAAAAATAGCTTAATTTTTCCTCATTGTGAAAAATTTCACAATGGAAAGATTTTGATGCATGGAAACTATTGATCTCACCTAAAGCATCAAATGGTTGGTGTAACATTTTAAAGTTATTAGTTAGACAACTTAGACTTGTTGCACTATTGGATAGACAAAAAATTAAGGAAAACCTATACTATACAATACATGTCACTTTGATGCTTCCTAAAAATATTGTTAGTGTGGAAAGTTTTTCTAGCTACACCAGAGGCTAGAGATGACACAATGGATAAAGTGGGTCCTCTATTTTGATAAGAGAGAAAATACAAGGTGGAGTTATAATGTAGTGAAATTGATGATAATCTCTAAGATCAATGATGTGCACAATGTTTCAGAATATGACAACTTGAGAATGTTGTGCTATTGGTCAAAATTACACATATTAGCTAGTGGTGGAACCCACTTCAAAAAAGATATTCTCAAGGATATAACATGGAAAGGACACATGGAACCTTAGCACTCCTAAAAGAAATTAGTAGGATTGACACATACTTGCTTTTGCACTATTGGTGTAGGATAAATTGTGGTACATGGAAAATTGATCATAGATTCATTTGATGTGACTGAAAAGAGACTTATCTAATGATCACATATGAAGAGATCTTAAAGGAGAGGCATGCCAAGTATTTTATTATAAATTACCGTTCACGGGGCTAATTTAAGCTAGGTTGGGTACTCTTTTTCTTAGAAGGAATGGTATAAATATCTATGTAATGCTCTTTAAAAATGTCTTTTTGGAAAAGAGGAAAAAATAGGCCCCTTAGATAATTAGGCCATCAAAATAGGATATCATTTAGTTAATTAAGAAAAGTACAATTGTGCAAGTTTGACCTCTCATGCTTTGTGTAATGGAAACTATTATATATAAATTATTTAATCTTGATGTACATATTTTGTTTTTTCTCTATTGTATTTATATTATTTAATTGTTATGATATTCTATGCCTTAGTTTGTTCAATTGAAGTTTTGTAGACAATAATTAAAATGTTAATCATCCATACTTGCACCATTTCATATTTACTAACAAATATATGTTTCAAATGATATAAACCTCATGCAAGTTTTGAATGGTGTAAGTAAATCTCTTATTTGACACTTTACTTGATAGTTTAGAATCTTATTTTCAATATCTTCTTTCCTTTTCCTTAAACTTTAGTTAGAATTGTTAGAGATCAAATGAATAATTGACTTCTCAATCTTGGAGGTACAAAGGTGCATTAAAGTGTGAAAGTGAATATCAACAATTTTGGCATGCCCGATGGTACCCAAGAAGAGTTTTCTAATTCACTCTAATATATAGTTTAGAATATTAGATTATTTTATGACAAAAAATACCTATAACTAGATCATTTCTTACCACTCAACCTCATCTTTTGGTCTTACCTTTGGTCATCATACCACAAAGAAGTCCTATTCAACATAATACACCAACACACATTCCAATGGTAGCATTGCAAGTTCCTAGAAATTTCATAAATTTGAATAGTAGTAGTCCTTTAATTCCTCTAGTTCCTACAAACACTTGAATATTATTGTACTGTAAAAAAGTGTATACGCTACACTTTCACATTATGTCCCCCCCCCCTAAATTATTAAGCCTAATTGACCCCATAAGTACCTAAAATTATACATTATATAATCCATTTGTACCCATTTTTAATAAAGGACAAGCATTGAACAAAATAAATCAATCATTAAATTGCCCCCGACTTTAAGCGTCCTAGAAATTTGTGCCAAGACCCAATCGCCCATGGGCGACTAGGTCCCCCTTCTTAGCTAGGATCTATTTTTAATATCTTTTTGGTGGAAATTTAACATTGAAAATTCAACTCGCAAATGTTGGCTATTTAGATCTAATGTTTTGGAAATTGAATAAATGCCTATAAATATCTAGTTATTGTATCATTTTAGCATTAACAAGCTAGAGGTGAACTTCAACAACATTCAAGATCAAGTCAAGAGAAACATTTCAAAGCTTTAATACAACAATTCAAGATCCAAGCATCATTTCAAAGTGTTTCTGAGTTTATATTACCATATTATCATTATTTTGTGAAGCCTAACATCTTTTTGTAGGTCTCTAAAGAATTTAAGGATTCAAGAAAAGCAAGTTCCAAATCCTTGAGGTGATGTGTATGCATTTAGTTTTTCAAGGAAACCATTGAAGGGCGGTGAGTTGCAACATTGTGTTCATTCATCATTCCTTCCTTTCAATTATCATTTATCCATTGTGGAAGTGGGAACACTTATATAGGGTTTGACTAAGGCAAGCCCCTAGATGGAACAACATTTTATCTCTTTGCAAATCTGTAGGTTGTAGGTTTGGAAAGGATTGAAGAGATCTTGAAGCCAAATTTTCTATTGTTGCATTTATTATCATCAACCTCGTCAAGAAATAGAAACTCAATTGTAGAATTTACTAACAACATTTTGACAATTGGAAAAATAGGAAAAAAAAGCTCAAATTTGACACTAGAGGACCCCCAAAACTGAGAAAGATACTCTAACAAAGACTAAGTTTCCTAGGGGTGACCTAGTCCTACTACAACACTCAAAACTAACTTTCAATGATAGGTACACAATCATTTGCACCTTCTAGATCTGTTGGAAGTTGACTGTTTCTATTTATCAGTTGTCGGGATCTTGTATTTTTCATATTAGAGCATATAGGATCATTAGGTTAATGATTCCAAAATATTTCCAATCCATCCCATCCTCAAAAAGGATGCAAGTCTAGGTTTGATTAACTCACCTTAGAGGTTGAAAGTCAATCTATGCACCTTGTTGGTCTACATCCCAATGAAACTATAGAAATGATGGAATACACCCCACAATGTGGACACTAAACTTAGGGTGTACCACATTTTTATGTTACATTTTGGTGAACCAGACATGTTAACATTGTAAACTTTTTAAAATTGGAAGTTTTTCAAACCCTAGATCTAGGTTTTGCTTTGCATTGCTTTGCATTTCTCATTTGCATCATAAATGTTGCATCACATATTCCATTATAGGTTGCATTAGCATCATCTTTAGATCAGATTTACATTCAATTTGCATTCATTAGGTTTTTAAAATTTTGAAATTGCTAATTGCATCTTTAATTTAAGCCAAAAAAGTAAAAAAAAAATGCATGGTTTTGTTTCAAGTTTGGATCAAATCTTAATTTTTAAATTTTTTCATCTTAGACTCAATCAATTAATGGATGATTAAGATCTAGAAATTGCATTCAAAATTGTCCTTTATTCTTGCACATTTGCATGTGAATTACATTGTCTTAAATTGAAGAACTTCTAGAAAAATAATCACTGTTAAACCTGTTTGCATATAAGAACACCAACCTTAAAAAGCAACTTAAACATTCATCTTTTCAATTTTTAGAACCCTTATCAAGGACCCAGTCACCATTGGGTGAAACTTTCCTTGTATAGGTGTTTATGCAAGATTTTTCACACATTCTTGTCTTTGTTTTCTTAGTTTGTTTATGCCTGTAAAACCCAAAATTGGACTTCATAATTGCATCTTTTTAGGAATTTTCATACAGTTCAAAAAGTAGAAAATATTGCATTGTTTCATTTCAAAGTTACATCAAAATCATCATTTTCAGGTTGTGGCATCTTAAAATTAGTCAATTATTGCACTTTAGATCTAAAACTTACATTCAAATTTTGTAAAAACATTTTCACCATTGTGTCAAACTTGCATTTTGTATTACATAGTCCTAAATTCAGTAAAATATGGAAAATATCATTTGTTCAACTTGTTTGCAACCAAAGACAAAAACATTAAACAACATAAAACTTCAATTTTTTAGTTTACTGAACCCTAATCAAGGACCCAGTCACCATTGGGAAACCTTGTCTTTGTACAAGTGTCTCAAAAAAATTTTGCACATATTTCTATCTTTATAAGTCCATTATGTTCTTGCTTGCTGATGTCTGATTTGAAATTCTAAAATAGTGCTATTGCATATGCAAGCAAGGTGTCATTTTGCTTAATTTGTCATAAATTTAGAAAATATTGTTATATTTCATATCTATATGACAATTGTTTACATCATGTTCTCATTGCAAAAATCTTGTCTTATCATACTTCATATTCTATTGTCAAATATTGCTGAGAATTTTAAGGCATTTTTGTTACGAGCATATGAAAATGATTTTATTGCCCCTCTTTTTTTATTTTTCATTGATCCCTCTCCCATTATCTCTCCTATATGTGAGGTTAGCTTGGTGAAAGAGAATACAATCTTGGAAAATCATGACAATCATGTTTTTTATTCTCTTGATATCTCTGCTACTTGTGACAAAGATATCTTGTTGTTTGAGGATCTAATCTTTGATCGTTATGAGAATCCTATTTGTTTCTCTTCCCCTACCTCTCATACTGGGGAAGATATTATTGGAAAAGAGGATGCAATCATAGAAAATCATGATAATCAAAGTTTTCCTTCTCCTGGTACCTCTCCTACTTGTGACAAAGGTATCTTGGTGTGAGAAGATCCTATTGGCAACACAAGGGTAGACAACTGAGAGGGGGGGTGAATTAGTTGTCCCAAAAATTTAAAACTTATTAACTTTATCAAGCTTATTCTTAGATATGATTATTAACCATGAAAGCATAAATCATCAACACATCAGAAACACACATAACACCAAGATTTTTTATGTGGAAACCCTATTAGGGGAAAAACCACGGTGGAGGTCAGTCCACAAGATTATACCCTATTACAAGTATAAAGAAATATGAGTGGTGAATGCACATGCATTCAAGCGCACTGCCTAGAGCTCACTACTCAATTAAAACAAGGCTTACTACCCAAAGGAAGACACACTATCTTACAAAGAGATTCAAATTACATCCGCAGGGATTTGAACTGATAAAATAGCATTTGCTAATACCTAATCATAGTTCTAGTTAAGCACATGAATACTTCTTCACTCTTCTTCACTCTTCTTAACACTCTGCTCTGCCTTCGAAGGATTTAGAACATTATTCACGTGCACACACATTCAAAATACTTCAAATGAAATAAATAGTTGCTTGTATATATCCACAACAAGAAATTAAACTACTACATGTCGACTTTGATGAAAATAATAAAATGATAACTAACTGTCAGCCCAAAACAATAACAATTATTAATGTGAATCAACCAAGGTCAACAACAACTTAGTGAAGACCCAAAATAACTTTTGATGGTCAAAATAGCACAGCAATAGTTAAATAGAATATTACTACTATGCTCTCATGAAAGAGAAAGAATAACACATGGATATCTTAGCTCCCAAGGTCTTGGTAGTTGGTTCTCAACTGTGTTGATTTTACTCAATGGTTTATGTGAACTATAATGTTATGGGGCCTACTGGTGTTGAGCTTGTGGATTGTTCTAAGATGAAGCATGAATTTAAACCTACTTTAATTGGGGTTTTTAAAGAAACAGAAAAAGATAGATCAAGATTTTAGTACTAAAAAGAATGATAATTCATCTAACTTAACTAGACTTGTTATATTTCAAGGAATTGTAAACTAAAATTGAAGAAAAAAATTAACTCGTGATTAACACATAGTTGCATCCATTCACAGTGCCGATTTCCACAACAAATTATAAGTTACTACTTTAAATAAAACACAAAATAACACTTCATTCCTTTAAAGCTCCTCAAATCAAATGATTAACTCAAGATAAATATCATTCTGGAACACAATATGAAATAGATTCAAGTGTGGTTGCTCCTACTATTGGTGAAATAGATAAGCAACATTTACAAATCTAGCACAATCACCAGTGTACAGAAAACCTATGTCTTCAGATTGTTTCCATCTACACTAAGAAAAAACTTGAGGGATACATTACTTTCTATGCTGAATCTAACTCCTAACTAAGAAGACAAAAGAAGCTCCCTTTATGAAGAAATAGGATTTAGTTTTCGTCCCCTCTATCTTTTTTTTTTTAAACTTCTATCTCTCGTCCTCTCTTTACAAAGAGGCAAAAATTCCCTATGTACTAAATGTGCCCAAAAAGAATGTGTTGGCCCTTGTTTTTAGGGTTTACAAAATATCTCACTTCAGAAGGGTTGGCCCTCACATCTTTTGGATAAAGTGGATTCTGCATTAAATGTGTATTCCTGCTGTCCATGTTAGCAATGGATTGTTCTGGCGATGATCTCAGATCTTTTGCAGCTATAACATTAACTCTATGCCTCTACGTCCATCCTCGAAATCCCTTTCAGAGCTGCTTTGAATGCCCTAAAGTATTACCATTAATACTGATCTACCCTTTTTCCGGTACACCCCAACTGTCACTGTGACTCATGGTTTCTTCCTCCTTCCTTTAGCTTTCTTCCTACTTTAGACCTTTCTATACATTGACCATCCTTTGGAAGCAACATCAGACTTTCCGTTAGATCTAGATACCATTGTTCATCGAGCTTCTCCATCAGCTCATTCACAGAGCAGATCCACATTGGTTGCATTCTGTTGGTCCTCTTCATGGTGGTAGTCAACTAGTCAAATGTCTAGGATTCCTCTTTAATTCTCTCAGATTGGCTGAACATATGCCACATAAGATTCCCAAGTGGTCAAAGGGTCCTTCGAATGGAATTGCATATCGGTGAGACACTATCAGGTCAACAAGACCTCATAGCGAAGCTGCCCTCTTTCGGAAATAAACTCATTTCAGTCAGAAGACCCTGATTGGTCGGTGAGACCTTTCGCCAAAGACAAGACACTCCTTTTCACTGAGAGCCCATTCTACTTCAGGGAGACCTTTCCTGGTCAGAGAGACGTTATGCTGAACTCAGAACATTTTGATGAGGCCTCCCCCAGTCAGCAAGACTACTATAGGGTCCCAGCAAATTTTCTTGAGGAGTTTTATGCTGAATGTGACTGAGGAATGCTTTCCAGTTGACTTCCTTGAGAGACATATTCAGATAAATAATTCGATCCTGCAAAACAAATGCCTCCATTACTTCTTAGAAGCATGAAAAGTACCATTAGTTATAAATGTCTAGCAAAAAGAAACCCAACTCTGGCAGAGGCAGACCAAATCCAAACCAGAAACGACACCATCCTTCAAAAATGGTGAGAGTGGGGCCAAAAAGAAATAAGAATAGGGAGAAAACAAACCAACAATGTAGAAACAAGATTGGTACCAAACGAAGAAATGAACCGGGTGGAACTGGGACCGGAACCAAATCCGACCCCCTAAACTTTTGAAAGTTTTAGGTCCAGATTCCATTCTGGTCCCGCCTCCAACAACATCCAAAAAAGATGACAAAGACAGACAAAGGAAGAAAAAGGAAAGGGGGGAAACACCCCATGACAAAAAAAAAGGAATAAAAGAAAAAGAATGGGACACACAGAACTGGGACCAAAACCAAACCCAAACCAGAAACTTTTGCAAGTTTCAGGTTTGGATTATGTTCTGAACCTGCCTTTGACGATACCCAAAAAAAGGACAGAAAAAGGACAAGGAAGAGAAGAAGAAAGGGGAGAAAATACCCCATGAAAAAAACAAAAGGAATAAAAGCAAAAGAATGGGACATGCGGAACTGTGACCAAAACCAAACCTGAACCAGAAAGTTTTCCAAGTTTCAGGTTCGGATTCCGTTCCGAACCCGCCTCTGACAATACCCAAAAAAAGGATAGAAAAAGGACAAGAGAAGAAGAAAGGGGAGAAAATACCCCACGACAAAAAAAAGGAATAAAAGCAAAAGAACAAGACATGCGGAACCGGGATCAGAACGAAACCCAAATGTGAAACTTTTTCAAAGTTTTAGGGTTCGGTATCAGTTCCAGTTCTGGGTCCACCAGAAAAACACAAATAGACCCAAAGAAGAGGGAAAACCCCCAAGAAATGGGACAAAAAATGGAGATGAGAATGACCAACCATAGAAGAGACAAAGGGAAAAGCAGAGTCGGGGCCGAGATGGAACATAGATCTGAAACCTTAATGTAGTTCATCATTTAGATTTGGTTCTGGACTCAGCTCCGAGAGAACGAAAAAAGGAAATCAAAGGAGCTATTGGAACCAGAACCAGGAATAGGACAAGACCAGACCCTGGACAAAATTCCAAGCTTGATCTTGGTCTTGGTTCTACATCCGATAAAATAAAAAGAAAAACGCCCAAGGCTGAGAAGAAAGGAAAAAATAATAGAACAAGGGGGACCCATTTTGTTCCAAAACTAAGTGGGGTAGTTATGCAAGGCATAACAATAACATCTTCAAACATGACCCACCTTCAAAAATTAATCCTCAAAGATCTGCAACATGCTATGAACACCTTGTCGGTCAAAAATATGAAAAACATGAACACGCAAGAGAAAATATCAGATCATAAGCACAATGATCAATGTGGACGTGTAACACAGATAGAGCATGATCTAGACACATCCACAAACATCATGAATCACTAGAGAAGCATCTACAACAACGAAACTAACTGAAATCGCATCATCTTCATTCAGAGACACAAATAGAAGTAATAGAAAGACTGTTAGAATACAAATCTTCATAACTCGATCAAATCTTCATGCAAACATCTGAAACTTGATGTGGATAAACTAGATATACTCAACAAGAAACCCTTTATTCCACAACTTTTGATTATCAACGTACTGAACTCACCAATAGATTGAACTTCACTTCACCACTAACAACTTGTAACTCATTTCATTACAATTTTCTTAATATCCTTGACATATACAGCTACTAATGCATTGATGCTAATAGTGTTGACATCAATGACAACCACATATCAGAAAAAAAACCACAACATCCAACAATCTCCCCCTTTGGAATTGATGAAAACACATGATGTGAAAATCACCATCAACAAAACTATCTCCAACACTTACCCCCCCTTAGGTTCTGACTCTTTTCTCCTCAGTTCTTCCACGTCTTTTTTCCTCACAAGGTTCTTCTCCCCAAAAAGTTTTTCACATTGCTCTTCTCCCCCTTTGAAATCAATGACAAAGATCTTTAAGCTCTGAACCACATATTTGAACATCTAAACCATTTGAATACTCCCCCTAAGTAGCAACCACCACAACATTAATCCAGATCAATATATGACTATAAAAATCATAGACTAATGCAATGCAATGCATCTTAGTTCTGATTAGTGTTGATGGAGCCAAGTTGACCCACAACATGTAGGTAAGATAAAAGTGAAATATCTCACCTCTCCTAAAAAAGACAATCAGCAATCAAACTGATCACCTCCCAAGGTCTTTGATGTTGGTTCACAACGTTGTTGTTTCACGAAGTGGTCAATATGGCTATAATGTTCAAGGGGCCTATTGGTTTTGAGATTTTGGATTGTTATAGGATCAAACACATATTTAAACCTACTTTAACCAATGGTTTTAAAGAAACAAAAAAAGATAGATTAAAGATTTTAAACTGAAGAGAATCTTGATTTATCCAACTAATCAGACTTGTTACCTTCCAAGGAATTTCTAAACTAAAATTGTAGAATAAAGTTAACTTGTAATTAATACAAAGTTGCATTCATTCATAGTGCAAAATTTAACAGTAAATTGCAAATGCTCATTTAAAAAAAACATAAGATAAAACTTCATTCCTTGAAAGCTTTCCAAATCAAATAATTAACCCAAGATAAATACCATTCTGGAGCATAATATGAAGTAGATTTAAATCTAGCTGCTTCTACTGTTGGTGAAATAGATAAACAACATTTACAAATTTGGCAAGATCACTAGTGTGCAGAAAAATCATGTCTTTGAATTATCTCCATCTATACTAAAAAAATATGGAAGATACATCACCTCCCCTTCCTATTGATCTAAAAATTCCTAACTTCCTACAAAACCCTAGCTTGCTAACCTTTCTTAACCCTAACTTGTCTAATAATAATAACCAAAAGGAAGAAGATAAAGATCAAAAAGATCAAGCTCCCTCCTCCTTTACAAAGAGGAAAAAGTGCCATATTTATACATGCACATCAAAAAATGCGTTGGCCCCCCGTTTTAGGGTTTACAAAATAAGTAGGTTATAGAAAATGTCGGCCCTAGAAGAGTTTGGAACAAAGTCAATCATGCATTAAATATATATACTTTGTTCATGTCGGTGAAAGATCTCCCTCAGGCATGGTCTTTAGATTTTTTACAACCACCATCATTAACTTGCAGCCCTTGTGTCCGTCATTAAGACTTCATGCATTTCATCCTCGACCTCGAAAGCTGCTCCCACAGAGCTGCTTTGAATGTTCTAGGGGTATTGTCATTCACGCCCACCTACTCTTTCCAATGAACGTACCGTTCATCATTAAGAATCATGACCTCCTCCTTGTATGCTTTCCTCTCGGCCTAGAACCTTTCCGTGGGCTGATCTTCTTGTGAAGCGGCATGAGATGCTCCCGAACTGCTTTAACCCTACAAAAAAATGCTCTTATCAGTCCTCTAAAGCATAGAAAACATCATCATTCATCCTACCCTTCATATATCTTTCATTCAATTATACTTAAAAAAAGACTCAACTCTGGCGGAGGTGGAACCAAATCCGAACCAAAAACATACTTACCTTTAACACTGGCGGGGGCAGGGCCAAAATGAAACTGGAACTGGGACCAGAGTTAGAACAGGAACAAAACATGGAAATAACCAACATTTACAAGTTCATCCCACATTTTGGCTTTGCGTCTGCAAAAAGAAAAGTAACCTGGGACCGCAGTAGGGCAGGGGCGGAGTCAGAACCGAAATGGGGAAACAAAAACTGGCAACAACTCCATATCCCAAATCCTTCCCGAACTCGACCCCACAAAAGAGACCAAACTCAAGCAATAAACGAATGAATGCAAGTGGGATTAGAATGAAAACCAATCTTGAGCGGACCCCGACGAGGGCAGAGGTGAAACAATACCCGACCCTAAAAATTTTCCAAGTTACTAGTTTAGATTCCATCCCGACTCCGCGTCTGACAACATACAAAAAGACAACGAGGAAAAAGATGAGAGAAGAAAAAGATGGGGAGAAAACACCCCATGACCAAACGCAAGGAACAAAAGCGAAAACAAACACCCGAGCAGAACAGAATCAGGAATGGAACGAAAACCAGAACTTGGAAGAAATTCCAAAGTTTGGTTTTGGTCCTGGGTCTGCATCCGCCAAACAACAAAGAACAAGCGAAAAGGGGCAGAACCGAAAACAACAAATGGAGACGGGGCGGAGACAAAACCGAAATGGAACTACACAAAGTTTGAAGTTCCATTTCTGATCCAGATCTAGTACCGACCAAAGAGAAAAGAATAACATAAGAACAAGGGAAGCAGGATCAGAATGAAAACCAAACCCGACCCGAACAACAAAGAGTGAGGAAGAAAAATAGCAAAGACAAAGTTAGGACAAGAATGCAAAATGGAAATTTAAAACTTCCCATGAGTTCCACTTCCGCTTCCGCTTCCACTCCCGCACGAGAAAATAAACAAAGCACAAGGAAAATGACCAACAAAACAAAGAAACAACAAAAGAGAAGGGCAGAGTCAGAGTCGGGACAAGATTTGAACTAGAAACCGTGAAAGAGTTCCATGTTTAGATTTGGTTATGGGTTCGCCTCCAACAGAACAAACAACAGAAATAGGAGCAAAAAAACAAAAAAAACATCCTAAGTCCCAACCAAGCAACCAATGGTGACCAAAACAAAACAAAAGGGGAACCCATTTTAATTAAGTTCGAAATGGGGTGGTTATGCAAGGCATAACAATTGGCGACTTGGCTGGGAAAATGGTTTAACCATTTTCAAGAAACTAAAGGATTCAGTCACCCAAAACTCCTGGTTTATGGACATCATAATTCGAGTTAGGTTAGCTTCAATAAACAAGGTTGAGATAGAACCTCAAATGTAAATCAACACTAGCTACCCCTAAATCTATGTGTGTGCTTGATGGTGCATCACCCTTTTACAAAGTTTTCCTCATCTTTCGAACAATAACGTGCAAGATTTGAACTATATGAGTTGATTCCCTTTAGTTGTTGTGCAATGATATCCTAGGCATTGCTGCATTTCTAGTCAAGCGTCCATAGCTCTGATGGAGATACCTCTAGTTTTCTCACAGTATTGCTCTACTACCAGTCATGCGTCCATAGCCCTGGTAGATATACTGGAATCACCCATTCATATTGAGTTTTCTTTTCTTAGATAGTTTTCTTTTATTTTCTTTTCTCTTGAAGTTTCAGATATTTCAATCAATTCTTTCTCAATATGTCAGATGTCTGACATCTGTTCTAGGTTGAAAACTACCATGGACCTCATAACAGCATTTGGGGAATTAGATTTTTCACTCAAATCTTGCAACACCATCGCCCTAAGACAAATGTACCATTACAAAAGGAGATTTTTATATTGATTTGTAGTAGATTCAATTATAGTTAATGAAGATTGCTTACTTTACACCTTGTTTTCAAGACTTTCCACAACTATTATTGATAATGGGCATAAAACAACGAATTTAGGAAAAAATCATCTAATCAAAAAACCTGAAAATATCTAAACTAACCTCTCTCTAGGCAACCGAAGTATACTTCAGATAACAACCCACTTACAACTGCATAAAAACAAAGGAACAACAAGCAAAAGAACAAAAGAAAAGGAAAACAAGGAAAACAACAAAACTATTTACATATACACAACCCAACAAAGTACAAGATCCTTCACAACCCAAAATAATTTTTGAGAAACTATCCATTCACTGGAAATGGAACAGGTTCTCCTGTTAAACTGTTAAGTCGGAAAGCATTTTCTCCTAGGATTTCAGCAATTTGATAGGGACCCAACCAAAGCTTATCAAACTTCTGGTGATCACCTTTCTTTTCGTTAGTCTTATCCCATAGCAGCACAAGGTCTGATATTCTGAAAGGCTTGATTTTGGATCTTTTTCCAAACCAACATTTGACAACCTAGTGTCTAAAGAATTGCTGCAAAGTAGAATCTCTCTGCTCTTCTAATCTCAGCAAGCCAGCTAACCTTACTTCAATCCTATCATCACTAGAGTAAAATTTTTGCATAAATTTTAGGACAGGTATTTGCAACTGAATAGGGAACATGGTCTCTTGGCCATATACTAGCTTAAATGGTGAACTCTTTAAAGCAGCCTTGATCCTAGTCCTATCTTCCCATAAAGAAAATCTTAATTGGGTATGGCAGTCCCTAGGATTGTTCTCTAACAATTTTTTTTACTACTCCTAGGAGATTCTTATTAGTTGATTCTGCAATTCCATTTCGTTGTGGATAATGGTTTGAAGAATACTTTAAAACAATTTTATGATCATAAACCCATGATATAAACTTGGTAGAAGAAAAGGCAGGGAAATTGTCACATACCAGTGCAAAGGGTACTCCAAACTTGGTGGTAATGCATTCAGTGAGGAACTTGATTACCAGTTTCATTGTGCTATTCTTGCAAGGTATAGCTTTTTTCCATCTCGTGTAGTAATTCGGGGCAGTCAAAATTAATTTGTGTCCTGCAGAAGAATTAGGATTAATTACCCCAATAAAATCCAGTGCCCATTGGGAAAATGGTCTTACCTCATATACTGGATGTAGAGGCATTGTTGAATTACACTCCTTTGATGCAAAAGTATGACATGTATGACATGTCCAGATGTGTTGATGTGCATCCCTGAACATGTGGGGCCAATAATAACCAGATCTAAGGATTTGATGAGCCAAAGAATCTGCTGATATGTGTCATGTGCCATGCCTACCATGGAATTCAACCATGGTATGCTTAGCTTCTTGTTGATCAAGGCATCGTAGATAAACTCCCTCAAAATTCTTTTTGTATAACAATCCTCCTTTGAGCATATAATGGGAGCTTTTCATTCTCAGTGCTCTCCTCTGAGTCGTATTCATTCCCTCTGGGCACCGATTATTAAGCATGAAATAGATAATATTGGCATACCAAGGGTCATTAGAAAAGGACTGTGTTGTGTACTACTAAAAAATAATGTTTTCACTAGCATCTGCCATTGATTTAGATAGGCCTTGACCTCATACAAGTTTCATAGGGTGAATCTCCAGATCAAACTCCTGTAGAATAGCCATCCATTTCCCCCTTCGTTCTCCCAACTCACTCTGCATAAGTAGAGACTTTAGAGTAGCATCAGGAACTACAAAAATAATCTGACTTCGAAGGATATAATGCTTGAACTTCTTGACAGCTCTAACCAACGCAAAAGGTTGTTTCTCAAGAGGTGGGTACTTGAATTTAGCATTCTTAAACGGAGAGCTCATGAAGGAAATTGGTCTCTCATCCCCCTCCTCTCTTCGTTGTGTCAGGACAGCTGCACATGAGTGTTCAGAGGCAAAAGAATAAATATAAAATGGCTTCAAGAAGTCAGGACTGATGAGGACTGGTGCCTCCAAAATGGATTGCTTAACTTGAGAAAAATTAGGCTTTGCCTCATTACTCCATTCTATTCTAACATCTTTCTTCATCATTTCATTCAAAGGTTTAACAATCTCTGCAAAACCTGTAATAAACTTCCTCACAAAGTTGATCTTTCTGAAGAAAGATCTCATCTCCTTCTTACTCCCTGGTATGGTTAACTTTAGGATAGACTCGACTCAGTCTGGATCTATCAAGATTCATCTTTCCGAGATTATGTGTCCCAAAATTTTCCCTTCAAAAACCTTGAACACACACTTTTTAGGATTCAGAGAGACACCATATCAGATACATCTTTCAAGAAGTTTAGCCAAGTCTATAGCATGGTTTAGTCTATGTTTAGAGAATATTGTCAAGTCATCCATATAGACGATGATGCACTTACCAATCAAATCTTTGAACACTACATCCATGGCACGCTAAAAGGTCACTCTAGCATTTATCAAACCAAATGGCATCCTTCTGTAAGCAAATGTTCCCCACTTAGTAGTGAAGACTGTCTTCATTCTGTCTTCATAATTAACGATCACCTAATTGTACTCAGAATAGCCATCTAGGAATGACATCATCTAAGACCCATTGATAGTTTGCAAGACTTAATCCAGAGAAGGGAGTGGGTAGTTGTCTTTTTCTGAAGCTCTATTCAGATTCCTAAAATCTACACATAGCCAGATCTCTCCATTCTTATTACAAACTGGAACCAAGTTAGCCACCCATGTTGAATGTCGTATAGGGAAGATTATTCTTGCAAAAAGCAATTTTTGAACTTCCTTAAAGATCGGTGGTTTAATCAAGGCGTTGATGGGACGTTGTTTCTGCCAAAATGGTCTAGCTTCAGGCTTCAAAGGGATAGTATGAGTTATCATAGAAGTATCAAATGTTTTTAGATTTTCATACCCCCAAGCTATCGCAACAATATCTTTCCTTAGTGCCCTCAATATATCTTTTCTAATTGCTTCAGGGTTGGATTTCCCCATGTAAACATTTCTTTCAGGGCCAAAATTAGCTAAGTTAACTGGTTCATATTCACCTCCTTTATCTTCGATTGATACCTTTTACCAAGCCCTTGGGTTTGAATCAAAAATTCTTTCTAAGGCCACCATTCCCTTGGGAATGCTATTACCTTTTAAATTGAGGACCCCCTCTGTATCACAATCTTCGGGGTTCTAGTCTCCTTGATCCCTATCAGACTCATCAATGATCTATCCTTCAAAAACATGTAAGCTTGCTAGAAAAGTAAGGATATGTTGATCATCATCAAAGACTTGAAATTCCTGACATTATCAGGAACAACTGGGGTGGATATCAATTCTACTAAGAATATCTTAAGCTTGGAGCCTTGCATGGGTTCCAGGATATTTGCGGAAACAACTAATGAATCAGCTATTTGATTCTCCTTTCTAAGGATTAAACTAATCCCAAAAGCATCAAATTTTTCAATCAAGTTCCATACCCAATTTCTATAAGCTGCTATCCTTTTACTATGACATGTGTACTGGCTGCGTACTTGCTTGATAATCACTTCCGAATATCCTTTAACCACCAAGGCAATGACCTTTTTCTGATGTGCAAACATCAGTCCCTGAGCTAATGCTTCATATTCTACTATATTGTTAGTGCATCCAAATTGCAACCTGTAAGAAGCAAAAAATGTTTTCCCTTTTGGACTGGTTAATCCGATCCCAACACCACACCCTGTTTTGGATTTGGATCCATCAAATGTGAGGGTCCATAGCTGATCATGAGCTGGGGTTGATCCCTTTGAGGTTAATGTGGGTATTTGGATAAGGTGACCCATAGGCGAGGCCACTTGATCTTTTGCATCAAATATTGGGAATGGGTGTTTAATAAGCTCATCAGGTGCAATTTCTGATTCCCTGTCAGATATATCATGTACTCCTAGGATATCTTTCTGACAATAACTTGTATCTTTGATTAATCCCTTGGGTTTTGGTATACTTGTGAGTGCAAGGGTATCAAAAAAACCTTGGGGTTGTTCATCGTAACTACATTGGTTTGGTATTATGACCAGGGTAGGTTCAGTTTGAGGAGGGACTTCCTCTGAAGGTATATTATCCCTAATTAACATTATTGCATTTTTGGCTTTGAATGAGAAGTGATTTGAAACGGCCTCAAGGTGACTTGGGCGGGTATTTTCAGTTTGGGAAACATGATTTAGAACACTAATGCAGGGTTGGCAGGTCAATTCTAAATGATCTTGGTAGTGTACCCTGCACCAATTAGGGAGTAGAAGACTTCGCAAATTGATATCTTTGCCTAAGACTAGATGATCCTATTGCAGCTTCTTGATCAATACCTGTTGGTTTACATTAATCATGGGATCATGGAATTTTTGCATTGACAAATCCTTAGAATCAAGAACCGAAAAAGTTAGAACTTCCTCTCTTTTATAAACCCCTATCTCGGTTTCAAAATAAGCTACCTCATTGGGAAACTCGTATTCAATGATGATATGTTTAAGGTGAGGTTCACTTTCAATCCTAATCTGCGTAGGCATTCCCCTCCATGGTAGCCACATGTGTGAAAAGTTGAGGGAGAGATATCCCTCTATACTCTTTATTAAATCTCTACTCAACATCATACCATAAGTCTTGGGAATGTCTGCTACTTGAATATCCATATTAGTTAAAATCCTAGGGTCAGACCCTACTTGCACATGTATATTTCTCAGTTCTCCAACTACATTAACCTCTATTTTATCGAGTCGAATGAAATTCTTGTTTGTTTGGATAGGGTTCAATCCCAATTTCTTGCATATAGAAAATGACATCACATTGCCAGAAGCCCCTGAATCTAGTAGACAATTATGTAGATTCTTCCCACAGATTCTCAAACTTAAAAGAAATGGTGGGGTACCTACCTTGCTTTTGAACAAAGCTATGTTCATGTCCATACTGGGTGCCACCTTGGTTTTCCCTTTTGATTTATCAGCTTCTTCCAAAGCTTTCAACACTATATCTCGTTGGGCAGGGCACCACTTTAGGATGTCAAAGTATGATAAAGAGGTTTTTTGTTTCTGCATCTCAGAAACAATATCAAATTCTATGTTATAGCTTGCATTACATTTGAAAACACCAGATGAATTACCTTTGTTATGGAAGTCAGGTGGACCCTTCGGTGGAGGAGGGTTGTTATTGGTACCCTAATTCAGAGGAACCATATGGTTAGGTGGTGTTGATGTAGTGAACAAACCCTTATTCTAATTTCTTAAAAAGTGTCCTCCCTTTATCTGAAAGGCTTGGGCATCATACACATCTTCCTCTAGTTCATTCTCATTCTGCATTGGGAATGAAGGTTCTTCTTCAAAGAGGTCATAAGTCATAGCAGTATCCACTGAGCCACCTCCTTTATTTGAATTCCCTTGGAATGTTTGGGCATTTGCCTATGCCATCTTCATGACCTCCATTTCAAGGTAGTTTACCTTAGAATGAGTTGCAGTATCATGCAACCTGCACTAGTTAGTCATAAAATCGAGGTCAGCCACATTTGCAACATGTGGCCTATCCTCATTAGCTTGATAATTGTGAGAAACCCCACCATTATTTGGCCCTGTATTCCATTGTCTGTTGTTATTTGGCCTCTGGTTATACCCTCTACTCTGATTTTGATAGCCTTGGTTAGGGAAGTTTTGGCCTTGATAGTTCCTCTAGCTATGATTGTAGTTGTTCAAATAATTACCCTGATTGTTATTACTCTGATTAGGGTAATTACCTTGGTTTTGAGAGGGGTTTAGTTTAAGGTGAGCCATATCATTTGTGACTTGAGACAGAGTTTTCTTTAAGGTCTCCACCTCGTTTGTGAGTTGAACTGTCTTTTCACTCTCAGCACTCTTAGCAACAAGTGGTTGACTGACGGGATTTGGTATTCCAGCTTGGTTCTGATGACCATGTGGACTGTGATGAGACTGTGATTGTTGAGAGAAGTTAGGAGCTCCATTGGTAAAGAATGGAACAGGAGATTGAGTCTGCAACTCAGATATAGGTTGATAATGGGAAGGAGACATCCTTGGGATAGTATTAAATAAATGGATTGGGTTAGGCATTTGATACCCCATTGAAGGAAAACCTCCTCCCAAGTTTCCTTGTTGAGAACTATTTTGTTGTTGTAGCTTGATGGCTAGATGATAGACTTTAGACAGGGAATCAATATCTACTGGCTAATAAGTCCTTTATAGGAATAGCCCAAGCAAAGGGTCTATAACTCTAAAATATGCCTGAATGGCACTATTCTTAGCAACTAGATAGGGGTCCTGCAGTCTCCTATACATTCGTTGAAACCTGGTATTAAACAAGGGCAGGGATTCACATGGCTCCTTCCTAATGGTAGAAAATTGGTGGAACAAAATGGCTAGATCCACATAAACTCTGAACTGATTGATGAAAGCATTCTCCAGGTCTGTCTAGCTCAGGATAGAACCTTGTGGAAGATTTAGGTACCAGTTGTACACCATATCCCCTAAGGAATAAGGGAAAAACCTACAAACCACATCATGGTAAGCTATCTGAGCTCTAGTACAAGCATCCTTAAAAGCTTGTATGTGCTCTTCAACACTCCTTGATTTTCCATGAATGTATTTGAGACAAAATCTCTTAGGATTCTTAGGAATATCATGAAATCCTCTAGGAATAGTCCCTAATGGAGAGGGATTATTCATAAAAAATGGCATTGGTGGCAGTGGTGGGGGTTGAGCTAGTTGTTGGATGGGTTGAACTAGCTGTAATGGCACTTGAGATGGATTCACTGGTGGATTGATAGGTATCCACCAGGGTATTGGTGAAAATCCTGGTGGAGTGAGTGGAGCTAACAAGGGTGGTATAATGGTTGCCCTAGTCTTGTGAATCTTATTTCTTGTTGGGGTCTTGAGTTCTATCAAAGGTGTTGTCAGTTGATCGAAGAACTCTATGAAAAAACCCAATATTATCTAGTTTACTCTTTTGGCCCTCCTAGTGCCAGATCTATTGATGGAGCCAAGTTGACCCACAACATGTAGGTAAGATAAAAGTGAAATATCTCACCTCTCCTAAAAAGGACAATCAATAATCAAACTAATCACCTCCCAAGGTCTTTGATGTTGGTTCACAACATTGTTGTTTCATGAAATGGTTAATATGGTTGTAATGTTCAAGGGGCCTGTTGGTTTTGAGCTTCTAGATTGTTATAGCATCAAACATATATTTAAACCTAATTTAACTGATGGTTTTAAAGAAATAGAAAAAGATAGATTAAAGCTTTTAAACTGAAGAGAATGTTGATTTATCCAACTAATCAGACTTGCTACCTTCCAAGGAATTCCTAAACTGAAATTGCAAAATAAAATTAACTTGTAATTAATACAAAGTTTCATTCATTCACAGTGCAAACTTTAATAGTAGATTGCAAATCCTCATTTAAAAAAAACATAAGATAAAACTTCATTCCTTGAAAGCTTTCCAAATCAAATAATTAACCCAAGATAAATACCATTCTGGAGTATAATATGAAGTAGATTTAAATCTGGTTGCTTCTACTATTGGTGAAATAGATAAACAATATTTACAAATCTGGCAAGATCACCAGTGTATAGAAAACTCATGTCTTTGAATTATCTCCATCTATACTAAGAAAATCTAGAAGATACATCACCTCCCCTTCCTATTGAACTAAAAATGCCTAACTTCCTACAAAACCCTAGCTTGCTAACCTTTCTTAACCCTAACTTGTCTAATAATAATAATAACCAAAAGGAAGAAGATAAAGATCAAAAAGATCAAGCTCCCTCCTCCTTTACAAAGAGGAAAAAGTTCCATATTTATACACGCATGTCAAAAAATGCGTCGGCCCCCCGTTTTAGGGTTTACAAAATAAGTAGGTTATAGAAAATGTCGGCCCTAGAAGAGTTTGGAACAAATTCAATCAATCATTAAATATATATACTCTATTCATGTCAGCGAAAGATCTCCCTCAAGCATGGTCTCTAGATTGTTTACAACCACCATCATTAACTTGCAGCCCTCATGTCTATCATTAAGAATTCACACGTTTCATCCTCAACCTCAAAAACTGCTCCCGCAGAGTTGCTTTGAATGTTCTAGGGGTATTATCATTCATGTCCACCTTCTCTTGCCAGTAAACGTACCGTTCGTCATTAAGACTCGTGACCTCCTCCCTTTACACTTTCCTCTTGACCTAGAACCTTTTCGCGGGTTGATCTTCTTGTGAAGCGGCATTAGATGCTCCCGACCTGCTTTAACCCTACAAAACAATGCTCTTATTAGTCCTCTAAAGCATAGAAAACATCATCATTCATCCTACCCTTCATATATCTTTCATTCAATTATACTTAAAAAAAGACTCAACTTTGGCGGAGGCGGAACCAAATCTGAACCAGAAACATACTTACCTTTACCACCACAGGCGGGGGTGGGGCCAAAATGAAACTGGAACTGGGATCGGAGTCAGAACGAGAACAAAACATGGAAATAATCAACATTTCCAAGTTCATCCCACATTCCGGCTCTGCGTCTGTAAAAAGCAAAGTAATCGGGGACTGTAGCAGGGTGGCGGCAGAGTTGGAACTGAAATGGGGAAACAAAAACTAGCAACAACTCCATATCCCATATCCTTCCCAAACCTGGCCCTGCAAAAGAGACCAAACTCAAGGAAAAAATGAACGAACGCAAGTGAGATCAGAACGAAAACCAATCATGAGTGGACCCTGATGGGGGTGAAACAAATCCCAATGGGGGCGGAGGCGGAACAAAACCCGACCCTAAAAATTTTCCAAGTTACCAATTCAGATCCCATCTCAACTCTGCCTCTGACAACATACAAAAAGATGACAAGGAAAAAGATGAGAGAAGAAAAAGAAGGGGAGTAAACACCCCATGACCAAACACAAGGAACAAAAGCAAAAACAAACACCCAAGTGGTATCGGAACCGAGAATGGAATAGAAACCATAAATTGGAAGAAATTCCAAAGTTTGGTTTCGGTCCTGGGTCCGTATCCACCAGAACAACAAAGAACAAGCGAAAAAGGGAAAAATTGAAAATGAAAAATGGAGATAGGGGTGGAGACAAAACCAAGATGGAACAACATAAAGTTCAAAGTTTCATTTCGGATCCAGATCTAGTCCTGACCAAAGAGCAAAGAATAACGTAAGAACAAGGGAAGCGGGATCAGAATGAAAACTAGACCCGACCCGAACAACAAAGAGCGAGGAAGAAAAAGAGCGGAGACGGAGTCAGGACAGGAATGCAAAATGGAAATTTAAAACTTCCCATGAGTTCTAATCCTACTTCCACTTCCACTCATGTTCGAGCAAACAAATAAAACACAAGGAAAATGACCAACAAAACAAAGAAACAACAAAAGAGAAGGGCGGAGTCGGAGTCGGGACAAGATCCAAACTAGAAACCGTGAAAGAGTTTCATGTTTAGATTTGGTTCCAGGTCTGCCTCTGAAAGAACAAACAATAGACTTAGGAGCAAAACAACAACCAAAAACATCCTAAATCCCAACCAAACAACCAAGGGTGACCAAAACAAAACAAGAGGGGAACCCATTTTAATTAAGTTCGAAATGGGGTGGTTATGCAAGGCATAACAATTAGGAGGGGTAATCATCCCTAACTTCCCTATGAGATACTCAAAAGTATCCTTAGGAAATGGCTTGGTAAAGATGTTTGCAATCTTCTCCTTAGTAGGCACATACTCCAATCTAACTTTTCACTCACCTTCTCTCTCACAAAGTGAAACTTGATAGATATATGCTTGGTCTTTGAATGCAACATGAAATTATTAGAAATGTTAATAGCACTTGACTTATCACAGAATATAGCAATAGGCTCATCATACATAGCTCTGATATCCTTCAAAATTTGCTTCATCCACAATACTTGAGTACAATTGTTAGCAGCAACAATGTATTCGACCTCTGTAGTAGACAAAGAAATGGCATTCTCCTTTTTACTTAACCATGAGATCAGCTTCTTTCCCAAGAAAAATGCACCAACACTAGTACTTTTTCTGTCATTCATAGCACCAGCCCAATTAGCATCAGTAAAGGCACTCAAAGTAAGATCATCATCTTTAGGATACCACAGGACAAAATCAACTGTTCCCTTCAAGTATTTGAAAATTCTCTTCACAGCAATCACATGAGATTCTTTAGGATCAGCTTGAAATATTGCAGCAATACATACAACATTCATGATATCAAACCCAATTTGAGTTAAATACAATAATCCACCAATCATTGATTTGTATCTAGTCGGATTTTCCTTCGAAGAATCATCATTAGTTGTCAACTTACATCTAGTCACCATGGGTGTACCAACTGGCTTTGAATCTTCCATAACAAATTTCTTCAACAATTATTTCATATACTTGGATTGAGATATAAAAGATCCCTTTTTCTAACTGAGTAATTTGCAATTCCAAAAATGATTTCATCTCTCTAATCATTGACATCTCAAACTCACTCTGCATCTCATTAGCAAACTTCATGCACAAACTATCATCTCCTCCAAAAATGATATCATCAACAAAAACTTCCACAATAAAATCTTTATAATAATTCTTGAAATACAAATTACTGTCATCAGTACCTTTGTTAAATCCAAGTTTCAACAAATACTTATCCAATCTAGCATACCAAGCTCTCAGGGCTTGCTTAAGTCCATACAATGCTTTCTTCAACCAAGAAACCATATCTCCCTGATCAGTCAACTGAAATCCATCCGGTTTCTCAACATACACCTCTTCTTCTAGCTCACCATTTAGAAATGCTGACTTGACATCCATCTAATAAACCTCATAGTCTTTGTAACCAACATAAGTAAGAAACAACATCACAGCTTCAATTCTAGCAACAGGGGAAAAAGTCTCTTCAAAATCAATTCCTTCCAGTTGTGAATATCCCTTACACACCAATCTTGCTTTTTTTCTAACCACTTCACCTTGCTCATTTAGTTTATTTCTAAAGACCCATTTAGTTCCAATGACATTTTTATCCTTAGGTCTAGGAACAAGAATCCATGTATCAATCTTCTCAATTTTTTATAGCTCTTCTTTCATTGCTTCAACCCAATGTTCATCTTTACATGCTTCACTCACATTTGTAGGCTCAGTCTTTGAAATCAAATAGTATTGTTCTGCAATCTTTCTCCTAGTTTGGACACCTTTTCTCTTATCACCAATAATCTGATCTTCTAAATGATTTAATCTTACATACCTCAAAGTCTTAGGACGTTCTTGAATTTTAGGCTCTTCTGATCTCTCTTTTTCTCTTTCACTATTTTTTCCTTCCTCTTTATCTTCTTGATTCACCAGAATGATTTGAACTTGATTTGAAGTCTGAACTTGCTTTCCTTTGATTGTACTATCATTTTGATCATCAGAATCATATCCAAAGGTTTTGGATGTTTTAGCTATGTCTTCATCAACCTTAACATTTTCATTTTCAACCATTTTCTTCAATCTCTTATTGTAGCACTGGTAGGCCTTGCTTTTAGTAGAGCAACCCAAAAAGATTCCTTCATCACTTCTAGCATCAAACTTTCCTAAATCTTCATCTCTTTTGATATAACATTTACTCCCAAAGATTTTGAAATATTTAACAGTAGGCTTATGACTAGACCATAGCTCAAAAGGGGTCTTAGTAGTATCACCCTTGACTTGTACCTATTTGAGAATATAAAAAATAGTACTCAGAGCTTCTCTCCAGTAGATATGAGGAACATTTTCTTCCAACATCATAGTTCTAACAACATCTTGAACTGTCCTATTCTTCCTTTCCACAACTCCATTTTACTGAGGGGTCTGTGGGGTAGATAATTGTCACTTTATTCTATGCACTTCACAAAAATGATTAAACTCACTGGAAGTGAATTCACCACCTCTATTTGATCTCAGACATTTAATCTTCATACTAATATCTATCTCAACCATAGCCTTAAAGATCTTGAACTCCTCCAGACCTTCAAATTTCTCCCTTAAGAAAGTAGCCCACATCATTCTTGAATAATCATCAACAAGCAACATGAAATACCTATAACCTTGTAAACTTATGACTCTAGAAGGACCACACAAATTAGTATGCACAAGCTCCAACAAATCATTTGGATTATGTTGTTTGCTCCAAAATGAAATTCTAGTTTGTTTCCACAATTGACATTGCTTGCATATGGCATTAGCAGGCTTTACCAACTTAGGGAGATCTCCCATAGCCTTAGTAGAACTTATCTTGACATTATTATCAAAATTAACAAGACACGTTCTTCTATGCCACAACCAACTTTCATCAACTTGAGCAATCAAACAAATTTTACTAGCACCATTTAAATGAAATATATTACCTCTTTTTTTTGTACCTGATGCAATCACATTTCTGGAAACACCCCAATATTCTACACTTTCCATCCTTGAACTAAAGATTGTAACCCTTATCAACCATCTTTCTGACACTCAAAAGATTATGCTTCATACCTTCCACATATAGGACATCATCAATATTGTTCTTGTTAGGAAAAGGTGTGTTTTACACCTTGCATTATGCATTTAATGCAATTATTCTTGGGGCCACTTAATGTTGCATGTAACATTGGGATATAAGTTAAGCTGTAAAATTGTAATTATTTAATATTGGGGAAAATATAAATAAAACACCCAATATTAAGTAAGGGGACATGGTTTGTAATCTCATAGTTATTGCCACATAGTTTTGTGTAATACCACTTAGTGGTTTTATGGGAGCTTGCTTCTATAAAAGCAACCATAAAGGTAGTTATTGTGAGATGCAATTTTGCATGATTAGCTTTGGTTAGCATTTGTGAAGGTTTGAATCATGGCATAGGATGTGTGGTTGCATGCTTGTTCGCATGGATTGCTTGGAGATAGCTTGTTGCTTCAATGGTGTTCATGGAGTCTCAAGAGATGTATTGTAATCTTATTGCTGAATAATACATGAGAGATGGATGCTTATGGAGGATGGGTTTTTTTCCCTATTGATGGTTTTCCTAGGGTATATCTTGTGTCATATTTTCATTGGTATGTTGTCTATTCTCTTGCATGTGGATTCTGAATACTTAGATGCATAGATTTCTTTATCGGTTATGTGGAAATTGTCTTTAATTGGCTACAAGTTTCCAACAAGTGGTATCACCACCGGCCAGTCCTTGTCTAGTAGGGTACTATCAGCACCTGCCAGGGGACCCCACCCTTGTATAACCATCAACACCCTTTTTAGGGATTTTGAAGTTTTTTAATAAAATTTAAAATTTCATCGCCATGCATTAAAACTCCGCTGGTAAAATATTTAAAAGGGCCATGCAATTTTTGCATGAAAAATATTTTTATGTGGATTTGAAAAGGATTTTGGGTCCACCACCGAAGGAGCGGCACTGCCCAAGTGGGGCCACCGCTTAGCCACCAAGGGTGGCTAAATATTTTTTGCCTTAGGTGCAAACTGTGTTTTTATTTCAGAGGGGCATAAATTTAACCCAAATTGTCCATTTTTTGACTTCTTGGACTCGTTGGAAATTTGACTCAGAGCTCTACATTGTGGTGAAAGAATTTTTTCTAGATTCTATAGTTTTGATAGTGTTTTCCTTTGTCAAAGTCAGGTGTTTATTTTGAGCTTCGAGAGGGCATATCGGGTGCATACGGAATCAGATTTTGGACTTCGAATAGTTGATGGAAAGATTGTTCAGAGCACTACACAGTGGATCAGGTTTGGATATATTTTGGCATGGTTTATTTTCTCTTTCCTTTATCTGAGTTGTTTATGGGTTTCTCTGACTATGGAGATATTATGAGTTTATGGATGATCAGATCTTGGAGATTTGATATTGGATTCATTGTATGCTTAGTTGGACATCTCATATTATTCTATTTTTGACATGGTTATCAGTATATGGTTGGATTTATATGCTTCATTTATGTACCTACAAGTTATGTAATGTTGTAGGTGGTCTATACTTACATGTTTAATTTATGACTTGTACATGTGTTGTCTTTGCCCATTGATATTTCAATGTCGATGCATGTTCAGTTTTGGTGGCTTGGTTTAGTTACTTGGTTTGCTAGTTTGGTTGTCATGTTGAGGAGGTGAGATGGTATTACCAGATACAATCATGATATGAGACCTATGTAGTTGACTATGATTATGTAGATATGTGGACACGGTTGGGTTGAGTTTTTGGTGCATTGTTGGTGGTGTTGGATTGGTTCCTAATTATGGTTGTGGTAGTGTATCTTCGTGGTATGAGGATCATGTTTTTAGTTTTCCTTTTGGGAGCTCTTGTTATATTTGAGTTCTTTGATTGTGTGAGGGCCTTTGGTTGATCTTCATGATGAGATTGTTATCATGATGTCATGGATAGTTTGATTTCACTTTTCAGTGAGAGCTTTTGACAGTGATGGTTTTTGTGGTGATGGATATGTTTATGATGGTTTGGCAGTTACCTGGATGATCTTCACAGAGAGTATGGTTGTCATGATGCCATGTGTGACTCGGTATCACAATGTAGTGGGAGTTGTTGGTAGTGACGTGGATGTATCATTGGTAAGGTTATCTCCATGCGATTGGAGATATGGTTTATTGGTTTAGAGTGTATTTGTTATGATGTCATGTTATACTCTTGATACTAGTTTAGAGTTTGGCATATTACATCTTCTTTTGATACCAAGATGCATATATATGTTATGGTGCATGTGATCTCCTATAAGGAGATGGTTAGATCATGATGTCATGGTTATGTTCTTGATTCATGATTAGATATATGACATTGATCTTGTTTGGTTCTCTTGGTATCGGGTACATTGACATTTGCTTGATTACTTCATGATGGTACTATATTGCATTTGGAGTTTGGCATGGATTGGTTGGTTACAGGTACTCATGGATACTTGGAGACATAGGTGAGGCTTGAGTTCTCTTATGATTAGAGACATGTGTTGAGATGGCTACTCTTGATGAGATTTCAACAGGGAGTCCAAGGAGCCTACACCTTGGTTGGACATGAGTTCAACATGGGCCTATAAGAAGAGTGTTCTTGGATGATTCATGATGACTGGATGTCTTGGAGGAGCATTCTCATTCCTCACTCTTGGTCTACTCTGCAGTTTCACTTGAGAGGTATTGCCCATTGTTACTTTCAGGTCCTTTGTGTTTTATGCTTTATCTTCTCATGCATAAGGATCTTGAGCTATGGATATATGGGTTTGGAGGGTTCATTTGAGGAGTGTTTTCATGTTTATCTCCTTATGCATTGTGATTACACTCATTGATTTTGAGTTTAGGAGATGTAATGGGCTTATTTCCTTCATTGGGAATGGATTTAGTTTTATCTTCTTTGGTTATGAGAGGCTTACATCCATGTTGATTATATGATATATATGTTATGTTTGATCTTGGTGATTGAATGGTTGGGCATTGTCATGGCTTTTCTTTTGGGGTGTTGTGGAGGAGATCACACTTGACATAGTTGGCACTTATAGGTTATTGATATACATGTTTGGATATCATTTTAGATGATTCCTTGTTACTACATGATGTAGTTTACACTTTCTATATGATGTTATTGGTAGACTTGGTACACCTTGATCTTTTTCAGATTTGTATTACCCATGCAATGGGAGCTCTTGGATGTGTATGTCATTCTTTGACAGGTTTTGCACATGGATTTTATGATTGCAATTTATGGGTGTATATGTTTATGGCATGAGTTTAATATGTTTAGTATACCTTGGAGATATGGACAGTTGGATGTATTGGCACTTGTTGTGGGTGTTATTTCAGCTTTGAGTTTGTGTATCTTGATAGCTACTGGTGCATATTGATACCTTTGGATTGAGTGTTTTTGTTTGGTATATTAGTTGAGCAAGACTTATGCTTTGTTGTGACAGATTGTGTGACTTCTCTATTGGATGGCTTCTTATCTTTGTGCATTGGCATGATGGAGAATGAGAGCATTCATACTTGGGATGGTGGTCACTTTGATTCTTGTTACAAGTATCTTGATGGAGCACATGGAGCATTTTGATTCCATGATGGTATATGTGGCTATATGGATTGTTCATTTGATTCATATTTTGAGGTTACTTGTCCCTTTATGCAATGTATACAACAAGTGGGAGAATGTTAGGAAAAGGTGTGTTGCACACCTTGCATTATGTATTTAATGTAATTATTCTTGAGGCCATTTAATGTTGCATGTAACATTGGGACATAAGTTAAGTTGTAAAAATGTAATTATTTAATATTGGGGAAAATAATAAATAAAACACCCAATATTAAGTAAGGGGACATGGTTTGTAATCTCATAGTTATTGCCAAATATTTTTGTGTAATACCACTTAGTGGTTTTGTGGGAGCTTGCTTCTATAAAAGCAACCAAAAAGGTAGTGTTAGGGTTAGAAAGGCAAATATCTAACAATTAAATGTAGATTTAATTAATAAATAGAGAAACTGAAACACACAAAATAAATTATAATACAGAGAATTTAACGTGGTTCACCCAATCTGGGCTACATCCACCAAACCACAACCATCCAATAATTTTATTATCCAATGCAAAAACCTATTACAATCTTGCTAATAATCATATTTTTCATCATACTATAACCCCCATTTGAACCCCTTTTTTAACAAGCTTAGAAGCTTCCAGATTAGGGTTCTACAAAGTCAAAATTTTCCTTGTTTTCATCAATTTTTTCTTTTCTGGTGACAACACGAAAAAGTAGGAGGGAAATTTTTCTCGGGGGTTGCCGACACTAGACCCCGACAAGGATACATGCCAGGGTGTATAGTATAGCATGATTAGTCACCACATACCAACAAGTAGTTATTGTGAGATGCAATTTTGCATGATTAGCTCTAGTTAGCATTTGTGAAGGTTTGAAGCATGACACAGGGTGTGTGGTTGCATGCTTGTTTGCATGGATTTCTTGGAGAGAGCTTGTTGCTTCAATGGTGTTCATGGAGTCTCAAAAGATGTATTGTAATCTTATTGCTGAATAATACATGAGAGATGGATGCTTTTGGAGGCTGGGTTTTTTCCCTCTTGAGGGTTTTCCTAGGGTATATCTTGTATCATATTTTCATTGGTATGTTGTCTATTCTCTTGCATGTGGATTCTGAATACTTAGATGCATAGATTTCTTTATAGGTTATGTGGAAATTGTCTTTAATTGGCTACAAGTTTCCAATAGTTCTGACCATCAAAAGAAATGCATCCTCTACCATGGATCACACTAGTTGTGTTATCACCAAATCTCACAACACCACTATCATACTTTTCCAAGCTCACAAACTTACTTTTATCTCCTGTCATGTTATGAGAGCATCCACTATAAATTACCCATTCATCTTTCTCTTCAACTCGAGCAGCTAGGGCTTTCTCCACATTTATACAACTAGCAAATTCAGTAGACACATGATTATTTTCCTTGATAGCAATAAATACCCATTCGTCCTCACTTCCATTTCTTTTATCAAATTCATCATTTGTCACTCCATCAGTAGCATAATAACACTTCTTTTGAAATTTATGCTTGTTATGTCTTGGTTTAGAAACTCTTTCTGGACACCTTGATGCAAAATGACCTATCTTATTGCAGGAAAAACATTTAATAGGAAAATTTCCTTTATACTTACCTTGTCTTCTGGCTTCTCTTTTCACAATTAGTGCTTCAAGCTCATCTAGTTCTCTTTCTTCTTCTTCAAGTTGTATCATTTCTTCTTCATACTTGAATTTCTTTCTAGAAGAACTCTCTCTCAGATCATATCTCTATTTATCTCTTCTAGATGTAGTAGCCTTGAATGCAAATTCTATCTTAGAAAGGGCATCGCCAAATTCACACAGCTAAAAAGTAGTAAGCTTACCAATCAACATATCTTTAGTAACATTTTTCACAGTCTAGAGCTCTTCAATAGTTGTAGCTTTGACTTTGTAAGCAGTAGGAAAATATCTAAGCACTTTAGCAACAATCTCTGATTCTTCCAACTGTCCACCAACACATCTGATTCCACACACAAGTTCATTCACTCTTTGCATGAAAGTAGTAATATTTTCATCATCACCCATTCTCAACATTTCATATTTCCCTTTCAGACTCTGCAACTTAGCAATCTTCATATTAGCATCACCTTCATACAAATTTTCCAACTTTTTCCAGATCTCATAAGCAGTCTTTAGATCCATAACATTAGTCATCTCAATATTAGTCAAAGCACTCAATAATGCTTCCTCAGCCCTGATATCGTACTCAACATCTCTAATCTCAACAGTAGTAGTAGCACCATTATAAGGTATAACATATAGGTCTATTACTTGTAATGCTCCAGTAGGGTTCACTAATGCATCTTAGATGGCACTCCATTCGAGTCTTCCACAAGGAATAATTTGTTCCATCAAATCTCAGACTATCCTTCTTGTATGTCACATCCCAGATCACCTCAAGCCGTAAAAATTCTTCCAAGGATCCTGCTCTGATACCAATTGTTGGCAACACAAGGGAAGACAACTAAGAAGGGGGTGAATCAATTGTCCCATAAATTTATAACTTATTAACTTTATCAAGCTTATTCTCAAATCTGATTATTAACCATGAAAGCATAAATTATCAACACATCGAAAACACACATAACACAAAGATTTTTTATGTGGAAACCCTATTAGGGGAAAAACCATGGTGGAGGTTAGTCCACAAGATTATACCCTATTAAAAGTATAAAGAAATATGAGTGGGGAATGCATATGCATTTAGGTACACTACCTAGAGCTCACTGCTCAATTACAACAAGTCTTACTACCCAAAGGAATACATATTGTCTTATAGAAAGATTCAAATTACATCCATAGGGATTTGACTGATAAAATAGCATTTTCTAATACCTAATCATAGTTCCGGTTAAACACATGAATACTTCTGCACTTTTCTTCACTCTTCTTCACACTCTACTCTGCCTTCTTGAATGATTTAGAAAATTATTTGTGCACACACAAATTCGACATACTTTAAATGAAATAAAGAGTCACTTATATATATCCACAACAAGAAATTAAATTGCTACATGTCATCTTTGATGAAAATAATAAAATGATAACAAATTGTCGTTCCAAAATAATAACAATTATTAATGTGAATCAACCAAGGTCAGCCACAACTTAGTGAAGACCCAAAATAACATCTCCGAACATGATCCACCTTCAAACATTAATCCTTGAAGATCCACAACATGATACAAACACCTTGTCGGCCAAGAACATGAAAAACATGAACACGCAAGAGAAAATATCAAATCACGAGCACACCGATCAATGCAGACATGCAACACAGATAGAGCACAATCTAGAAACATCCAAAAACATCATGGATCACCAGAGAAGCATCCATAACAACTAAAATGACTAAAATTGCATCATCTTCATTCTGGAACACAAATTGAAGTAACAAAAAGAATGTCAGAATACAAATCTTCATAACTCAATCAAATCTTCACACGAATCTCTGAAACTCGATGTGGATAAACTAGATATACTCGAAAAGAATCATTTTAGTCCAAATTTTTTTATTATCAATGTACTGAACTCACTGACAGAATAAACTTCACTTCACCACTGACAACCTGCAACTCATTTCATTACAATTTTCTCAATATCCTCGACATATACAACTTTTAATGCATTAATGCTAATAGTGTTGACATCAATGACAACCACATATTAGCAACATAACCACAACATCCAATAGATCCAATCATTGAGAGTTATGAAAATCTTATTTTCCCCTCTCCAATGCTTCTCGCACTTGGGAAGATATTATTGGACAAGATGATGACATCATTGATACATGTAGTAAGAGACCTTGATTAGATGAAGATTCCAAGGTAACATTAGATCCCCTATTGATAAAATATCATCAACAAGCGATCAAATCCATTGAGGTCATGAATGCATAATTGGCCATTAGATGTACCTTGATTACAAGACCTCCAAAAAATCCGTTTGGACATCCTAATATCCCTCTAATTATTGGAACTCCTAAGCCACTTATCATTATAGAACCTCCTAAATCTCATGACTATATCCTAAAATTTACATAACAACTTACTAGTAATCATGTGTCACAATAACCTAGTTATCTACCATATCTCACACATATAATACTAGGAGCAATAGGAAAATAGGACACTCCAACATCCATTCTATTGCTTCAACCATATCTCCCACTCACACCTAATATCCAATAGCATAGCGGTGAAGAATATGATTTTGTTGAGCAACTCCATAACACTCCTGCTAAGATATCATGGTGGGATTTGATTCAAACATCACCTACTTATCATGAAATGATTCAAAAGGATTTATAAAAAGCTATTGTCCCTCCTAGTGTGCAACCAAATGATGCAGTAGCTTTGATTGAGAACATGAATAAACCTAATTTGGACATTGTATTTCATCAAAGTGAATTACCTCCTTTAGAAACACAAAGAAAAAATGATGCTTTGATTATATTTTCTACTATTAAAAAGGTTGATATTGGACGTACCCTTATTGAAAATGGTTCAGGGCTTATTATTTTTAGTGTGAAACTTTTGAATAGAATTGGAGTGGATAAAACTAAAATTCAACCAGTTGATTTGTCTATTCATGGTTTTGATAATGTGGGAAAACAACTGCTTGGTGTGATAAAATTACTTGTTAAAGTTGGAAAGGTTACATTACAAACTCCTATCCATGTCATGCCCCATGATCTCTCATATAATATTCTCTTGGGTAGAACATGGATTCATGAAATGAATGGAGTGTCATCAGTGCTACATTGTCTAATGAAATAAATTTACAAAATAAGGTTTACACGATAAAAGTCGATCCTAAATCTGAAAATTGTTTACAAACTAAGAAGGGAATGAAAAACCATTTGGAAACATTGAAACCAGCTATGGAAGTCAAATCTTTACAAATTGATCATGATCTTGATTTTATTTCATTTTTGAAAAAGTTGTTTGATGATGATTGGGATTTATTAGATTTCACACTAACAACCATGGGAGAATACAAGATTACACAACGAGAATCAAGAAAAGAAAAAGAAGTTTCCATGATATCAACACAATTCGAGTCATCAAAAGCATTTGAGTCTATAACTTTTACCAAAGAAGAGGAAAACATAACTTATACATCCACATATAATGATCATGCAAAGCCACCTGCTTCGAAAGAATTGGAAACGATTTATGGAAAAGGGTATCAACTTTTGAAACAATGTGGCTATAATGGAAAATGATGTGGGGTAAGAGAACAAGGTATTTGTGTCCCTATAGAACCTAACACACAAGAAACAACAAGAAGCCTTGGTTATTTTTATTCAAAAACATCAAAAATATCTTCACTTAATCAATAGTATTAGTTGTCTCTCCTTTCCATGTGGTAGTTGTAGTATCATAACATATTCACTACCATGCATGGGGGTATAAACTTGTCTTTATGCAATCATATTTTATTTTTCAAGGAGAAACATATCATCCATTAGGCTCATCTTTGTCTCTACACTTGGAGGAAAGGGGTTAGGTAGCCTTGTCCTAAGTGTATTCCTTCTAGCAAGGGATCCCTCTTAATCTTCTTAAAATATTAGTGTAACAAGAACACTAATATTATAAGGGGGGGCATATAGTCCCTTTCTCATTGTTTGCATGTGTAATGGTCCCTTCTTAGTGATAATAGTATACATCTCCTAGGAAGTGTGATCTTATCAACCAAATTGTGGTATTCTTAATCCATGTGATGGGATTCCTTTGTGGTGATATTAGACTTGATGTCCTACAAGAGTGTAACCTTTCTTAGCATATGACATTCTCCTTGGTGGTAATGCTATGGCTAGTGTTCCCTAAGGTGTGATCTTTTATTCTTTGATTAGTCATCTCTTGGTGGTGATTTCATGTGTGATGTTCCCTAAGGTGTGACCTTTCATGCATTAAGGAATGCCCCTTTTACTATCTTGATTGTTTACCTTTTAGCTTTCATTCCCCAAGACGTTAAACCTTGCCATATTCATGGTCACCCAACACAATACAACTTATTTGGGGCCATGTGTTTCATGAGTGTTTAGCATAATACAACTTGTTGGCCTTACAAAACCTGTTAAATTGCATGGAACCTAGCATAATACAACTTGCTAGCCTTTCTTATTTCATGGAACCTGGCATAATACAAATTTCCAACCATGTTTGGAATTTTTTCTTCACTTTGTTCACAAGAGTTGAACTTAGTGTAGCATTGATTATTTTGTGGCCCCTTATCAAAGTTATCAAGGAATAAAACTCTTGGTATGGTTGGTATGAGCACATTTGTAGACCTAGTGTGTCATTCCCATTTTTTCACCTTGTTATGAGTACAAACTTGTAGATCCAGTGTGTTTCTCATTTTTCCTATTTTATCACGAATACACACCTTGTAGACCTAGTGTATGTTTCTCATCCTTATCTTGGGGGCTCACCTAGTGAATATCATACTTCACTAGCTTGTGTGCCTTGTTTATGGTTCACCTAGAAAATATTGGACTTTTCTATTATGTGTCATGAACCATTTTAACATGGCCACCTAACATAAAACAACTTGCTTCCAGTGGAGCCATGTGTTCCATGAGTGATGTGTATGACTTCAGTCCTCATGGAGCATTTTCTTCATTTAATGGATGAAATTTTTTATTTAAGACAATTTAAGATTGAGGTCTCTTTACCTTACTGACTTGAATATTTTAGTACTAACCTTGTGTTTCGCTTATTATGTGTTTTCATGTGTCTTCTTTGTGTTTGTATTATGTTTAAATCATGTTTATTTTCATTTTTGTTATAATTTTTATATTCCATCATATCATGTGTCTTCATCGTGTATGCTTTGTGTCTTCTAACATGTATGTTTGTGTATGTTGTCTTATTGCATATTATACATGTATGTGTGTTCCTTTTTTATTATGTTGGTTTTCCATGAGATGTTGTCTCTTGGGAACTTGTGCACTCTCCTTAGATCCTTTGTCATCGTATCTTTTCAACAATTGGACAATTAAATCCCTCTTGACATATATTTCTCCACTTTGGTGTAAGTCTAAGTGTAAGTTCACACTCTCACCAAAGTGGGGGCTAAATGTACTATAAAAATGTGTATACACTTACAAATTCACAATATGCTCCCCCAAAAATTATTGAGCTTAATTGACCCCATAAGTACCTAAAATTATGCATTCTATAACCATTTGTAACCATTTTTAATAAAGGACAAGCATAATGTAATCAATCATTAAATTTCCCTTGAATTTAAGTGTCTTGGAAATTTGGGCCAAGACCTAGCCACCCATGGGCAACTTGGTCCCCCTTCTTAGCCAAGACCCATTTTTAAATATGTTTTTCGTGGAAATTTAACATTCAAAATTTAACTTGCAAATATCAGCTACCAGGATCTAATTTTCAGAAAATTAAATAAATGCCTGAAATATCTAGTTATTGCATCATTTGAACATTAACAAGCTAGAGGTGAAATTCAAGAGCATTCCAAATCAAGTCAAGAGCAACATTTCAAATCTTTATTACAACAATTCAAGATCCAAGCATCATGTCAAAGTTTTTGTGAGTTTATATTATCATGTTGTCATTATTTTGTGAAGGATAACATCCTTTTGTAGGTCTCCAAAGCATTCAAAAATTCAAGCAAAGTAAGATCCAAATACTTGAAGTGATTTGTATGTCTTCAGTCCTTCAAGGAAGCCATTGAAGGGTGGTGAGTTGCAACATTGTGTTCATTCATCATTCCTTCCTTTCAATTATCATTTATCCATTGAAATTTTCCATTATGGAAGTGGGAACACTTGCATAAGGTTTGAATGAGGCAAGCCCCTATATGACACAAAATTTTCTCTCTTTATGAATGTGTAGGTTGCAAGTTTGGAAAGGATTGAAGAGATCTTGAAGCTAATTTTTCTATTGTTACATTTATTATCATCAACCTTGTCAAGATATAGAAACTTAATTATAGAATTTAATGACGAAATTCCAACAGTGGGACAATTGGGAAACATAAGCTCAAATTTTACACTAGAGGAACCCAAAAATTGAGAAAGATGCCCTAAAAATGACCCAATTGCCCAGGGGAAACCCATTCCTACTACAAAACTTAAAAACAACTTTTAGTGATAGGTACACAATTGTCTACATGTTCTAGATCTTCTAGAACTTGACCGTTTCTATTTATTAGTTGTCAAGATATTGCATTTTTTATATTAGGGTATATAGGATCATTAGGTTAATCATTCCAAATATTTCCAATCCATCCCATCCTAAAAAATAATGTAGGTCTAGGTCTGATTGAAACACCTTGGAGGTTGAAACTCATCTATATCCCAATGAAACTATACAAATGATGGAATACACCCCACAATGTGGACACTAAATTTAGGGTGTACCACATTTTTATGTTACAATTATTCTTTATAATTCCCTTAAATCCCTACTAAAGTTCAATGTGGAATATTTCAAGGCTCTTGAAAAATACCTCCAAGATATTGTGGATATATTCACCATACATTTTATCATAAAAAACATCACATTAAGATTGCTCACAACATCCTTCAAAGGATGTGGAACCTATTCCTAATGCTCCAATCTTTATTTTAGATTCTCAAATTATGCTTCCCAAGGAACTTAATGTTCCTATTAATCCTACCAAAACCATTATGTAGATGCTATTACTGAGAAGGTTTATCCAAATCCTTCTCTAGGTAGCCTCCTATTGGCAGTGTTTCAAATTATCAGATGATGGTCTATAGGAGGAGGTGTGGAGCCCTTCCTCTTGGTTTTGATCCTTGAAAGTATAGAAATTTTAGATGGGTGTTTTTGGTTTGATTTTTAAGTAAAGTGTCTTTGGTCCCTTCAAAACTTGGTCTGTGTGTATATGGATTATGGCATTCGAGCTACCGTTTAACTATTTTTAGTTGACCATTTGGTTTTCTATTTGAATTTTTATGTTTAGTGTTATGTAGTTCTTATGCTTTTAGAACCTTCTCTTCTTCGCTGTTATGATATTGTTTGTTAAGGTTCAAGGCCCTTCAACTCCTTTTACCATTATCAAAAACATCCTTCAAAGGAAAAGTGCTCAGTTTACACTCATTAGAATAAAATAAAATTTATTCAAGGTATCAACTTAGAGATGCCTTTTTTAAAAGATTAAAGGAAAAGGGAGGTTGATCTTCATAATAATTGTAAAAAGAGCCCCTATAGAATTCATAATAGATTTTAATTATTGAATCTAGGAAATAATACCTATTTCCACTTATCCACTTGTAGAAATAACATCTATCTTCTACCTAAAATATTTCAACTCTAATTTATTATTAATGATTTAGCCATTAGGAGGTAAAATCATTATCATGACCTATGAACTAGTATCCAAATCATAAAATAATCTTATAGATGTAAGAATAATTCCTCCATGTCCACCTATGACCATGTTCCTTGCATTCTCACACGTAGTGCAAGAAGAATTGTTGAAACTAAACCACTTCCTACCAAGTGTTTAGAAAGATACTTCTTACATGTATGTCTATCCTCTTATTCATGCACCTACACCTCAAAAAATTCTATAAATGGATGATGTAAAACACATTATATAATTTTTCAATTGAGATTATCAACCCAAAGAGGAAAAAAACATCTTATCCAAGTAATGTATCAATGGCATCAAGGCTAGAGGCCCCAATACCAACAAGAAATATACCAAAAATAATAGAACCAAATGAAACCATCAAAATAGATTATATTGATATGGAAAAAATTGTAATAAATTATGTACAACTTTGTAAGAGACTTGAACTTAGGGAAAAATAAATTTGTGGATGACCTAAATATGTGGTGTTTCCCATGGAATACTATGCATTCATCTAAGGCTTTTTCCTAGGAAGAAAAATACAACAAAAAATCATTAAACAAAGATAAGTTTCCACTAGGATTGGAGAAACAATGCTTGAATTACCTTATCAACTAATGAGAGTCAAGACCACAACCATGATAGCTTAAATACAAGGTATGTCTCTAGAACAAGAAGAGATAATTTTGGAGTATAAACTATTTTCTTGGGTTGAAGGGGAAGATGCAACATTTTCCAATGATCCAAATACATCCAAAACTCTCTAATCTTAGTTTGAATATTTTACAAGGTTTAAAAGGAGGCTATAGAGTCCAATCCTTCAAGAGTGGTAAGAAATAATTCAAAACATTGTAGGAGATCCAAACTACCATTCTAAAAGTACAAAGTGAGGATTTATATATTCAAATAAGTAGCTAAAGGCTATGTAAACATCATTTGTAGGGAAATCTAATGTAGTACTTGAAAAACCAAGATATTAGGCTAAATTGACCTATATTTTGAAAGCTCTAGTGGCTAGACTACTCAATGTGATAGATCAACTCAAGAATATGATTACAAGTGTGTCAATATGGAAAATTATATCATTCCTAAGAAAATGAATTCTCTTCAAGAAGTTATAAAGATGAAAAAATATACTTAAATTGGTTACTCAAACTATTGATATTGGAGGGAAGATGGTAGGAAAAAGGAAAATTATATTGATTGACCAACCTATCACTCTTCATAATTCTAGCATAGAGGTGTGTAAATAAAAACCTATGCCTTTTTATTTAATAATGATAATTATAAAAACAATTGTTATATAATTTTATGATAGATTTAGTGAAAGCACCACATTCATGCCAAATAAAATTATTGATGCCTTGAGGTTAAGGTCTATGAGCATATGGAAAAGGGAGTCATAAAATTGGATGGAAAAATTTTCAAACCAAATGAATCATTAAGAACTTTTGTCTCAAACTATATGCCTACCATAACATCACTGTCCATTAGGATATTTTGATAATTGATAATCCCCTAGTATTTGACCTATGCTTTTCAATAGACTTTACAACCAAAGTAGGAGGATATGTCTTCGTAGATTGGTCCCATCTTATATTAAGGACCAAATATGGATAAAAATTGAAAATAACGCTATAACTAGTTCATAAAGAACACATTACCCATGAGATAATAGTTAATTTTGAACCTACTCATAGTATGTAAAGGAAGAGAAGAAAAAAGTAGGGATCTTGTAGGGAGAATATGATCACAATGTTTTTGCATTGGATTGACATATAGATGAATGGGTAGATAAAGGATCACAATGGGATCTCTATGAAAAATTTAATTCAAATGGCCTAGGGACCTATGCAATATATGATCAAAGATCAAATTATTTTTGAAGTGAATGGTATTATAAGGCTATTAAAAGGAATATATAAAAAATTATTTGGAATTGTAAAAATATATTTTGATGATGCTAGATGCACCAATGGATTAGGAGCAGGACTATATTTTTTTCATCCAAAGAAAATAAATTTCTTAAAACCTTCCATTTCCAATTCAACTACAATAGTAATGAATTTGAATGAGTTGCTAACACGTGGAATTATTTTAGGAGGAAGATCAAGCAATTGCAAATTTAGGGACTTTGAATTGGTCAATTCAAGAAAGTAAAAGGGAAGGCCTCTATAAATAAAATTATCATGATGTCATACTATCATAGGGAATGTGACCTCTTGGATTTGGTACAAGAAATTAAAATATTGAAACAAATCAAATGGTTGTGATCAAATCAAAATTTGATCTAACAATATATCTCTTGACAAATGAGAACCATGTCACACTAATAATATAGCTTGCCATTCTACATAATCATGACCATTGTGTTGCAATATGTTGTCATTAGTGTTGTAATTGATGTCAACCTCTAGTGTGGTCATGATGAGACGGTGTTTGTAGTGTTGAGAAGGTGTTGCTAAAGCAAGAAGTTCACTTGGTTTCCAAGCACTTTTGAGAAAATTTGCATAAAGATTGTACAAGGTGATAGGGGTGTGTTCTATATTGTGCTCCAAATTTCTTCATTGTTGAGATGTGCTTGTGTGGTTTGGATATGTTGTTCAAAAGTGTTCAGAGGTGTTATATCTAGAGTTTCAAGTTCTAGATCGTGCGACCGTAGAAGATGTGTTTGACAGTGTTAGGATTGTGAAGTGGGTCATTTGGGAGAAATGGATTGCTCTGCATTTCTCCATGTTAAGTTTCTTATCTTGTGGATTTAGAAACATTCTAATATTTCCTATACTTACTTTCCCTTGAAGTATTGAATGTTCAATTGTTTCACAAGTTTGGTTCATTTGTTGTATCTTGATGGCAGTGTGATTGGTTGCACATGATAGTATTCTTAGTTTCATGTGCTTGCACCAGTGAGTTTGAATATTATATTGGTGTTGAAATATTCTAGGATGTTGTCCATAGGATGTTTCCAGACTTGGTGAAGTGTGAATTTGGTTGATTGTTAACATTAATATCACTTTGGAAAACCTGGCATGCTAGCATTGTTTACGGATGTGCTTTGTGGTTTGTGGAAGCATGGTGTAGTGTTTCAATATAGATTTGGGTCCTAGTTAACCCTTTGTGTGGTGTGCTTTCACTTCCTTCCATTGTAGAAGTGTTTGGTGCCAACCTATTTGATGGTTACACATTTGAGGTGCATACGTTTTATTGAGGCCAACTTGGAGAAGATTATTTGTGGTTGTGGATGATATATATGCAAGGTTAAGTGTGTGGTGTGAAGTGTGGCATGTGATGGTGTGAATTTGATAGTGTGTTGTGATATGAGTGTGAGCATGAACACCTAAGTCTACTAGAAGTAGTGAGAAACTACATTCCAGTGTATCTGAAGTTGCTGGAGGTAGTGAGCCAAAGGTTGTGGATGGTGTAGAGTGTTTGTGGTGGATTCTCCTATTAATTTGAGGTAGTGAACCTCATTGTAACATATTTTTTGTACTCTTTTATTTGGGCAGTGCACCCTTGGCAGTGAGCCTTTCTCCTTTGGATAGTGAGTTCTCCGATTAGTGAGACCTTGGCAATGAGCCTTTCTCTTTTGGATCTTCAAGTAGTGAGACATTGGCAGTGAGCCTTTTGTAATTGTTGTTATTCATATAGTGAGTTAATCCTCATAGTGGTTTTTCCCTTATTGGGCTTTACATATAAATTTTGTGTTCTATTGTGTACTCTTATGGATGTGTTGCTATTTCATTTGTTTACATTCACATGATAATAAGGGTTTGAAGGTTAATGAGGGTTTGAATGTTTTAATGCACAACTGATTCATCCCCCCCTTAGTTATCCCGTGTGTCTGAAAATTGGTATCAAAGCTAAGGTTCCTTGGAAGAATCTTAATTGCTTGATGTAGATCCGGATGGCACACATGAATAGTTTCAAGGTCCCTATGTTTTATGGAACAAATTATGCTTTTGAAAAGCCATGATGAAAGCCTTTCTAGTTTCATTAGGATTTGGTGTATGAAAATTAGTTAAAAATGTATATACTATGTTGCAAGAATGATGGTGTTGTCATTGATGTCAATAGTAAGTCTATGACTGGTGTTATCGTTGATGTCAACTATGAGATGGAGATGTTGAGATATTGAGAAAATTGTGGAAAAGAGGAAAATAGGTTGTGCATGTGTAGTTGAGACCTTGAGGAAGTGTTTTGAGTACATGGAGCTATTATTTTGTTGTAAATTTTGAAGCTAGTTGGAATGAAGTAATGAGATGAGATGATGTCTCTAGTACTTGGTTTCCAAGTGCTTTTGAGAAAATTTGATAGAGAAAATCTGTTGTGCAAATGTTCATAATGTGCTCTGATATTATGCTCTGCGTTATTTAAGTATTGATTTTATTCCTATGTGGATATTATAGGTTATTCAAGGTTGTCAAAGGTTGCTATATTTAGAATTTGGGTTTCTGGAATGTTGTACACTGTGAGATATTTGCACTAGAGTGTGAACCAATTGTTCAATAATGTTTTTTGTGGCCTGGGAGAAATGAATTTGCTTCGCATTTCTCCGTTGTATGGCTTTAGGTTGTGAAAATTTATGAAGACAATTATAATGCTTTTATCTTTTTGTATTCAATCTTTTACTTGATTTGGTGTAGTATAGTGTGAGTTTCATTTATCAGTGTGCAAATAAGGGTTACCAGTTGTCCCGAGTTGAAGTATTTGTTGATGCAGCTTGGATGAAGTGTTTGATAAATATTAAGTAGTTCATGGATTATTCTGGATTGAGTTCAAGTGAATTATGTTGTCTAAAACTTTTGGCTTGGTTCAAGGAAGCGTGTACTTAATGTTTATCGTGTTTTGCACAGGTGTTGGTTGAAATTGTGTTTAACACTACATGTGAATCTTGTGGAAGCATGTTGAAGTGTGTTGAGATCTATTTGGGTCCTAATTAAGGATTTATTTAGGTCGCATTTCATTCCTTTCCACCGCGAGAATGTTTAGGTGCTGACCTATTTCAAATTTGTATGTATAATAGCTAGTGGTTAACATTGAAGAAAGTTTTTGAGATGGAGCTTGATATAAATGTGTATGGTGTTGATGCAAGAAGGTGAGAGAAAGAGTAAGAAGCAAGATATATGTGATATTTATGATGTCTGTGATGCAAGTTTGAGCAGAGCAGTGAAAACTTCATGATAGGGTTCTTGAAGGTAGTGAGCTAAAGGCATCCAAAATATTTCATGTGAGATTGCGAAAGTGTATGAGCAATTGTGGTGGAATCCTTGTTGTATTGAGAAGTGTTCTCTTCTATATTGTATTTTTTTTGTGGCAGTGAGCCCTAGCTGTGAGCCTTTTTAGACAATGTGTCCTATTCTAGCAGTGAGCTCCTTTGTACTAGTTTTGCTATTACTTATATTGTGAGCTAATCCTTGTTAGGAATTGTATGTAGAAAATATCAATTACATGCAAATAAAGATTAAATAGAGAAATGAAAAATACAAAAATAATAACAAAAAGAGACAATATTTAATGCGGTTCACCCAAACTTGGGCTACATCCACCAACACAGTGTCCAATTTTATTATCAAGTAAATCAAATTGATTACAACTAGTAATCCTTGCAACTCAATACCCCTGCAAATGCAACAATACAATGTCAAGAGAAACCCAAACCCTTAGCCTTTTATCAAGACTTATGTGGGTTACAAAATTAGGATTTTTTTATGTCGTCCAATAGAAAAATAACACCCAAAAAATTGTGAGACACCACAAGGGGCACTACCCCTTGACCTCGTCTTGGGGGCGCTGCCCCCAAACCCTTGTTAAATAATTTGGGGGGAAACTGTGTTGATAAAAGTGGGGAAAATTTAACCTCTGAGTTTGAGTAGGCTCCATATAACAACAATCCTCACTGTAGTTTTTCCCTCATTGGGTTTTCCACATGATTCTAGTGTTCTCTTATGTATGGTGTTGTGATTTCATTTTTTGTTATTTGAATTTCATGTTTAATCAAACTAATAGAATAAGGGTTTAATGAGTGCTTGTGGATTTGATTATTGTTGAGGGTTTTGAAGGTTTAATTTACTACAAATGATTCACCCTGCTCTCATTTGTCTTGTTCATTTCAACATACTATGCCTACCACTCCTGCAAAAAGTGATGATGAGATCAAGGATTATGAGAATAATGGCAAAGTGAGGAATGCTATCTTGAGTGGGATTTCTAATCCAGAACTTGTGAAAGTGATAAGCTACAAAATTTCTAAAGAGGTATGGGAGAAGTTGAAGAGAATTTATGAAGGAGATGATAAGGTCAAGCAAGCAAAGATGAAGAGTTTCAAATCCAAATTTGAAACCATAAGGATGTCAAAGGATGAAGATATTGCAGGCTACATGCCAAGGGTGGATCAAATTGTCAATGCCACCATCTTGGTGGAAAATTGGAGGAAAGTGAAGTTGTGAAAAAGGTATTGAGAACTCTTCCTAATTCCTATAGTGCTAAAGTTTCTTCTATTGAGGAAGCTTTGAATCTAGATCAATATATACCAAAGATAAATTTTTTGGTGCTTTAACTACTTTTGAATTAAGAGAGTTTGACAAAGATGCTTCAAGGAAAGGAACTTCTTTTAAAGTAAGAAAGAAAGAGAAGAATGGTGAATATGATCTAGATGATCTTGATGTGGTGGAAGAATTTTTTATAAGAAGTCTAAAAAAGGGCATTGGAAAATACAAAGGTAAGTTACCCTTCAAGTGTTTCAATTGTGGAAAGATAGGTCATTATGCTTCAAAATGTCCAATTAAAGTTTCAAATGAAAAACATAAAGATCATAAAGGTAAGTAATTCAATAAGATTTATTGTGTTAAAGAAGATAATGGTACATATGATGATGAGGAATCAGACTATCTAGATGATGGAAGTGATGGATGCTTGTTCATGGCTTTGAATGTTGGAACTAATTCTACTAAACCTGAAAGATGTGTGAGGGAAATTTCTCTAGAAATAGGTCATAGTATTGAAGAAACTATGTTGATTGATTTTCATGCTAGAGAAGAGAGAAACTACTGGATAACTGAAAACAAATGCTCAAATCATATGACAAGTGATAAGAGTAAGTTTGTTAAGATTATGAAGTATGATGGTAGTTTTTTAAAGTTTTTTGATGACACATCTACTAAGATCTATGGAAAAGGTTAAATTAGTTTTGATGGAAATCATAAGAAAGATGATGTTGATGATCAATTTTGCTTCTGGTTTTGATTGTGTTTGAGTTTTTTTGTCATCGACGTTTCGGATCACACTCCATGATCCATCATCAGGATTAGAGATGATGGATCATGGAGTGTGATCCGAAACGTCGATGACAAAAAACTCAAACACAATCAAAACCAGAAGCAAAATTGATCATAATTATGGATTGTGGAAACTTGATATCTCTTAAAGATGATGTTCTTTATGTCAAGGGTCTATGACATAATCTTCTCAGTGTAGGAAAATGTGTAGTAGAGGATATAATTTGGTGTTTTAAGATGATGGTCGTGAAATCAAAAAAGGAAGTTTTAGAACCTTGGTTGCAGTAGGAACAAGAACAAAAGGTAATGTTTATCAACTCAAAAGTGTTGATGGTAAGCTATTTATGACTCAAATCAATGAAATTTGGCTATAGAAGAATGTGTCACATCAACTTTGATAGCCTAGTGAAAATCAATTCTACTAATGCTATTAGAGATCTGCCAAGAACCAAAAAGCATATCAATGCAATTTTCAAGGAGTGTAAATTTGGAAAGTAGAGAAAGAAGAGGTTCAAAACTAAAGAATATTCTACCACATGAACTTTGGAGTTAGTGCATATAGACCTATGTCAACCTATCAGAATGAGAAGCTCTCAAGGGGACATGTATTTTATGTTGTTGATAGGTGATTACTCTAGAATGACTTGGGCAACCTTTCTCAAACAAAAATCATAAGCTCTAGATAAGTTTAAATCATTTAAATATATGGTTAGAATTAAATGGATTTAAAAATAATTTTTTTGAGGTTTGAAAAAGGCGGTGAGTTCAAATCTAATGAGTTTAACATTTTTTATGGAGAGAATGGGATAAAAAGACATTTATCAACTTCTAGGACTCTGCAACAGAATGGAGTTGTGGAAAGGAAGAACATGATAGTTCAAGAGGTAGCAAGAACCACGATGAAGGAATAAAATATATTGTATGTCTATTGAAGAGAAGCAACTCATACCACAGTGTACATACTCAACAGAGGACAAGCAAGAGTAAATAGTTCAAAGACCCCCTCTGGTGCAAAAGCACATACACCTCATCCTCCATTTTTGCTCATTTGATGAAAACATGTTGTTAGGAGATTAGAATGAGTATTTTTGAGTCTTTATATCATTAATAAAGTCAATAAAGACCATTGAGAAAGATCTAGGGTGATTTTTTGAGTTTTGAGTCAAAATGTAGACAAATGCACTCTTGCACTAAAAGATGCTCTTGTAGCCTTTGAAGGCAAAAACATGAATTTGTATGTAAATGTGCAAGGGTGGGGGTATTAATAATGTAATAAGGCTAATTCCAAGCCATTTGAATGGTTTTTAAGGTCTTAGGTCTTTAGGATTAAAAAGTTGCTTCAAAATGCAAAGTTGTCATAATGAAATTTGGTGCAAAATCAACATTAATGATGTAATCCCATTAACTAATGGTTCCCTCCTTCAAAAATCAGTTGAAGGAAGTTGTAAATGATGGGAAAAAAGTTGAAAAAATCCTCCCTTGGGTCAAGGTTGGGTTGTTGTTGGCAGTTTTGAAGTTTTGAAGCATTTAATAAGAAGAAAACTTTGTTTTTTCTATTTTTTACAGTGTTTTTTCTTGATCCCGTGCTTGGTACGGTCTGGTACATCATTTTACAGACTCTAAATTGGAATGGTTTGAAAGAGGGAAGAGTCTAATTTCTTTTGGTGGTGATTTTACTTGTTTTCATCAAGTATTGAGTAAGTTACATCAATTTTAGTGAAAGTGGGTTTGAAACCTTGCAAAACAAGGGTTTGGTCACCAAAATGGATGTAACTCCCATTTCCACCATGGGAGAAATCTGAAAATTGGTGGATTGGTATATTTAGGACTCATTTACATGATTCAAATTTGTTTTAGATTGATAAATGGAAGTTTACAAAAGTTATGTGATGCCCTAGGTTTGGTTTTACCTTGAAAACAGTCCAGAAAATGATCATTTGTAAGCGTTTCTTTTAATTCCTGATTATTTGAGTAAAGAGAATGGATGAAACATGTGAAATGGGACTTGGAGAACCTGTTGGAGTATTTTAAAGGCATTAGGGGTGTTGGGGTGTGTCTTGACAAGTTGAATTTTTCCTTGTACAAGCCTAGTTAAGCCTCTTTGGTGGCTTGAAAATCATTCTTTTGAATCATTTGTTGTTAGCATTTGGTTTTGTGCTTTTGGGGATTTGTAGGGGTTGATGTTAGATGTATAAAACTAGTTCTATTTGGTATGGTTATTTATTTAACAATATTTAATCATGACTGTCCTATTTGGCCTGTACTACAAGAATGCATGGCTTGTTTGAAAGCCATGGGAGAGTGAGTGTTTTTGTGTGCAAAATCTATTTTTCTGATCATGATTTGTCATTTTGGGAGTATTCAAATCATCCCCAAGTCCTATAGTGATGTCTAGATGAGATATTCATGTTGGTGATTAAGTTGCTTTGTTGAAAGAAACAATGAAAAGATGTGTGCACATAGAGTGTTTGAGAGGAATTTTTGAGAAACGGTGTTCCTTCCCCTACCACTCTGCATCATAGTGGTATCAGAGCAGGGAGTAGGTTTTGTTTTTCATTTTGTAGGTTGAAGAAAAGGCAAGGTTGACTAGATGCCTCCAAAGAGAAAAGATATGGCTAAAGAGATGAGGGAGATGAAGGAAAGGCATGCAATAGAACTCAAAGAGTTGGAAGAGAGAGTCATAGCCCTGGAGACAAACAAGAGAAGAGATGCTAAAGAGAGTGAGCCAGAAGAAGAGGAAGATGAGGAGTTTGAAGACATGGAAGAAGAACTTGATCCAGAAGACCAAAAAATGGCAAAGTTGTTGAAGGTAGTGAAAGGTGACAAGCCTAAGGTAAAACTTGATGTTTCTAAATATGGTGGTAGTCTAAATGATGAAGAACTACTTGATTGGATTGCTGCATTAGATAACCATTTTGAATGTGAAGAAATTCCCGAGGATCAAAGAATAAGGATTGCAAAGACTAAGTTGCAGGGTCATGCTTTGGTATAGTGGAATTACTTTCAGTCTGAGAGGAGGAAACAAGGAAAGTCTAAGATCACATCATGGGACAAGATGATATCTAAACTCAAAGGTAAATTCTTACCCAAAGATCACCAAATTCAAATGTTTAAAAAATTGCAAAGTTTGAGGCAAAGGGAAATGGATATTAAGTCCTATACTGAGGAGTTTTATAAATTAAGTTTGAGGTCTGGTCATCATGAGAATGAAGATGAAAAAATTGCTAGATATATTGGTGGTTTGAGGCTTAATATACAGGATGAATTGGTTTTGGCTAACCCTAGGAGTGTAGAGGATTGTTATCAAATGGCAATCAGGGTGGAGGAGAAGCTTAAAAGGAGACAAGAGAAAGCAGTAAGAGGAAGAGGTGGTCCTAGTGCAAGAGGAAGAGGAATACCTTCTACATCAAAGCAGCCAAATGAAGATCAAGGAGCAAACAAAGGTAAAGATCACAATGATTCTAGAGGTGGTTTTGGTTTTAGAGGTAGAGGAAGGTTTGGTATTGGTAGAGGTTCTAATGATTTTGCAGGAAGATGCTACACATGCAATGAGTTTGGCCATCCTTCATGGAAGTGTCCTGAGAGGGTTGGTAGTTCTTCTAGTGGAGACAAGAAGATTGATAGAAGAGCACAATTGGTACAGGAAGAGGAGTGTGAAAGTAATTGTTCTCCAAGTAGGAATGCAGATCCTGAGGTTGGGGAAATGTTGATGGTGAGAAAAACAATCTTGAAGGCAGCAAAAGAGGAAGCACCTTTGCAAAGGAAAAGTCTCTTCAAGACAAATTGTAAGTGCAAGGACAAGGTATGTAGAGTAGTCATTGATTCTGGATCAACTGAAAACATGGTGTCATGTGAAATGGTCAATAAGTTAGGATTGAAAAAGATTCCTCATGAATGTCCCTATAAAATCTCATGGTTAACTGATGATCAATCTTTGTTGGTGAATGAAAAGGCTATAGTGGATTTTCAAATTGGTGGTTATCATGATAGTGTTGTGTGTGATGTTCTTCCAATGGACTGTTGTCATCTCTTATTAGGTAGACCTTGGCAATATGACAAGAGGGCATTGTATGATGGTAGGGAAAATACTTACACCATAGTTCAAGATGGTCATTCTTTTATGTTAATTCCTCTTGTAGACGATGCTAAAGGTAAAGCAAAGGTCATAATGTGTGGCAAGAAGGAACCTATAAATGTAATGAAGGAGAACCAATTTTCTGATGTTATTCCCTATTTTAAGACTGAAAATGCAGGTATAAGGTTTGATGTAGGGGTAAAAGAAGTGTTGACAGTGAGTTTGCATAAAAGTGTGTTGGTAGGAGCCATTGAATGCCCTGTAGTTAAGACCAGGTCTGAGAAACAAACAAATTTTGCAGGAAGTACAATACATAAGTCTGATTTGACAGTGACAAAACAACTTGATGAGGCAGTGAGTGAAAGACAAGAAAAAAAGGGCATAAAAGATGGTTGCAAGCATGAAGGTGACAAAGGAAATAAAAAAGATCATAGAGTTACTAATCCTTGTTTATATGCAGGTGAAAAACACAGCAAACAATTCAATCTTGGTCAAGGAAAAGATAAAAGACTGTTTGCAGGTCTGAGGACAGAGAAGAGGGAAAATGCATGTATCAATGCATTCCAAAATGCTAGAAGTGCAGGGCTGTTTGCAGTTCTAGTTTACATGAACCAGTGGAGTGGCTTTGTGGATCAATGGACCTTTTTTGAATCTTGGAGACAGTGGTATCAAACACAACTCATGAGGCATGACTCTTTTCTAGGGGGGGTGTATGGTGCAAGAGCACCTACACCTCATTCTCCATTTTTGCTCATTTGATGAAAACATGTTGTTAGGAGATTAGAATGAGTATTTTTGAGTCTTTCTATCATTAATAAGGTCAATCAATACCATTGAGAAAGATCTAGGGTGATTTTTTGAGTTTTGAGTCAAAATGTAGACAAATGCACTCTTGCACTAAAAGATGCTCTTGTAGCCTTTGAAGGCAAAAACATGAATTTGTATGTAAATGTGCAAGGGTGGGGGTCTTAATAATGTAATAAGGCTAATTCCAAGCCATTTGAATGGTTTTTAAGGTCTTAGGTCTTTAGGATTAAAAAGTTGCTTCAAAATGCAAAGTTGTCATAATGAAATTTGGTGCAAAATCAGCATTAATGATGTAATCCCATTAACTAATGGTTCCCTCCTTTAAAAATCAGTTGAAGGTAGTTGTAAATGATGGGAAAAAAGTTGAAAAAATCCTCCCTTGGGTCGAGGTTGGGTTGTTGTTGGCAGTTTTGAAGTTTTGAAGCATTTAATAAGAAGAAAACTTTGTTTTTTCTGTTTTTTACAGCATTTTTTTCTGATCCCATGCTTGGTACGGTCTGGTACATCATTGTATGGACTCTAAATTGGAATGGTTTGAAAGAGGGAAGAGTATAATTTCTTTTGGTGGTGATTTGACTCATTTTTATCAGGTATTGAGTAAGTTACATCAATTTTGGTGAAAGTGGGTCCAAAACCTTGCAAAACAAGGGTTTGGTCACCAAAATGGATGTAACTCCCATTTCCACTGTGGGAAAAATCTGAAAATTGGTGGATTGGTAGATTTAGGACTCCTTTACATGATTCAATTTGTTTTAGATTGAGAAATGGGAGTTTACAAAAGTTATGTGATGCCCTAGGTTTGGTTTTACCTTGAAAACAGTCCAGAAAATGATCATTTGTAAGCATTTCTTTTAATTCCTGATTATTTGAGTAAAGAGAATAGATGAAACATGTGAAATGGGACTTGGAAAACCTGTTGGAGTATTTTAAAGGCATCAGGGGTGTTGTGGTGTGTCTTGACAAGTTGAATTTTTCCTTGTACAAGCCTAGTTAAGCCTCTTTGGTGGCTTGAAAATCATTCTTTTGAATCATTTGTTGTTAGCATTTGGTTTTGTGCTTTTGGGGATTTGTAGGGGTTGATGTTAGATGTATAAAACAAGTTATCTTTGGTCTGGTTATTGATTTAACAAGATTTAATCATGACTGTCCTATTTGGCCTATACTACAAGAATGCATGGCTTGTTTGAAAGCGATGGGAGAGTGAGTGTTTTTGTGTGCAAAATCTATTTTTCTGATCATGATTTGTCATTTTGGGAGTATTCAAATCATCCCCAAGTCCTATAGTGATGTCTAGATGAGAGATTCATGTTGGTGATTAAGTTGCTTTGTTGAAAGAAACAATGAAAAGATGTGTGCACATAGAGTGTTTGAGAGGAATTTTTGAGAAACGGTGTTGCTTCCCCTGCCACTCTGCATCACCCTATGAGCTATGGTATGGAAAAAATCCTAGTGTGAAATATTTTAGAGTGTTTGGAAGTAAATATCATATCAAGAGGGATGAAGAAAATTTAGGAAAGTTTGATGCAAGATTAGATGGAGGAATTTTCCTTGGATATTCTACAAAGAGAAAGGCATACATGTGCTACAATAAAAGGTTAAAGAAGATAGTACAAGTGTAAAAGTGGTTGAAGAACCACATCAAAGCTCTAAGCTGATAGAAGGCTATGAATATGATGAAAGTCTTTATAGTGAAGAAGAAAAATAAGAGAAAGAGAAATAGATGCTAGTGGAAGAAGAAGAAGCTCTGAAAAGGAATCCTAAGACTTGTAAGTATGTACAGAAAAATAATTCTAAGAATCAAATCATTGGAGACAAGAGCAAAGGTGTGATGACAAGAAGAAGAGATGCTATGCTAGATGAATAGGTCAAATTTTGTTTAATTTATGAAATAGAACCTAAAATTGTTACTAAAGCAAGCAAAAATGAGAATCAGATCAAGGCTATGGAAGAAGAGCTGAGGTAGATTGAGAAGAATGAGACATGGGAACTAGTCCCAAGATCAACAAACAAGAATGTAATAGGAACTAAATGGGTTTTCAAAAACAAATTGAATGAGAATGGAGAAGTTATTAGGAACAAGACTATGATTGTGTGTAAAGGCTTCTCACAAGTGGAAGGAATAAATTTTGAAGAGAATTTTTCTCCAGTAGTAAGGATGGAGCCTATTAATATTTTTTTGGATTTTTCAGCATACAAAGACTTCAAGGTATATCAAATGGATGTCAAGTTTACATTCTTGAATGGTGAGTTAGAAGTGTACATTGAACAATTGGAAGGTTTTCAATTATTAGATGATCCTGATATGGTTTGCAAGTTGAAAATGACTTTGTATGGACTCAAACAGGCTGCTAGATCATGGTATGCAAGATTAGACAATTACCTATTACAACAAGGATGAAAAAGGTTACTACAGATATCAACCTTTACTTCAAAGTTGAGAGAGAATAAATCCTAATTGTAGTTGTGTATGTTGATGACATAATATTTGGAGGAAATAAGGAAGTAAGAGGTTTGCAGAGGAGATTTTTTTGAATTTTCAATGTTTGGGGAGATGACTTTCTTCCTTGGGCTACAAATTAGTTAATAATAAATGGTTATTCATTTCATAATAAAAATATGTCAAGGAAATGTTAAATTTTGGAATGGAGGATTCTAAACTGGTATGTATTCCTATGGTTACTGGTTGTAAGTTGAGAAAAAAATGATGAATCTCCTAAGGTGGATCAAACCAAGTATAGATCAATGATTGGTGGATTTTTGTATCTAACTACAAGTAGACCTGATATTATGCATGCAGTATGTCTTGTGGAAATATTTCAAGAGGATCCTAGAGAAACACATGTGACAATAGTCAAAAGGATATTCATATATTTGAAATGTGTGAGATGCATGCTCAATGTTGGATTTTATTTTTTATTTGGAAGATGATAAGAGTGTGCATGATTTCCAATTGGGGCTCTACACAAGCTTAGAACCATCATGTAGTACCAAGTATTTCTATTTGACTTCATGAAGGCCCTTATTGACACGTTACATTATCACTTGAGGAAATTTGACACTCAGACATATTTTTAGGTATTCTTCCTTCTTGGCCTACCTTCTCCTATATTAGAATGCTCACTTCTATCAGGAATTTAAGCACCTAGCCATCATGAATGATTCCCTTGACCCTAAGAAAGTTATCCCAATGTTCACTTGGATAAATGTGCTCTCTCAAACCCTAGATCAATATAGGTTCATAGAGAATTTCATTGATCCCATTATTATAGGAATGAGTTGTGATGATATTACCTAAGCCCCGATGGTGTAAATAGGCGTTTTACCTGTCTAGGTCTTATTTATGTGTTAAGTTTACTTAATTCCTAGAGAATCTTTATAGAAGTCTTAGGTGTCATGTGAACTTATCTTATCTTATCATGTCATTTCATATTTTTTTTTGGGTAATTTATTAATGTTGAGGTAGTTGTATCATTTTACAAGATTAAGATACATGTCAAGATCTTTTCTAATCCTATCTAACAACCTTGCCTTTATAAGAAAGGCATCATATGTACATTTCATTCAATTCAATACCACTATAATATTGAGCATTACATATTGGACATATTATCTTCCATCCATTATTACAAATTTAGGCTCTTGATTTTCACTCTTGTAGAAGGTTATTTTTGGTTTTGCAGTTGATTCTGGAGGTTTGAGTCCTTGAGTGACTCTAACATGGTATTAGAGCTTTAGATTTATAAACCCATTCTTAGATTTGGGGGTGATTCGGGCTTGATCTTTTTCTAGGTTTACATTAGGGATAAATAGAGCTCACCATTGAGTTTAGAAGGCCCAAAAAACCTTATTTTAATATAAAACACTTGATATTGAGGAAGAAAATTTCAAGCCATTTTAAGGGTTTCAGATTTTAGGCTAGAAAATCATTTGTAAAGTCATATGAAATCCACACAATATGGGTCTGTGCAGTTCATACATAGTCATACAGTTGTAGGATTAATCGGATGTACATTCAACATCAATATATTCTATCGACATATTCATAGAATATACTTTGTGTAATCTAGCATATTGTTCTATGTAATCACTTTGTCACTTGGGTACAATTTGCATCAACACATCAATTCAGAGCGTATGAAGTTTGTTTTTAATTTTTTAATTTTATTTTAATATGTATTTTTTAATATATTGATTAAAAAATGGCTAAGTGCTTGGTTCCTTCCATAATCATGTTGGGAGATCCAAGGCTTTAGGCTTGTGTGGGGGGGGGGGGGGTGTTGGTTGCTTGGGAGCCACCATCCAGCCTCCACCCAAAGTGCCACTTCGCCAGTGGGGCTCCACCCACCCGCCTCCGTCGGAGGTGGAACCTTTTTTTGAAACACTTTAAAGCACTACGGTCAAGTGGAGGACCGTGGCTAAGTGCCAAGGTGCTAATATTTTCCCCCTCATGCCCTAATAGGGTAGTTTTTCTCAAAAAATCATAACTTTCCACGAGGGTGTCGAAGCTTTGCAAAGGATATATCAACGAAAAGCTAGTTTCAAGCACTTCATAGTGGTCCAAGCCATTTTTTCATATTTTTTCCCAGGTGGATTTTATTTCTGATTGAAGTTAGATTTTCCTTTTTGGACCTCCAAGCTCATCATTTTTTTCCAGATTATCCAATTTTCATTATTTTTGTGGTGTTGGAAAGGTATTGAGGAGCTCTACAATTCTATCTGTGCACTATTTTTAGATTCAATCCCAATTATCTTTTATTAAGATTTGTGTAAATTCTCATTTTGGTTGATTACTTGGATATATTGACACCTAGAGAAGATTTGTCCTTTTGGAAAGGATTCATTTTTACTCTAGATCATATTGGGAAAGTATACTTTCAGTTTGGTGATCTCTTATTATGAGATATTGGTGTAATTTTCCATCTTTGGTCTATCTTGGCATTGTGTACTCTAAAAAAAAATTCTAGCATTAAAATCACACTACATATAAAGTGCCAAATCATATTTTTATGGGGATTCTTGATTGATTGATTTTGGGGGGGTTCTCTAGGTGCATTATTTTGATATATTTTATTATGCTATTCTTTTTACCATGGATCATTCTAAGGTTCCTTTGGTAACACCATACAACTATTCAACTTGTCATCAACACACATGGGGTGTTCCAATAAATCAAGGCCACTCTCTATATGTTTCAAAAATAAGGTACTTGAACCTACTAATGATAAGAAAAAAATGGATGATTGCACATACTAAAGCTCTTGGATGTCTTCGTAGATTAATTTATCAAGATCTATTGTTTCAAATTGAATCATATAAGGATTCTCATGAAGCTTGGGACATATTGAAAATATTGCGTGACACTACAAATGAAGTAAAAGTATAACAAATTGATAATGGACTAAAGAGCCTTGGTCCTAAGAAATTTGACAACATTCAAGACTACATCACTAAGGTCAATGATCTAATGGGACAATATAAAGAATGTGTAATTGATAAGAAGGAAATTTAGTTGGTCTATAATGCATTGAACAAACTTGGTCTTGATTATGCAACTTTTGCTTCTTGATTTCATACTCATAGGTTGACTGTGGGATTTGCATATACTACACCTTCATTTATAATTTTTTTTGAGATTTTAATTCATTAGAAACAAAATATTATTTCTATGGGTCGTATAAAGTTACCTAAATCTCATAAATTATTAGTTAGTTAGGTGAAAGAGTCAAACATTTTGATAAGAAACAAAATAAATGAAAGAACAATCCAAATTTAGATCAACCACAAAATAAATCCTCTTCCAAAGAGAAATCATCTAAGAAGCAGAATCCTACTTGTTCATATTACTAAAATCTCAAGGAAATGATGAACATTCTTGTTATAAGAAGGATATTGATGAATTGAAACATATTCTAAAAAACAATCACATTGATCTACCTTCTAGAATGTCTAAGTCAACTTATTCTTCTTGAAAATAGTCTAAAAAGGACATAGGTCATACTGGTCTTGTTACTACATTAGGTAAAGATATTTGTGCTTGTATAGCTCTTGGGTCAAGGAGATGGCTTCTAGATTCAAGAGAATCTCACCATATGACATTTTCACGGTCTATATTCTCTTCTTTTGAGCCTTGTGCTGTGTCATCTATTTTGATGGGAAATAATACATATATATGAATGTAATTGGTAAGGGATATATTGGTATTAGGGATGGTATGTTCAATTATATTTTGTGTCTACCTCATTTGTCAAAAAATATTCTTTCCATCTATTAGATTACCCATGGTGGAGCAAGGAGGACTATGGAATTCACTCTTGATTCAATTATCATTAGAGACTTGGAGAGTAGAGAGATTATTGCTACTAGGATGGTTGATCATGTATCTCAGTTGTACACCTTTGAAATTTTTTCTTTTGATGATGATTTTGTTCCTTTGGCTATTGATCACACCTCTAGTGTGGAACATGATTTTGAGGAGACTTTTAGCTATTTGAACTTGTGTGTACTCACATCAAATCCTATTATTGAGCCTTGCTTTCCATATCCTCCATCTTTTGTTGCATTTGATGATGCTTGTGTTGTCATAGTTTTGGCCTCTTGTGATTCAATGCAATAAGGCATCATCTTCCATATATGTCTACTTGGGATGAGTACTTGATAGACATTGCTGATTTGTTTATAGAGTCCCACATTTCAGACTGGGAGACACCATTGATTGCATACATCTTCTCTTTGGTGGAGATGATCATTCTTTAGTTGTTGTGAGGGAAAACTTTGACCCTCTTATTCATTCTCTATATGATATTTCTTCACAATTTGACATGAGTGTGGATTATTTTGGACAAAATTTGGAGGAGGATTTTATGTCTTTAGAGGAGCTATATTTTTCTTTGGATTGTGTTCTACATACATTTCTAGGAGATTCTAGATTGTACTCTTCTATAGTGTGGCTTAGAACACTTGTTTGGAGTGTGTCAACTTTGGATATTGACATGGAGACACTTGAGCGTAGTTCAAAGACATCACACATGTCATCATTATGCCTGTATCTTCCTTTTAGGAATGAGAAGACATCCTACATACCATCTTGGTTTTATTTCTTCTTAAGGGGTGGAATGTTGTTCAATGAGATTAGATAATCTTCAAAATTCAATGTTGAGATTCTACCATCATTGTAGGAGACTCAACATTGAGGGGGGTTGCATGGTCTCTCTTCCTCTCTTATGGAGGGGGTCTTTTTCCTCGTATGGCATTTTTCCTTCTCATTCTTCTGTCAGAGAATTTTATTTTCATAGCTCTTTTGGAGACGAGTTTTATCCCAATGGGTTTTTTGACTTTCTCCATTTGTGACAAGTTTCATTTATACATGGGTACCTAACATGACCTAATTGATGGGACCCATATTTGCATCATTTGCATAATAATATACTCCCGAGAAGTTGCACTTAAGGGGGGTTGATGTAAATAGGTGTTTTACCTAGCTAGATCCTATTTACATGTTAAGTTTACTTAGGTACCAAGGGAATTTTTCTAGAAGTCTTAGGTGTCATGTGATCTTATCTTATCCTATCATGTCATTTAATACTTGTTTCCTAGGTCATTTAATAATGTTGTTGTAGTTGTCTCTTTGTATAGGATTAAGACACATGTCAATATCTTGTCTAATCCTATTTCACAATATTATTTTTATAAGCAAGGAATCATATGCACATTTCATTCAATTAAATACCATTGCAATCTTTAGCATTGCATATTGGCCATATTATTTGGCATCCATTATTGTAAATCTATTCTAGATTTCTTTTATCTCTTGTAGAAAGATGTTTTTGGTTTTGCAGGTGATCCTACAGGCTTGAGTCTTTGAGTGACACTAACAAGCCCAAGCTAACATGGTCTTATTGAAAATAAAAAAAGTACCCTACAATTGGTACTTTGGGTAGTATTATACCATAATAAGACTACATGGAATATTAAGGAAATTATTTAGGCTTCTAAAGTTCATCACCAATAGAGTGCTAGAAATTGAGTTCACTTACTAGCTAGATACTATTAATTCTAAGTGGGGTGTGTTTAAAAATAAAAATACTTATTATGGAATCCCTTTCTCCTTCAAGGAAACTACACTCAATAAAAGAGCCTCTCATGGCATCATCAAGTTCAAACTAGTGGACATGGGTTTGGAACTAATTAATGATTATTGGAGTTGTGACCCAAATAAATTCATGGAAAATTGGGTGAACACCATAAGGGTAAAGATGTGTTTGTTCATTATATATGATCTAACATCATAGAAAATGGGACGTACCTATTTGATGATTCTACCAACCTTTATGTAGATCTAATCTCTCCACAAAGATACTCCCTCTTGCAAATATTCTTACATTTCTCTTTGTATCTTTGAATAAATAAATAAATGATTTATGGTCTCTAGAAGGCATTGAGAACTCATTATTTGAGTAAGAATGAGATTGACACCTATTGGTAGTATAGGAAAGAAGTGGCTCAACTAGATTGAGCATATGGAAAAGTTTCTATTGACAAGCTTGGGAAAATTATGGGATGAAGAGAAAAAATCCTTAACCTCTAGCTATGACAACAATAATATCCTAAGAGGAGGAATTGTGGGAGTTGAATAAGTTTAAGAAAATAAGGTGAAAATATCGTAGGCCATTAAAAATAGTTGTGGTTTGTTTGAGGAGATTCCCACATAGACATCCAACCAAAACCACTCCATGCTATACAAGGACAAGCATCATAAGATCTCACCCATTTGGATTATCCACCTTTGGAATATGGGAGCCTTAGGGTGAAATTGTAATAGGCCCATCAATCTACACAAGGAAATCTCATAAGAGAAATAAATTAGTTTAGAAAGTAATAATACAACTCTGGTTATCCATCCCCAAATAATTTAAGAGAAAGCCAAAAAAAATAGAGCCTGGACTGTAATAATTGTGCAAATAAATTTTAGCCAAGGATCATAGCCTTTGTCATTTATGAGGATTGAAATGAATAAGAAAATTTTGGTAATGTAGAAGAGTTTTGATTTTGAAGAGGGAGATATGTAGCTCCCACCATAAGAACCATTGTAAGACTTAATGGTTCTAACCATATTGAATATGTTGGTATGTATCTCTATGTTACATTGGTGGTTATCGTTGCACCAAATGATTAACCTATTAATGCTTGATACAACCGCCATATTTATACAAGATCCACAAGAGGTAGTTAAGCCATGTCATGAACCCAAGCACCGCGTTGCATAGAGGAGACCAAGGGACACACCATCTTGCAACAATCCCCCCATAGTGCAAGCAAGGGGTTTGAACCTATGACCTTGACTTTGATACCAATTATTACATTGGTGGTTGTCATTACACCAAAAGATCAACCTATTAATTCTTGATACAACTGCCAAATTTATACAAGATCCATAGGAGGCGGTTAATCCATGTCACGAACCCAAGCATCATGCTGCACATAGGAGACCAAGGGACACGCCATCTCAAGCAACACTTTATCCCTTCTAATCATCTTCTATTTATTCTTCTTCTACTCTATTAGTCCCTTCAATTCAATATTTTCCTTATTTTGAACAAGTTGGCTAACCCCATTCATCCTTTGGAGCACCTCTACTCTAGTGACCAGTGTTCCACCATCCATAATATCTCTGCCACCATCCATATCACAAAATAAAATTCTCTCTCTCTCCAATATCCTTCCATCTGCTAGTTCACAATCCAAAACAGTCCCTACATCCTACCTTTAGCCTTCTTTCATTCACTGCTTCTACTCTCATGGTCCATTCACCCCTACCTTCTAGCAAGGTGATAGAACTAGCCAAAAAATGGTGAAAATTCCCTACAATATTCCTCAAGGGTTTTCATTTGTAGGTGGGTCCATTCACTTACCCTTTGATCCACATTATTAAATTCTAACAACTAAATAGACTGATGAGGCCAAGATGGATAGTTGGAGACAATATGAAGATAAAGCCCCCACACGCACTCAAATTAGGTTGTTATACAATCCTACCAAACAATCACTGATGATTACAGATGAAACTTAATGGAGATAAGCTATAAGGCTTGTTGAATCTAGAAGACTATTTTGTACAAAATAGGGGTGAGACTATTAGAATCATGACTAGAGGACATGGTTGAATTGATGGAAGAAACACATAATTCAGTCACCATTGACTACCTAAAGAACAAAATGAAGCTTGAGAAAATACTAGATGAGATAGCAAGACCTAGGGGAACTATGAAATAGCTCAAAGGACAACTAAGGTGAAAGATATTAAATTTATAAAATTGAACAAAGAGCTATAGGTTTGGGTCCTAGTCGATAGATTATAGTTGGATCAATAAAGGTACAATGTAGTATAATTTAAGCTAGATAAGACTTTGCTAATTCTTGTAGGGGATTACTAGAGATTACAAATTATAGAGGAGTCTAAGTATGCAAAAGTGGTAGAAACCATAGAATTAAAAAAGAGACTAACTAAATTGATGGATGCTAGTGCACCATAGGTACAAACAACTTAGTAGCTTTATTGAAGGTACAAATTGTGAAGAAATCATTTAAATTTATGCCCTTTCTAAAATAAGTGTATGTATTCTATTGGGTGAGGATCTGTGGTAACAACTATTGAGTTTATTTTTCCTCTAAAATTTATTGCCTCTATGTAAGCTTCCAAAATGAAGGTAAAATTTAAAGTGGATAGAACCATTCTCTTACTATATCATAAGGTCTCGTATGCAAATTATTTGGTTGAGAAAATTTATGACCTACAATATGAGAGCTTGACCATAGTAAGGATTGGCAACATGAGGGATTCCATAGTGAAAGTAGATGAAATATCAAGTAGGAACAAATCCTAGATCTAAATTATAAGGCCAAATCAACCACTTTAGAGTAGGTTGTGTAGGGAATGGGGGAGCACATAGCCACACTAGTAAAAACTTTGTTCCCTCCCCATTCCATGATGAAAACTAGGGGAGAGGACCCAGTACCTGAGCATGTTTCAATAGTTGTGATAGTAGTTGTTCATATAATGCCCAATGTTTTTATCAATATTGGACCAATAGTTGTGACTTTAAAGTTGTTAGTGTTGATAATGACTACACATAATTAAACAAAATTTATTCCTTTGATCTAAAAAGCAACCAATCATGCGATTCCACATCAGCGCTCAATAAAACATGCTGTGAATTCACAAGTATTGGTCTCACTTTTTTTTTGGGCCTTTTTGGACACCTTGACAAAAAGCATGCTGATGTGGCATCATATTTGATGATGTGGCCTTGAAACCTTAGTTATAAGCAGGGGACTTGCCAAGTAAGCTGCTGTAAAAAAATGGGAGAGATTTGAAATTTCCATGTAGGATAATTAGAAGCGCGAAGTTAGGGTGCACAACTACTGGGTCCTCTCCCCTATCATTTACAGCTCATAAACAGCCTGAAAACTTAGCCCAAAAGTTTTGGGTGTGAATGCTCCTCATTTCAGCACTGTTATGAAGGATATTGTAGGCAAAAAAGAATGGAAAATCTTCATTTTACTTTGACATTATATCAAACCATTATTCGAACTGTGCTTGCTGGGTACACGTTGCTGAACATTTCCATAATAGGAGAAGTCACATAGCTCCTATTGACATCGTTCAATACTTAGAAGGCATTTAAAACCCTAACAAAATAATATTTAACTTGCCCATAAAATTCATTCACGTGCAAATATTTATGTCATCACAACATTTTTGTATATTTAAATATTTGCAAAGTTGACAATTTTTAATTATCTAGCAGGTTAAATGACCAAATTGATCCCATGGATGTATACGACTTTTGAAGGTTGTGAAAATTTGCAAGACGACATTATTAATTGTTTAGATCATTGTGCAATTGCCAAAAATTACACAACAAATTGAATTTTCACACTTCTTTTGTAAACTGGGCCATCTAATAGGGTGCTTGAAAAACTTCTAGTTTAGACCTCAAAACTCCCCCAATAGCCACGAAAATAGAGATGTAGGCATTTAAGGACAAAATAACACTTGGGTCTTTGTTAGAATCGAGCCACCTAAAACTTTTTATGGGACCCTTCAGACTTGCTCCAAAATGGAAACACATTAAAATTCACTTTAAAACTCATTTAGGAGCCATGAAATTGAGCATGCATGATCCTTAAGATTTATCAAAAATTTCTACGAACTGGATTTTCATGATGATTTACGGATTGATAAATTTTAATGTTGGAAGATTTCAGGTCAACTAGTTGCCACAGGGCCTAAAATTAAGGCCCTGCAACCAACTGAAAGGTTATCAAATACTAGAAATGAAGAAAATTTCTAGGTTCTAACATAGAAGACATAATCTTATCTTCATCAACTTGTGGGAGCATGTTATGAAGTCACTTAGTGCTCTTTTTCCTTCTTTTGCATAGAGGAAACCTACAAAAATAATGCATATGCACCTTTAAACTAATTTAACCTTTTAAGAAATTCGTAGTCCTAACTATTTCGATCCACAACACATCCATCATTTAGGGTTGAAACCAATCAACAACACATCCAACTAGATGTCATCAAAGAGCCTCACTAATATATTTTTGTGAGAAACTACAAAGATCGTGTATAAATTTTTTGAAGGTCTATATGTGTTCATATATAGCTACAGAGTCATCACTTAGAAATCTCAAGAAGTTCTTCCTCATTTTTGAATGAAGATGTGTGTAGTAAACCAAATCCAATAATCCAACGTGGTTACCTCATGGAGTAGAGACAATCAATGCCATGTTATGTATCAAGAAGAATAAGGATACATGCACCTTTATTCTCTGCAATAGATTCACCATAAAATGTTAGCACAAATTTTTATCGGCGAATCCGTCTGCTACTTTTATTGACTTATATTCAACAAATAGAAAAAGGATACAATAATATATAAGATCACCACAAAATGAGTATCTACCTTTGAGAAAAATAATTACCTTATATAATAATTTTTACTAAAAAAATTAATATAAAATACATATATTAAAAAAAAAAAACTCATAACTTAAACAATATAAAACAAATAAATATGACTCTACAAATGAAAATGAAAATAATACAAATACTCATTCCAAAGGCCATGTTCAAATCCCTATAACACAAAGTCAATCAAAATCTTACATAAAAATAAAAGTGACAAAAGAATACATTGCATTTTTAATTCCAAACCACTTAACAAGTTTTACAAGACACAAATTATTGATTGTTAATAATATTTGATTCCCATTACATTAACATCTCACAATTTATAAAGAAGATAACTCTATTCATTGAAACTTTCACCATTTACATTCATTGCCCAAGAAGGTTAATAATCACATCTAATCATAACTCGACCTAGCTCTAATCAATTATAATTAATATTAACACCTTTTCATGATATTAGACACTGCCCACACTTAAACAATTATTAGGTTTGAAAGAACTAAATAGGTCAAATATAAACATAAAAGTAGTAAACATTGGCTAAAGTAGTTTCTTGTACCTTTAATCAATCGCATAGATATAAGACTTTCATGAAATAAGAGCATGAACATTGCATATGAATTTTAATACAAGACCATCCAATTAGCTTTATCTATTGGTGAGAAAAAGGTGTTAGCCACATCCTTTGAAGCTCAAAATAATTGAGCATGGGTTCTGAATTGTCATAAAATTTTATTTTTTATTTTTATATGTTATTGTTCAGGTCAATGGGATTATAAGAAAATACATTTTATCTAAAAATTTGTAAGATAAATAAAAATAAATAATAATTCACAATGTATCTTTAAAATTGAGATTGGAGAAAAGAATCTAAAGGTGAACACTAAGACAAAGAATTGTATTGATAATATTTTAGAACATGGACTTTGAGTTGGGTCATCCCTTTGATGAGTACACCTATGTCTTAAATTCTTACAATGAATAAAATCTCATAGAGAGAAATGGTTTTCCTTGAAGAGATAGTAAAGCAAAGCCTGACATTCATCTCACAATACACCAAACACCTAAATATAAAATGCTCTTATCTTTGTTGATCATTATTGAAGAGTCTATAGATATGTTGTTTTTATGATAAAGTGCTCTAACTCAATGTAAAGCTAATCTCTAACCAAAAGGAAGCCTAGTTTACTTGGTATAAGTAATGCATCCATCTTCTATATGAACATAGTGTTTCAAATGATGTATTTTTGTTGACAATGGTTCTATTGGGTCTATCCTAGTTGACTTTATGTAGGCTTTATAGATCTCATCACTAATGCCTCTACGACTATCTCTTTTCAACATGTGGAGAAATTGATAGAGAAGGTATTAGGAGGAAGATGATTATCATCTTCCAATTCCATACCTGATATCCATACATTGGATATGTCAAGTGTTTTTGATCCCTTGTTAACATAACTTCATAGATAATTGAAGAATCTTGAAGATATATGTATTATGTCTGATAATTGTATCTTGTGATACATCTTATCTATAAAGCAACATCACCATATGAAAAAAATAGTGGAAATGTGAAGATATGTTTTTGAATGAAAGTCAAATTCATCCAAAATAAATAATTGCATGTGGTACTTACCGTTTTTTTCCTACAAATTTTTAGATGGAATAAAAATGAAAACTTTGTCAAGCCAGATTTAATTGTACTATAAAGCCTAGAACCCCAAACCTCATAACCACACAAAATTATTAATGACATTAAAATTAAAAAGTTCATAATTTTATTTTTAACATTATAAAACTAAAGTCACAAACACCTTCTCTCTAGTAAGTCTAGCAAAATAAAAATGAAAAAAACTTCAATTAAATTTTCTTTATAAATGCAATTATTTCTCTGTGCCTATCACCTTTTATTAAATGGATGTAATAACAAATCTTAGTTGACACAGAAAACAAAAGTCTAAATACCTCAATACATGGAAGTGTGAGCAAGGAATTATGTTGGAAAACTTCAATCATTTCACACAATTTTGACAGAATATGCTTTTTAATCACAGCCGGCTTTAGATTGCAGAAAATATCTTCCAACTTCATGGGAAAAGCAGTCATTCAGATTCCCTTAAACAACCACCAGGTAGAAGGTATTTAAACTTGTCAGCATGACTGATGAGATAAGAAGGAAGATGCACTGCAGAGAAGAAATGAGGTAAGGAACCCATCTTGGCAATTATCTGTTGAAAAGAATATTCCTCTGGCAACATGTCAAACAGATTTGCCCCACTACAAATTATGTTCTGTATTCTTGAAGGGTCCAAAAAATAAGAAAACCTCACTCTATCCACATGACTATAAGATTTCATCTTAAATATGAAGTCATTTATATAGCGAAAGCAGAAACTACAGTGCCATCCTGCATCTGCAAAAATCTCATCTGCTTGGCGAAAATGTCCATAGTTGGTTTTTCCTGGCATGTAAACATGGATTTGTGCTCTCCAACTGTCATAACCCACAAAGAACTCAAATGAATAAATGTAGTTTCTCAACTGTAAGTGCATTATAGGAGGTATGTTATCACACCACCTGAGAAGATTTATGGTGTGTGCACTTGGTATTTCATCCACATCTGCCATTATTACAAGGTCATCTTTGAAAACACCTGCCTCTTTTAACAGCCTATCCAATACTACTCTTTGGTATGCCTCTTCTACAAATGGGCTTTCTCCATTTGACAGGGGCCACCCAGTTGCAGTTCCGTACTTCACCTTGGCCTCTGCAAAAGCAAACCTTTTTCTGTTGATAGCAAAGTGCAATGGTTTTGGTAGGCCAGTGAAAGTTTTATTGGATTCAAGAATCACAAATTTTGTTACAACATGGTTTAGTTCATGCCATCTTATTGTGAGGAGATCTAACTCATTGCTGAATAGGATGGCATCAAAAACATTTCTAGGATTGTCCCTGATTTTCCAACCATGAATGTTGCATAGATATTCCATAGACACATTTTCTGCATGGAAATGAGGGATTTGGCGGAAAGGTTTTGGTGGCTTGTCCCAAAGGGGACGGAAGAAGTAGGATATTTTCAGGCCATGGAAGTATATAAAAAGGGCACTAGTTGGCACAATGATGAGCCAAATGAGTAAGATCCTCAGTTCTGTATCTCTTGAAATGTACCTTGTGCTGGACATGACTAAAGAAACTTGACCTGCATCCTGTCATCAAAAAATATAGTGCTGTGAGATTAAAATAGCTACAAGCAAGACAATCTTATTGAACAGTAGGTGGTGTGATAGAACCAAACTGTTCTTAATGTTTTAATGGCATCAACAACATGGCTTAATTTTTTAGTTTCAATCTATTTTCAGGGCCAAAGGACTGCAAAACAAAGTACATGCGTGGTTCATAAAGTGGGAACCCTGATGTATCATTGCAAAAGCACCATGAGAAGTAGGTAAGATCATGAATATAAAAAATGTTAGCAAGAGGAATTTGAAATGGGTTGACAAAGATGAAGACCAAGAAAGAGAACCGAGCAAGGCGGCTGCAGATGACGGCTGTTTGAGGAGAAAGGCAGGGAGAAGCACGGTGGCAGGAGGAGGCAGGGAGAAGCATGGTGAAAGGAGGAAGGAGGACGAGGTGCAGGAGTGAGCTGGAGGGGAAGAGTCGGAGGAGAGAGTGAGGAGACGAAGGTAGGAGGAGGCGGAGGCCAAGGCGGAGAAGTAGGAGGTATGGAGGAGTAAGGAGAAGGAGAGGAGAAGGAAGAGGAGAGGAGCAAGGAGGAGGAGAGAAGGAGATGAAGAAGGAAGGGAAGGAGGAGTAGAAGGTGGGAGACTGGAGAGGATGGGGATAGAATGACGGGGATGAGGTCCTTGGAATGTGGCCTCATTGGTTCATAGCTTCAGTCAAATGCGTTTACCTACCAAAAAACGAAAGAGAGGGAATCTAGCAAGCGTTGATCAAGTAGATCGTAACCAAAGAAGAAATTATTTGAACCACGCGAATCCCATTCTACAAATGAAAATTGCCCTATAAGTTGAAATTTGCATGCTAGCTAAAAAGAGGTTTTCATTTTGTATAAGAGACCATGGTTCCCTCTGAAAACATTAGAATTGTATCATGGATCTCCTTCAAGCTATCTCCCTAGGGCCAGATACTGCATTTGAATCAAAAGCAGTTACACACAACAAACATGAAAGACAGATCCAAAGCCCTATAAAAACTCTATCCAGTAGGGTACATGAATCCTGAATGGATTACACGATTGAGAAACCCCATGATCAGAGTAAAATTGCTTGGTTGTACAGATGAGGCCAGTGAAATGAAAATGCTGCATTGGGAAAAGGAAATAACAGAAAACCGCGTGGACAATTTAACAGAAAACAAGTTACCCAATAAACTCAACCGCCTATTATTTTCAGAAAATTGTGCATATGAACAAAAATAGTTGCAAACAATTCAAACAAACAAGCCCTTTGCAACAATGTAAACGAAAATAGATATAGCATGGCAGAGCTTTGCACCTTCAAAAACTGAACTGCTAAAATTAATCCTCTTTGCAAAAAATAGTTGCATCGTTTGCCATGTATCTGGGCATTCCTTCTTTAATATCTATTTCAAAGTTGTTTAACAACAATCTAAGGAAAAAATCCCTAAATATCCTAAAGATAGTTCCAACACCAAAAATTTAGGAGGTAAATTACATCTGTCCCACATAATAAGTCTTCATCCAAATCGTAAGGCTGTAGAATAGGAGAAGAAAGCGGAGTTCTCCATTGTGCTTGGTACCCTTTGTATCTATCTGTGTGTTTGAAGTAAAGGATAGATTACAGTGCATGAGACCACCATGTACACCGGACTGTGACTAGACTAATGGGCAACATACTCTTCTTGATTCAGGAACAAAATTAATGTAGCCATGGACAGATCATACATTCCGAATAAGAACATTTTTTCCAAAATTACTAACTACTACAAAATCGTAGGTACCTTAGAAACTCAATGATGATCAAAAGGCCGATTAGTTTTTCCCTACACATTTTCTATTCAAAAGTCTTCCAAACAAGACCAAGGGGAAAAAATAATGAATGCCAATGGAAGTATGGAGGACTTGGAAAGAATTACAACTTACGAATGCCATCTAAATTTTTATGTCTTTTTGCAGCTGTGCATCGTGGAGTGTATTGGCTCTCAAAACCACAAGTCGTCTCCTCTAGCATCATTGCTCAGGCTGAGACAAGGGGAACAAAGAAATCTCAGACAAAGAGATTAACACATCAACAAGGGGAGGACAGTTTTGGGCTGATGTATAGGATTAGGGGAAATCCTCTTCTTTAGGCTCTTTGGAACCTAGGGGTATTCCTTTTGAGGTCTGAAAATGGGAAGAACTTGAAGAAGGCTTTGACTACCATGTCCCAATGACAGTCAAGAACAAGCCTACTAGATCTTATTTACAGTACACATATGAACATAAGGATATAAATTAATTGCATTTCTTAAGGTGAAATCCCTTATCTTTTCTTACACATGCATCTTGTATCTCGTGAACATAGCTCTCTATAGATCCGTCTAACACAAGCATCTTGTATCTCACAAACATAGCCTTCTATAGATCCATCTAACACAAGCATCTTGTATCTCACGAACGTAGCCCTCTATAGATCCATCTAATGCAAGCATCTTGTATCTCATGAACATAGCCCTCTATAGATCTATCTAACACAAGCTAGCTAATGTTGTACATTGTTGAAGCAATGGGCAAAGAGGTAAGAAGGACTCTTCCAAGCAAAAATCTCTCAAAGTGTGACTCACTTAAAGATAAATCAAAATTTATAAAATTGATTAGTGCATGCAAGTAGGACAAGAAATTAATTTAGAATAAAAAGGAAAGATGTTTCATGAATATGAATAGTTGAACCCAAAGTCAAATGATTGGTGCCAAATCTGTTGGGAAACAAAGTCATAACATGTAAGGAGGAAAGATGACCATATGGAACAACATCTACATCATAAAAATAAGGAAATCTTGGATATCTCACAAAATAATTCATTTCTAACAAGTAATATTCCTCATGCAATAAAGAGAGACCACCACAAAACAAATTGTAGTGAATTGCAATGCTATGACATTAATCAACTTGTTATTACATTAGGCTAGGAAATGTGGCAAAAGAGGATCCACAACTAGGTTTGAGTATCCCCCCAGAATATTACAACCAACCATGCAGACATATGACCATGCAACTACCTAGCCCAACTATAGCCCGTATAAATTCTTTCCCTTACAATGTAGCACACACATCAATTGATCCCCTAGAATAAACTCTTGGAAACTAAGATGAAAAAATTGTTCTGAGATTTACCCATAATACATTTAACAACTGTGCATATATTACACTCAATATCATCCAAATAGCTAGAAGAGACAAGGAGGGAATTCAAACATAGGTCTAATCATCATTAAGATGCCTAGAATATTGACCTTGCAAAAGATCAATGCCTTGAAGAAATGAAATCCACTTGGGATCTCCTACAAGGTAAAGAGAACAAACTTTTATCAATACAAAGGACCAACTACAACCATCTCATCCTTGACAAAATCCCTATCATGCAATAAATGCAAGAACAAAGCCTAAGCAAAGAAGATTGAACTTCACACCAATTGACCAAGGTACAAATAAAGAGACCTCTTCTAGTCTTGCCACCAATAGCCACCAAATTGGGCAAAGAGAAAGAACACCATAAAGGCACAACCACCTATAGTCATGAACCAACAAATACTGCATACCATGAGTTTTATCATTTGAAATCACACTGGCCTTTTGAAAAACAACACAAGGCTAACAAGCATGCCACGTTGGCATGATCATATGAACTGAAAGAAATGAGATCTGAGAGGGGATCATATGTAATCTACCCTTTCTAATTATTTCCATTTGGAAGACTTGTTAGTCCATTTCCATATTTCTAGTGGGCTAAGGTAAGAAAATATGAAATAATCTATTTAATATTTAATTACAAATTTGAGAGAATTTATTTACTTTGGTCAATTAAATATTAAAAAATAATATTTTGCTCTTCAAATTAGAGTGTGAGTTTCTTCATGAAGTCTGTGTAACTCCCAAAGCAAAATATAGCAAATTATGTGCCATTTCAAAAGGTATTTTTATGATAGGTGGTATTTGGGAGGTTACAATATGATTTTAGCCAACAATTGTGAAGATTGGAAAATATATATATTTTATTCTCCCGTGATGGGCATTAGGATTTTGAGTGCCCAATCTACGTTTCAAGTAACTAGTAATATGAGGAGGATTTCATTAGTTTGTATCTTTTGTTGATTTATCAATAATATTTTAAACACTGTTTAGCCATCTATTCAATCAATTTGTTTGAGGACGAAAAACCTTGGGTGAGGGGATCAGTGGATAAAAGCCCATTAGTTTTAGGAGTCAAAGAATGAAACCCCTTTGATTCAATAGGATAATCTTATTCAAAGGTTCTGATTGTGCTTCATAGAGCTACAATTTTTTAGCTTGTTTCAATTTGTGCGTTTTGCAAGTGTTGGTTGTAGTAGAACAAAGTTTGTTTCAGATTTATTGTTATTTATTGTTGTAATGTTTATTGCTTATAAAATTTTTGGTGTTGATTTTATCCATTAAGATCATCTATATTAGCTATGGAAATTAATTTAGAAATCAGATGCAAAAATTATCAAATTTGGTGAGAGAGTTTATTCAAGATACCAATAATTATTTATTTTTCCTTAATTATTAGCTAATAGGCTACATATAGTGTGAGATTTGAACCTAAAATAAGTCTCATTGAGTCATTAGAAAATAGGTTTCATTTGCCATTTAATGGTAAATCAGCTATGTTTAATGGTAAAAACTTCCAAAATATCAATGAAAGCCTCCAAAATCTCACTTATCACATAAATTCCAAATAAATATTGATTATTGAACTCCAAAATATCATTGAAATCCTCTAAAATCTCACTTATCACATAAAAGACAAATAAATATTAATTTGCTGATTGGAAGGGAAATTTTATTTTTATTTGCAATGTTTTTGTCAATTTGATGGAAACTTTATTTTTTCATTTGCATTGCTTTATGTTTTAAATACGCATGCAAATATTTCAAAATCAGATAATACCTAATTTTTTTAAGGAAAAAATCAGATTTTTCTAAGTTTATTTCATTCCATTATTTATCATTTATTATTAATTGTTTAATCCAGCCACATGCAACTAGAATTTGCAACACATCACATCCATTCACACCCATGCAAAAACACTCACTCTTTAAAATATTAGCATATATATAGTTTTCTATTAGTGTAATCCTTGCATATCCTTTAGATGCAAGTGCTAATTGTAGCTATTTTTGTTGCTGGTATTATTATTGTTATTGGGATATTATTGTTATTGCAACATTTTATTGTGTAAATCATTCCACTAGAACATCTACAAAAGTTGTTGGAATATTTTTTTGTATGACGTAAAAATTGTTAAAGTTGCTTGTATGTTGAAAATGAGTAATTTCTAGATTTGGATTCATTTATGTGGCTGTAAGTTTTTGATACGTTCCAAAAAAATTCTATATGTTCAATTTGATTTTTCCTTCAAATAAGTCTTTGAACATTTGTGGTGATTCCAATTTTTATAAAGAAAAATTGTTGGATTTTGGTTTCATATTTTGTTGAAATTATGAAGGAATTTCATATATTTATGTTGTTTAAACTTATTTAGATTTACATAAATATTTTTTTGGGATATTATAGTTGTTTTAGAGTGAAAATCTTGCCATCTTGCAGGGTAAATTAATGATTGGTGTTTCTTAGTAATAGAGAAATTAGATATTTTAGATAGTAGGAAAGGAAATTATAGATAGGAGGATAAATCATAGAGGGTTTAAACACAAAATAAGTTATGGTTAATGGAGAAAACGGAAAAAATAAAATGATAGAGGAAGAAAGAAATGATTTCTTTTATATGACATCTATTGAATCTCAATTTAAGCCAAATAGAAGTATATGAAAGCCAAAAGAATTTGAATGAATTAATAAGGAATTTAATAGAACAATTAAGCATACAAATATTTAGGAAAGTGAAATCCCATTAGGGAGTAATAGAGTTGTAGGTCATTCCATATTAAAACCATCAAAAATAATAATTTTATCAAAAGAAAAAGTTACAATTGTACTCACTACTTCCATTGAAGAATCACATGTAAAAAAAATACTAAATGAAATTAAGAATACACAAATTAATCTACATATTTTAAGGCAGCCCTATCGTGTTAAGATTTTATAGAAATACCAAGGAAGGATTCACAGAAGAAATGCCAAGGAAATAACAAAAATAATAGTGGAAATGATTTGAAGAATACATTGAATAAACTTTTAGCACCCACCTTTGATGGTAGTAATAACATTTATTGGTTAAATAAATTGTAGACTTTCCTTACTCTCAATCCTATGAAGAAGAAGTAATACAATTTATGCATTAGGAAGGAGTTTCTTATGATTGGTCAATTGGTGATACCATCATCTAATCACATAAGGACATGATTAAGTGCATAATTTTGAAAAGCTAAGTCAGAAAAATTTACAAATTTGAGTTGAAGGATGATTAGGAATATTAAAATAACTTCCAAAGATCAAGCAAAAAACTTAAGTTTATACATACCAAATTTCTATAGGGTTATTGTGATGGTGCTTGAAATATCAGAAAAAATGACCACATATTTTTAGGGTTTTTGAACCACTCAAAGGCATAGCCGAAGATTTTGTTCTATCACCTTTGTAGGAGGCTATCAATAGAGCTCTAACACTTGATCCATTTATTCTAAAGAATAATTATTCTTATCATTTCAAGCAACCAACTTTATGGAAACATAAGGGAAAATTTAGAAAAAAAGATCTTATACAACATTTTTGAGGACCGTACTTCATACTACAACAAAGAAGATGGATGAAGATTTTGGGAATGAATTTAGGAGAATTTTTTTTTTCTTGCAAGGGACCATGGGAACTAGGCCATAGATTGCTTGGCAAGGGAAAAGTTCATTACCTTGAGATAGTATTGGATGAAGAATCAAAACTTGAAGAGCATGGACCTCAAGTAGTTTCAAAAGATTGAGAACTTGAAAAAATAAGAAAAATGAAAGCACAAGCACTCTTATAGCTCTTTCTAAAACACCCAAATATCATATATTTAGAGTTTATGGAGTCTTATCTAGACAACATATTATAGTTCTCATTGATAGTGGGGATCCTCACAATTTTATTAATATTGCTTGGTGGTCAAGAGAAGATCAAAGGTATAATATTTTGAATGTTTCAATGTATTATTTTTGCTTGATTCAACATTATTTGTATCAAGATAATTTGGTAACTCAATATAGCCCTTGGAGATCATAAGGTATATGATGGTTTATATGTTTTAGTTTGAGAGAAACTAATATGGTGTTGGGTGTGTAATGGCTATAATCCTTAGGAGAATTTTTATAAAACTATCAATCTATGAAACTCAAGTTAAGTTGGATTAAAATACATTCTCAAAGGGATATCCAATGACTTACCATGAGTTGTTATGACAAAAATAATGGAAAGGACATTCCATAGAGGCCAAGTTTCATGGGCAACAAGATGTTTGATAATTCCTTAGAGAACTTATTCTACATGTAAGAAATATTCCGATCATGTTGATATTTAGATTTTTTTTATAAGCATATTATGGTGTTTAGTGATTCTTTTCTAGGATTACCACAAAATAGAGGTTTCTAACATGTCATAGAGTTGGAAATAGGTGCAAAAACCATTGTGAACACTTCATACTATAACCAAAGAGGGTTTGAGTAGGATATTGAAAAGTCTATAAAAGAAGTTATTCAAATGTTGTATATAAGACCTAGTTATTATCTATTTGCATCTTCAGTGGTTCTTGTGAAAAAGAATGATGGTACTATACAAATGTGTATTGATTATAGAGCATTGAATAAGAAGAGAATAAAAAATAAATGTTTCATACCCAAATTAGACGTGTTAATAGATGAAATGCATGAAGCTATGCACTTATCAAAGATTGATCTAAGATAAAGATATCACCAGATTCATGTGAGACATGAAGATGTACACAAACAAAAATTCAAATGTCACATTGGAAATTTTTTAATTTTTGGTTATGCCCTTTGGTATAATAAATTTTCTAACCACTCTCTAGTCATGCATGAACTAGGTATTCAGTAAATAATTGAGAAAAATGTTTTGGTTTTCTTTGATGATATTTTTATTTTTAGTGATACTTGAGAACATTATTTGAAGCACTTGGATATATTTTTGGGAATACTAGAACATTAAACATTCTTTGAAAGGATATGTGTAGTCATATAAGACCATCTCCACATAACTTCAAGAGAGAAAATCATGCACACAAGTATGAAAAGAATAAACAAATATACCATCAAAATGACACAAGATATACCCTAGAAAAATCCTAAAGAGGAAAAAATCTAGTTTCAAAAAGCATCCACACTCAATATTTTATCTCATGAGAAAATACAATAAATATGTATAGCCTCCATGAATACCTCTAAAGGATCAAGCTTTCTACATGCACTCCATATGAAAAAGAAAATGAGAATCATGTAACCACAAATCCAAATCCATGCTTCCTCTCCTCACATGTGCAAACTTCAAGAAATGCTCAAATTTACCAACCATAACAACTACTCATGTGCTTTCTTTTATAGAAATTTAAGCTTGCACAAAATCACCAAGTGGTATTAGATAAACCATGCGACTAATATCGTGAGTTTCCAAAACCATTTTACCCCTCATTTACTTTTTGGTACTAATTTTTACCAATATTAAATATTTTTCAACGTGCAACCTATATTAAATATATATCTCAATGT
>VDFB02281492.1:623830497-623848741 GCA_007258455.2 Sequoia sempervirens
ACATGTCCCAAGCACTAGACAAGTGTACTTTGGTCAAGAGTTAGTAAAGCAACAAACCCTTATGCAAATCAGGCCTAATTAGGCCTAAATCTGTCTGAGACAACAATATTTGAAGCTTGTGTTGTAAAAGTTTTGATACCCATTTTGAATATGTTTTAGATCTGAAAGGAGGTAGTTTAAAAGTGTGGATAGACTTGTGCAATAGTGCTTAGATTGTGAATGAATCATTGACAAATAGGTTGGAAGACCTACAAGCGTTGCAAACAAGGTATGAAGGAACCAGTGATAGTAAGAACTTTAAGGGCTCTTGATGATTAAGTGTGAGTTCTTGGTTGTTTTGGTTAATAGATTACCAAGGTATAATTTGATATCATTTGATATAAGGTTTGTTGTAAGAATGAAGTTAAAAATTCCATTGCTTTGACTGATCTGTCTAATAATAGCCCTGTTTTGGAGACTAAAATGAAAGTACAATATATGATTTTGTTAAATCATCAAGAATAAAAGATGGGAGATGGTTTAATTTTGTTTGAAGTGAAATGGAATAGAAATTGTGTGGTATATATTATCCTAGATATTGTTTTGGGTTAGATAACTTTAGGTTGAGTTGAAATTGTGAAGTTTAGGACAGTCATAAAAAGAGTTAATGGTAAAATGAAAGGGCAGACTGGGTAATTGTTTGTTTTGATCAAGATGAAGTTGACTAAGGTGTTTGAAGGTCTAGTAATTTTTTGGAACTCTAAAGAAAAATTTGAGTGTTTGTGTTGAGTTTTGTGAAGGGAAATATAGTTGAATAATTGTGTGAAAATAAGAAAAGTTCAAGATTGTTTGAAACTTGTCAAATGAGATTGTGTGAGTTTTTTTCCTTCCTCTGACTCTACATCATGTACTTCTATACGTTCTCTTATGGACAGGAACTAGGCATTTTTCATTGCACTCACGGACCATGTACTTTTTTCAGTCCCTTTGATCATTTGTGGACCTCAATATGTAAATTTATTTCATCGAAGTTTAGAAATTTGAGCCCTAGTGAACTTCATGTGTTTTTATGTGACGAGAATTCCTTTCAATCTTATAGTAGAAAAAATATGCTAAGACAGATACAAAAACTATAGTTCATAGGACAAAAATGGCCACCCAACTGATTGAACATCTCAAAGCTTGGTTGTTCAAACTAACCAGACACTAGTACTGGGTAGTACTTGGGTTTTTCAATGGGACATTGGATTGAATTGACCAAAATATAGCATGCAACACCTCGATGGGAAAAAATAGAGTCTAAATCACTGTACTTGCAACAATATTTCTAAATGTGGGGGAAAAATCACTTACATTCATTGTCCCTTGGTCAATTTTCCCTTTCTAAGTGCCCTCACCTCTTGCTCTAGCTTTCCTCCTGCCAAATGGTTCCTAGTCTTCCTCCTCGACTCAATGGCCTTGCAACACTCATCCAGTGGCATCTCGCAACTCTTCACTTAGGGGCTAGATGTAGTGGTCTCGGTGCAGTATGCTATGTTGTGCTCCTATGTGTGCGGGGCCAAAATTCAAAATATATATTTTATATATATGCTATGTCAACATATAGTTTATATACAAAATATATGTGCTTTGTAAACATATATTTTATTTTATTTTCTACAAAATATAATTTTTGTATGGTGGCTTGCTGAGCTTATATAGTGGGTTTTCTCTTTCTTTATAATTTTTGATGATTTATTTCCTATGACATGACTGAATATTATCTACAGTCCTAGAGATTATTTAAAAAGGCTTATGATATGTGATGTTTAATCATGATGGATGTCTAAGAATTAGTGATTGAAATACTACTTGAATAAAGATTGAGCTATCCGATATTTTGTCATTTAAACATCATGGAAGAAATGCTTGCAATCAATGTCCTATTAATGTAGCCTACAAGGTTTATTTTCCTAGTTTTTTTTTGTCCTAAATTCTTGTTATGACTTTTTTTTTACATTGGTTTACTACAGTAATGGGGATCATATCTAGTGAATCGATTCTTTCTCTCAGTCTCTTTGATTCTTATCCTTGTGCATAACGAGTTTTCTTCTATCCCATGATTCATTGATTGTTGGTTTAAAACAATCATTACAACTAACATGGATATGAATTATGATGTGGGTGTGAGAAGGGATTGTTGAATATGAAGGAATGGTTTAGGAAAGTACTCCTTAATCTGAATGAGTCATTTTCTTGTCATGGAATGTGTTAAGAGACTTTAAAATTAATATATTCAATCTAGTTAATATTGACACATCTAAAGCATGCCAAAGGCACTTCAGAGATATGCTATGACATAAAGAAGATTGTTAAGGTGATGTCAAATCTTGATCCATTAGGGTAGGAAAAAATAGATGCATTGGTACAAAAGGTTCCATTCAACTAGGAGGAAATGGATAATTACCTAAGGGGCTAATGTGAGATTGGACCAAGTTTATATTATGATACAAATAGCTTGGGAAAATGGATGATGAAATGGTTGGCATGGGAAATTGTGAGATAAATATAAATAATCAAGGAAGAAAAAGTAGAATCCACTCTTAGCACTATGGATTAATCCAAGACTGAAAATTCCACTAAGAGGCATCCCTCACCTCTTAAATTAATTCCATAGGTGGGTTCATCCTCCAATATAGTGCCATTGGTTAGCTTATCATGTGAACTTCCTCTATAAGTAGGATTACCATACACTTTCATAACATGCATGTGTGGTTTCAAAAGGTTTATACGTTCTTGTGAATTTGAAAGAAAGGCATGTTTTGACTTTTCCAATAGGTGTTAGGGGTTAATTTGACTTGTTTTTAGCATTAGAGTGACAAACCTTGTGGTTTAGGTTCCATAAAAAAAATATACTCATTTTTTTAGCTTCCTATTATCATCTTTATATTCAATGAGCTTTTTAAAGATCATCTAAATATTCATTGCTAATGAAAATGCACAAATTGATGTGTAATAGATCCAAGGTGAGGCTCAAAGAGCCTCATCTTTTGAAACCATTAACCAAAGAAATTCTAAGAACAATATATGAAAGAGACAAAGAATAAGGCAACTTGTATTATTAGGAAGGACGAGATGCCTTTATATAGCATGACCTCATGTTTGAGTCTTGAAACCCTCCCATATTTTCAAAACATGCATCTAGGCTAACCATGTCAAGTTTCACTCCATACAAGCACAAATTGAAAAAATTTCAATGTTGGCCCCATTCACATGTCACTATGCAGGGTCAACATGAGGAAACACTAATTTTTTGGGAATGAAATAACAAAAGATATGATCAAATAACATCTAATCATAAATAGTCATAGAGTAATTAGGATTTGATCATATGAAAATTTCTAGGAGAGCTACAATAGTTGTAACATCATGAATTAATTATGTAACCATATAAGTCAAATTTAATTCTATCAAGAAATCAATATCACCAGATAATGTAATCACATAACTCATACATGTAAATTTCTACTGATCTTCTTCATCCAACTCTTTGTTTGTATCATTCAATCTAGATTTGACATTGTAAGGATTGGTCATAATATCATCAATATCATTGATATTAGTTTCAATATTTTCATCATCCACATGGATAGTCATCTTCATCAGTAAGAGCACATACACCTCATCCTCCATTTTTGCTCATTTGATGAAAACATGTTGTTAGGAGATTAGAATGAGTATTTTTGAGTCTTTATATCATTAATAAAGTCAATCAAGACCATTGAGAAAGATCTAGGGTGATTTTTTGAGTTTTGAGTCAAAATGTAGACAAATGCACTCTTGCACTAAAAGATGCTCTTGTAGCCTTTGAAGGCAAAAACATGAATTTGTATGTAAATGTGCAAGGGTGGGGGTATTAATAATGTAATAAGGCTAATTCCAAGCCATTTGAATGGTTTTTAAGGTCTTAGGTCTTTAGGATTAAAAAGTTGCTTCAAAATGCAAAGTTGTCATAATGAAATTTGGTGCAAAATCAACATTAATGATGTAATCCCATTAACTAATGGTTCCCTCCTTCAAAAATCAGTTGAAGGCAGTTGTAAATGATGGGAAACAAGTTGAAAAAATCCTCCCTTGGGTCGAGGTTGGGTTGTTGTTGGCAGTTTTGAAGTTTTGAAGCATTTAATAAGAAGAAAACTTTGTTTTTTCTATTTTTTATAGTGTTTTTTCTTGATCCCGTGCTTGGTACGGTCTGGTACATCATTGTATGGACTCTAAATTAGAATGGTTTGAAAGAGGGAAGAGTCTAATTTCTTTTGGTGGTGATTTGACTTGTTTTCATCAAGTATTGAATAAGTTACATCAATTTTAGTGAAAGTGGGTTTGAAACCTTGCAAAACAAGGGTTTGGTCACCAAAATGGATGTAACTCCCATTTCCACCATGGGAGAAATCTGAAAATTGGTGGATTGGTATATTTAGGACTCATTTACATGATTCAAATTTGTTTTAGATTGAGAAATGGAAGTTTACAAAAGTTATGTGATGCCCTAGGTTTGGTTTTACCTTGAAAACAGTCCAGAAAATGATCATTTGTAAGCATTTCTTTTAATTCCTGATTATTTGAGTAAAGAGAATGGATGAAACATGTGAAATGGGACTTTGAGAACCTGTTGGAGTATTTTAAAGGCATTAGGGGTGTTGGGGTGTGTCTTGACAAGTTGAATTTTTCCTTGTAGAGGCCTAGTTAAGCCTCTTTGGTGGCTTGAAAATCATTCTTTTTAATCATTTGTTGTTAGCATTTGGTTTTGTGCTTTTGGGGATTTGTAGGGGTTGATGTTAGATGTCTAAAAATAGTTCTCTTTGGTATGGTTATTGATTTAACAATATTTAATCATGACTGTCCTATTTGGCTTGTACTACAAGAATGCATGGCTTGTTTGAAAGCCATGGGAGAGTGAGTGTTTTTGTGTGCAAAATCTATTTTTCTGATCATGATTTGTCATTTTGGGAGTATTCAAATCATCACCAAGTCCTATAGTGATGTCTAGATGAGAGATTCATGTTGGTGATTAAGTTGCTTTGTTGAAAGAAACAATGAAAAGATGTGTGCACATAGAGTGTTTGAGAGGAATTTTTGAGAAACGGTGTTCCTTCCCCTACCACTCTGCATCATAGTGGTATCAGAGCAAGGAGTAGGTTTTGTTTTTCATTTTGTAGGTTGAAGAAAAGGCAAGGTTGACTAGATGCCTCCAAAGAGCAAAGATATGGCTAAAGAGATGAGGGAGATGAAGGAAAGGCATGCAATAGAACTCAAAGAGTTGGAAGAGAGAGTCATAGCCCTGGAGACAAACAAGAGAAGAGATGCTAAAGAGAGTGAGCCAGAAGAAGAGGAAGATGAGGAGTTTGAAGACATGGAAGAAGAACTTGATCCAGAAGACCAAAAAATGGCAAAGTTGTTGAAGGTAGTGAAAGGTGACAAGCCTAAGGTAAAACTTGATGTTTCTAAATATGGTGGTAGTCTAAATGATGAAGAACTACTTGATTGGATTGCTGCATTAGATAACCATTTTGAATGTGAAGAAGTTCCCGAGGAGCAAAGAATAAGGATTGCAAAGACTAAGTTGCAGGGTCATGCTTTGGTATGGTGGAATTACTTTCAGTCTGAGAGGAGGAAACAAGGAAAGTCTAAAATCACATCATGGGACAAGATGATATCTAAACTCAAAGGTAAATTCTTACCCAAAGATCACCAAATTCAAATGTTTAAAAAATTGCAAAGTTTGAGGCAAAGGGAAATGGATATTAAGTCCTATACTGAGGAGTTTTATAAATTAAGTTTGAGGTCTGGTCATCATGAGAATGAAGATGAAAAAATTGCTAGATATATTGGTGGTTTGAGGCTTAATATACAGGATGAATTGGTTTTGGCTAACCCTAGGAGTGTAGAGGATTGTTATCAAATGGCAATCAGGGTGGAGGAGAAGCTTAAAAGGAGACAAGAGAAAGCAGTAAGAGGAAGAGGTGGTCCTAGTGCAAGAGGAAGAGGAATACCTTCTACATCAAAGCAGCCAAATGAAGATCAAGGAGCAAACAAAGGTAAAGATCACAATGATTCTAGAGGTGGTTTTGGTTTTAGAGGTAGAGGAAGGTTTGGTATTGGTAGAGGTTCTAATGATTTTGCAGGAAGATGCTACACATGCAATGAGTTTGGCCATCCTTCATGGAAGTGTCCTGAGAGGGTTGGTAGTTCTTCTAGTGGAGACAAGAAGATTGATAGAAGAGCACAATTGGTACAGGAAGAGGAGTGTGAAAGTAATTGTTCTCCAAGTAGGAATGCAGATCCTGAGGTTGGGGAAATGTTGATGGTGAGAAAAACAATCTTGAAGGCAGCAAAAGAGGAAGCACCTTTGCAAAGGAAAAGTCTCTTCAAGACAAATTGTAAGTGCAAGGACAAGGTATGTAGAGTAGTCATTGATTCTGGATCAACTGAAAACATGGTGTCATGTGAAATGGTCAATAAGTTAGGATTGAAAAAGATTCCTCATGAATGTCCCTATAAAATCTCATGGTTAACTGATGATCAATCTTTGTTGGTGAATGAAAAGGCTATAGTGGATTTTCAAATTGGTGGTTATCATGATAGTGTTGTGTGTGATGTTCTTCCAATGGACTGTTGTCATCTCTTATTAGGCAGACCTTGGCAATATGACAAGAGGGCATTGTATGATGGTAGGGAAAATACTTACACCATAGTTCAAGATGGTCATTCTTTTATGTTAACTCCTCTTGTAGAAGATGCTAAAGGTAAAGCAAAGGTCATAATGTGTGGCAAGAAGGAACCTATAAATGTAATGAAGGAGAACCAATTTTTTGATGTTGTTCCTTGTTTTAAGACTGAAAATGCAGATATAAGGTTTGATGTAGGGGTAAAAGAAGTGTTGACAGTGAGTTTGCATGAAAGTGTGTTAGTAGGAGCCATTGAATGCCCTATAAATAAGACCAGGTCTGAGAAACAAACAAATTTTGCAGGAAGTACAGTACATAAGTCTGATTTGACAGTGACAAAACAACTTGATGAGGCAGTGAGTGAAAGACAAGGAAAACAGGGACAAAAAGATAGTTGCACGCATGAAGGTGACAAAGGAAACAAAAAAGATCATAGAGTTACTAATCCTTGTTTGTATGCAGGTGAAAAACACAGTAAACAATTCAATCTTGGTCAGGGAAAAGATAAAAGACTGTTTGCAGGTCTGAGGACAGAGAAGAGGGAAAATGCATGTATCAATGCATTCCAAAATGCTAGAAGTGCAGGGCTGTTTGCAGTTCCAGTTTACATGAACCAGTGGAGTGGCTTTGTGGATCAGTGGACCTTTTTGAAGCTTGGAGACAGTGGTATCAAACACAACTCATGAGGCATGAGTCTTTTCTAGGGGGGGTGTATGGTGCAAGAGCACCTACACCTCATCCTCCATTTTTGCTCATTTGATGAAAACATGTTGTTAGGAGGTTAGAATGAGTATTTTTGAGTCTTTTTATCATTAATAAGGTCAATCAAGACCATTGAGCAAGATCTAGGGTGATTTTTTGAGTTTTGAGTCAAAATGTAGACAAATGCACTCTTGCACTAAAAGATGCTCTTGTAGCCTTTGAAGGCAAAAACATGAATTTGTATGTAAATGTGCAAGGGTTGGGGTCTTAATAATGTAATAAGGCTAATTCCAAGCCATTTGAATGGTTTTTAAGGTCTTAGGTCTTTAGGATTAAAAGTTGCTTCAAAATGCAAAGTTGTCATAATGAAATTTGGTGCAAAATCAGCATTAATGATGTAATCCCATTAACTAATGGTTCCCTCCTTCAAAAATCAGTTGAGGGCAGTTGTAAATGATGGGAAACAAGTTTAAGAAGCCTCCCTTGGGTCGAGGTTGGGCTGTTGTTGGCAGTTTTGAAGTTTTGAAGCATTTAATAAGAAGAAAACTTTGTTTTTTCTGTTTTTTACAGCATTTTTTCCTGATCCCGTGCTTGGTACGGTCTGGTACATCATTGTACGGACTCCAAATTGAATGGTTTGAAAGAGGGAAGAGTATACTTTCTTTTGGTGGTGATTTGGCTCGTTTTCATTAAGAATTGAGTAAGTTACATCAATTTTAGTGAAAGTGGGTCTGAAATCTTGCAAAACAAGGGTTTGGTCACCAAAATGGATGTAATTCCCATTTCCACCGTGGGAAAAATCTAAAAATTGGTGGATTGGTAGATTTAGGACTCCTTTACATGTTGTAATTTGTTTCATATTGAAAAATGGAGGTTTTCAAAAGTTATGTGATGCCCTAGGTCTGGTTTTACCTTGAAACAGTCCAGAAAATGATCATTTGTAAGCATTTCTTTCAATTTCTGATTATTTGAGTAAATAGAATGGATGAAACATGTGAAATGGGACTTGGAGAACCTGTTGGAGTATTTTAAAGGCATTAGGGGTGTTGGGGTGTGTCTTGACAAGTTGAATTTTTCCTTGTACAGGCCTAGTTAAGCCTCTTTGGTGGCTTGAAAATCATTCTTTTGAATCATCTGTTGTTAGCATTTGGTTTTGTGCTTTTGGGGATTTGTAGGGGTTGATGTTAGATGTCTAAAACCAGTTCTCTTTGGTCTGGTTATTGATTTAACAAGATTTAATCATGACTGTCCTATTTGGCCTGTACTACAAGAATGCATGGCTTGTTTGAAAGCGATGGGAGAGTGAGTGTTTTTGTGTGCAAAATCTATTTTTCTGATCATGATTTGTCATTTTGGGAGTATTCAAATCATCCCCAAGTCCTATAGTGATGTCTGGATGAGAGATTCATGTTGGTGATTAAGTTGCTTTGTTGAAAGAAACAATGAAAAGATGTGTGCACATAGAGTGTTTGAGAGGAATTTTTGAGAAAAGGTGTTGCTTCCCCTGCCACTCTGCATCATTCATGAACATTAACTCCTACATGATCATGATCTAGTTCCTCTTCTTTGACATCTTAATTAGAACATCATCAACTAACTATTGATCTTGATCATCATCTACCCATCTTCTAGTTCTTAGGTATCTTCTTCCACCACATTATACTTTACCGACCTTCCTCTTGGATCATGTCTAACAACAAATGACCAACCGGATTTACCTAGAACCTTCCGGTAAAATACCTTCTCACATTGGCTTGGAAGAACATAGGGCTCATTTTCAGCTCACCGATCGACCTTGTATTAACCATGGAAAATCCATTATCATGTTCAATAACAATTCTCTCAGGATGATTTTCATTCAATCATAGCCTGTACCATTAGATGATAAAAAAACTAATTTGAAGGACTTAAAGTCAAACTCACTTGTATATCATCCAAAATACCATAGTATCAATTTTCTGAGACTTCTAGATGTATGGCGCTTCTAGATGAAATGTTAGTCGCCTGAAAGACTGCAGTTATTCTAGAATCACAAGTTTTCTTCATGTCATCCAACTTTTTGATTCAAAATTTATGACCATTGCACCACATAGCCTTGTGGTGTTTCACCTACAATATGTCAAACATGTAAAAATTATTGCATCATTAGTTGATAAACATATTTACTCTTGGCTGGATGTATGCAAAGAAAAAAAACTCAACATATATATATATAAATATAATTGAAAATAATTAAATAATATGGGTGATTAATATATTTATACATACCTATTTATCTCTTAAACCATATGCTAAATCAATTTCCCTTCGTGTAACATTGGAATCTCCATTACGATGAACTTCTTCAACCAATGAAGCCACACCTTCCCATGTTAATGCGCGACTAGATTGTTGACATCATTCAATCCATACCATCATCCAATCAAGATTTTTTGTGACATACAAATGTAATAGTGCATCCCACTGTCGACCAAGTGTATAAAAAAAATGAAATTCACAAACGATGTATAATTAGTTAATTGCCACGGTATACAACCTTAATTTATAATTGATGTACTTGAAAAATGAACATCCCACTACCAATGATCTTATTATCTTTCATTGTTGGATGAATTCAAATTAAAGGAGTATTCCCAAAAAATGAATTATGACCCTAAAGGGTACATGCACACTTGTAAGAAAAAGAAAAACCTTAGTGGATAAACCCATGTTCCTATACTGGGGGAAGATGTGTTTGAGAACAAAGAAGACAGAGAAGCAGAGGAGGTTATAGAAAATTTCATGGAGTTAGAGGGATAAAAAAGGTTGCGAGAAATGGATGATTCATTTGAAGAAGAATCAACAGGAGAAAATGAAGCACAATCATAGCAGAGAACAATCTCTCGAATGATGAATGATGAATATGAAGAACTCTCTGACAGGGACTTACAAGTAGCCAAGGAATTGTGTGTAGATGAAGATGATAGGCTTACAACCTATGAATCCTTTATTTCTAATAATGAGTTTGTCAAGTCAAGAGAATTTAAATATTTTTTATATAATTACAAAGGAAAAAGGTTGAGGGAATCCATCCCAAATATTACCTCTGAAAATGAACAATTGACGAAAAGGTGGAAAGATGATATAGATAGTGAAGTGCAGAACATGACCCCTGAAAGGGGTAGATAGTTGTTACTTGAAGCTAGTGTAATAGTATTTCTTGGTTGGGACCCCAGTGCCTCTTTAATTTGTGATAGTTTTTTGCATAACAAGGAAGGAGAATACAAGTTAAACATAGAGGGTGTGAAGGAAATTTACATAGGGTCATGATTCAATCTTGATGAACATTCAATGTTGATATGTGCACTATACCCACCTCACAAAAGGGCACAGATCATTGATATCAAAAAAATCCTTTGGACACATGATGACCCTTAAAGTTGGGGAAACTGACCATGTGGCTTCAAAAAACATGGGCATAAGCATTACCAAGTTCAACAAGGCACAAACAATATAGTTGATGAAAGAAAGAAATTATTACAAAATGAAAAGTAAAAGACCAGATTTTGAAATTACTACCATGAAAGATTCCAGAATGAGGATCACCTCTGGAATTGATACAAAGTTGCAGAGTGAATATGAGTAGTTTCAAGAAGAACATCAACAAATAGTAGAAAAGATGAAGGACCTTCATTTTGACACTGTGGAAACGATGTTGCACATGAGATTTACAAACCTAAAGATATGCCTTGATGATTTTTGGCATGTTCATAAAAGAACTATGAATTCATTCTTGAGCATGGGAGAGTAAAAAATAGATTGGGTACTAAGAGACATGATATGCAACTACATGAGGGATCTGATACCAATTCCATCTCGACCATTGACACAATCATGAGAAAGCATGACAAATATGATGAAGACTTACACTCAGAAAACGTAGGCTTTGATGATATTGTGAAGTTGGGATTACCCAAATTATGTGATAAGAATGGGTTTCTGAAGGAACAAGATGATTGGATGTGTTGGAACCAGAATTTTCACATAAAATTCTGTTGATTTTTTCATGTAAAATCAAGGGTGTCTCTTATTATTCTCATAAAATTAATGTTTCTGCCATCCACAAAGTCAAATTATCATTTTATCGCCATACCACTGCCATACTTGAGTATACCATATATGCATTTCCTTTTACCTCCTTACTATGGCCTCTAGCAAAGTAACTCATGGAAGCATGGTAAGAGGATGGTAGTATATTGTATTACTGTTGTACCACAGAGGGTTGATACCTAGCTTGCAGTAGAGTGGGGTCATCATCAATACTAGCAAAAGGAACTGCTATACTACAGGGGGTCAGAGTAAGGCCCACGGTAGAGTGGTAAAGTAAGAATACACATAAGGTAGAATTGATATACCGCAGGGAGTCAGAATAAAGCCCGCGATAAAGTGGTATATAAGATAAAATACTAAATAAACACCGCGGTATCACTAAGGACAAGAAAGTGTGTGGCAGTGTGCTATAATAAGAACAAATAAATATTATGTACCATGGTACTATGGAGTGAGGAGTGACATGCGGTATCGCGATAATCAACTATTGGAGCATTAAATGAAGGCCAATCACATCAATCAACATCAACATATGAAATTTAGCTCGGTGTGAAGGATTTGAATGATGTAGAACTTATATGGAATTAATGCAATATGATATGAGAATTAAACCAAGTAGATTGTGAATTCATTCACTCGTGGTAATGGAAGTTGAGTATAGGCGAGCTCAAGGTGTGATAGTTAGGAGAATTCTTCAAGAAAAGCAATATTCTGGGTAAGTTCTATTCGCCACACATTGAATTTTAAGCAATGACACCTAAGAAAATAGGACTAAAAAAGACAAAAAATCCAATAAAGCTTCATTACAGTTTCCATTACTTACACTACTACCTGCTTCGGTCGATAAAGGTTATAAGGGGGTCTTTAAGGATTTAGCTCAGGGGTGCAAAGACGCAATATTTCCACGGTTTGGGTGGAATTTGTATTGGTATTTTTATAAGAATAGGAATGAAGGACCAGTATCGAACCCATAGACTCTTGACATGGGAAAATTGGTAGCTCCTAATGTGTTTGTTAATATTGAGCTAATTAGAGCTCTAGCTAGTAGATATCATGCCCTGTCAAAGGTTGTTAGGCTCCCAAATGGACAATGTCTGGTAGATATCTCTAGGGAGGCTATAATTAGGTGTTTTGACCTAAATAAGCAAGTTTTCATAAAGATAGATTTGGGGAGGCTAGAGCAGGAGTACAAGAGATTAAAGAGGACTTATGGAATTTATGAAATTCCCCTGCACATGAAAATGGATGACAAGAATAGAGTCCTTCCTATTCCATCTTCAAAAGATGAACCCTTTCTAGTGTCTGATTTTCAGACTTATTTCAAAAACACCTATTATGCATTATGCCAAATTCTTGGATTTGATGTTGAAGACAACATGCCAGTTGGATTGATGAGGATGGAATTGACTATCCAACACCCTGAGTCCAATGTGGAGTTTGATTTTTCTTCTATCATTGAGGAAAAAATTCATGAAGGTCTATTATAGGTTAGGGAAGCTAAGGCCCCTATCACTTTCAAAAATTATTCTCTACTGTGTCATCTAATTCTATTTCAAAATGAAACAAAGTGGACTAAAAGGATGAAGTTGAGCACACATGAAAATAGAGTTATGCTTCCAGTGCAAAATTGGTGCTATGTTTGGGATAGTAAGTGCTCTGAAGGTGACTTTATTATGTTTAGAGATGACTTTTCCCTCAGACTAATTGATGCCCTTGGTCTTCCTACACCGAGGTTACCACAATATTTAATGGAAGTTATGAGACCTTTGCAATGCAAACCAAACCAAGGTTTCATACACAACTATGCTAACTGGTTTTTAATGCCACAATATGCCATCATTAGGGTGTATGGTTGTGATTAGGCCTCACATGTTTTACCAAAATTTGTGCCTAGTAGAGTATTGTTTTTATAATTTATTTGGAAAATGCTATGGATGGAGCGTAGTCTTATGAATAATAAGAGAAAGGGGACTTTCCTGCTTGACTTAATAGTTTTTGAGGAATTATTAGTTGGGTCAGATATGTTGGAAGAAATGAAAAGATTCATAAGAGCTATTTTTTCTCTCAGATTAGGAAAGATGAGAGTATGTGATCCAAAGGGTCACATCAATAATATCAGAAGGACCCTACTTACAAAGAGGGCGATAACATATGTATTTGATCTAGAGGAGGATGTGATAAGAAACCTGGTATACTTTTCAGATGTGTTTGAAACAAGGAAAAAATGGTTAATGATGATGAGATGGGAGGACCAGAAGAAAGAAAAAGATAAGAAGTTCAAGGGGTTCTTTGATGAAGAGCCAAATTTGTTGAAAAGGATGCACTTGATTCTAGGTAAGTTTGATGAGATGTATAAAAAGGATCAAGAAGAGAAGTCAACTCCACCATCTGCACCCTAGCCACCCTCATCCATAGCCTCCACATCACATACACCACCTCCTCCACCAGTTCATCCATCTCCTCCATCCCCAATTGGTGAGCCACCTGCTAAGAAACAAAAATTTGAATCATTAGTTGATTATGGGTTGAGTGATGAAGAACAAGAAGCAGTCCTGACACTGACTGAGATGAAAGAAGTAGCAGAGCAACAAAAAGTGTTAGAGCCTCATGACCCAAAAATAAGAATATCAGAGGAAGTCATTGATGAGATACAAGATGATGAGAGAATAATTACTTCTTTGTGGTTCATGGAGGATGATGATTTCATCCATACAAGAGAATTCAAATATTTTTGGATAAAAATTAAAATGAGACAGTTTGATGATAGGCTAAAAATTAACATCATTGGGATTGATGATTCAAAGCATGCAGAGGTGCAGGCCCAGACAATGGTAGAGTTGGATATTGATAACATCAATATTACTCCCAAAGAAGCAAGGGAGTTGGTGCTAAGTAGTAAGATGTTAATCATACCTGGAATGGAACTCTCTAAGGTATTTTTGTTAGATCAAATCAGAGCTCAGGATGATCCAAACTTGGTTGCGAAATTTGATTCAGGAGTCTCAGGCATAGGATACAATCCTACCACCCAGACCCTTGCCCTATGGACAAAATAGAAGAACACAAGGAATCCAAGGCTTCTGGATGTAGTACAGGAAATGAGAGGGTCTGCAATGGTTAGGAAAATGAAGGACACTACTCCAACATAAGCAACAACCATAACTATGCACTCTGCCATGTTTACAAAGGATGTAGTAGAAAACATGGAGAAGAAGATAACAGAGTATGAAAAGAGACTCAAGTTATCAAATGATGAAATAAATAAGTTATTCATTGAAGGTGTTAGATTAAAGAAACAATTACAACAAGCCACATATGTAAAAGGGGATGAAATGGTTGTCTATCCTCCAACTGCTCCAGTTGAAGATCCACACATCCAATAGTTGAAAGAGGAGATTGAAAATTTGAAGAAACATAATATGGATGATGTCAGGCAACACATCTTGGATACCTTAAAAGAAATATTGAAGCACATAGTGTGAGTTTTAAAAGAGAAGATAAGTGGAGTCCATGAGGGTTTTAGTCATTTGGTGAAAGCCCTGGAACAAATAAATACTAATTCCCCAATCCTAGAGGAATTATATAAAAGATGGCAGCCCACTTACCACATTTTTAATACTTTATGCAAAGCAACACAGATGGATCCTGATACACCTCCGAGATTAAAGCCTACTCAAGAGATGGTGAAGGAAGTTATTGATGAGCATAAGTATTTGATTGACATGAAGAAGAAGGTGGAGAATAGAAGGAATTCCTTTGATTAAATAAAGCATAGTTTTAGTCCTTTGATCATCAAAGATGATGGACAATTCAAGGATGTGGATGAATGGAAGAATGAGTTTGATCAAATGGTTCATCAATGCTTGACATGTATTCAGGGTGATGGTCATATCAATCTAGAAAATTTTCACACTTTGCTTGATGGAATTATAATGTTGGATAATGTTTACACAAAGTTTGTTGTAGATGCCAAAAACTTTCTTGATAGCAGATGGAAGAGTCACCTTACAAATTTCACTATCGCACAGGAATTCAAGTGGCCAAATGATGTAACAATAAGCAAATGGCAGGAAAAATATCTAGGCTTGGATGAAGATTGATCAGTTTCATTAGAAGGAGAACATATCATATCATAAAGTAAGATCCTTTCATAGGTCTTAGAAGATCACAGGCTTCTTACTTAAAGATTAACATATTTGCATATGCTAGTTATCTCTAAATAAATTTTATCTTTTCAGTTAAGTTTTGTTATCAAAAGCCACATCCTTTGGTCTATATCTTGCTGCCTCTCTTATAAATAAGAGAGACCAAGACCATAAGGAGGGGATTAGATTAGAAGATAGTAGATAGAAGAAGTAGGAGAATAGAGATTGATACAATGTTTACAACAAAAAGGACCAAGATGCACGTGTAAATTTTGAAGGAGTTAATGAAAAATATCTGATTCAGTGGCTCTATGTTGGTATCAATTGTTTTTTAAGTTAATTGAAGATATTATCAATTTGTCTCCATATTTGATATTTCTTTGTTGTTTAAATTGATATATCAAGCATATTTTCAATTTATCAGTGCACATTTGTTGTATTTGTGTGGCATATTTAATTGGGTCTTTCAAGTAAAGATTAAAATCCTCTTGATTATTCACAACAACTTGGAATTATTATTTTGGATTATTAAAGAAGAATCTGATAATTACACCCTGCTTGTTTATTAGTTATTTTTGTGTGGAAGATTCTTTCATTTAGACCAATTAATCTCCATGACCATCTTATAATTACCTCTCACTTTCCTCAATCTACCTTTCCCCACAGGTACTCCCCTTCGAATTGTTAATGGAGTTGGGATCCCAAATGCGATCTACATGGATCTTTGTTGTGAACTTAGGAAGATATTCACTAATTTACACCATGGTCTGGTATACCATATATCCCTCCACCATAGAACCCTCAGGATGTGCTCTTTGTCTAACCAAAGCCTTCAAAAATTTCAAGTGCCTCTCAACCATCCACATTGACCTTGTGTGTACAGGTCCACACAATTCAATCTCCTCAACTTGGTGTATGAGGTAGTGTTCTTGTGCATTGAAAAATGTTGAAGGTAGACACTTTTGCATTTCACACATTAGACAAGGAGTTTTTCTCTTCCAATAATTTATATCTTCTTTATGGATTTTTTTAGATGATAGCCATCTACAAGTGATTCAAGGAACAAATATACACGAGATTTTAACAAAAATATACAGTATATTACATAGCAAGTAAAACAAATGGCAATTATAAGATGTATATAGTGAATTGAACAAATCTCGCTACTTACCTCATGTATTTTCCAAGATCATATATAACTTGCTTGACATTGTTGTCAAAGTTGTCTGAGAGAGATAGAGGTAGAATGTACTACAACAATTATAAAATGATCTTTTCATTATTTTCCAAACTATAAAACATAATACAATGAAAAGTACATGTATTATATAAGTGTATATAATATACCAGAATAATTACCTTAATGAAGGTATATCAATCATGCATTTTCATCCCTAACCCAAATTCACCTTTCTTTGTTATTATATTGTTTATGTTCATAGCAAATTCGAATTTTTCGTATGACTTCATTTATAGCATTGTTTTGTTGTTCCGTTAATAACCAAGGAAGGGAATTTATATTAATTTTGTCTACATCGCTATTTAATTGAATGAAATTTTTCATTGCATGATTGGCTTCTTTGGACGTCACTACAAATTTTGAGCATTTTTTTCTTTGTCATGTCCTCCATCCAATATTTTTTATAACGTTTCTATTATATTATTTCTGATATGCATTGTATCAAACAAATGCACAATTTGTAGCTACTCATAGTAGGGAAACCTACTAAATTGTCTGGGATAACTTTTTAGTCCCTGTGGAAGCTAGCCATTAATGCCTTGATGACTTTCATGAAGCATATAAGTTAAACAAATTAACAATGACAATCATTATCAATTACAACATGAGTAAACACAACATAATATAAAAATATAAATTCAAAACATATCATATATGATAGATAAACAATTTGATCCCATGTATAACCTTGATGATTAATTCTATTATATTCCAACTTCCATAGGTGAGGTATGTCATTCTTGTGGTTTTGATGTAGTCCTGCTCTTTCCCATTGAAAAAGACATTTTTTAGTAGTTCGATACTTATGATTTCTATGGAGGAAGTGCCTATACTCATCAAACACCCACTTTCCTAAACTTGTTGAACAACGAGATTTCATCTTTGGACCACAAACTAGACATGCAAATTTTCCCTTTGTTTGAAGACCTACAAGATCATATATAATTTGATTAAATATGTCAATTTTTTATAATTATATATAATGAATAGATTATTTTAAAAACATGCATGATATCTACTTCATCAAATTAAATATTGTTAAAGTGCAGTCAAACGTTATAACATACCACAAAAATGTGTTAGCCCTAGGGTATCATGAATTGTCCATACAAGCATTGCATGGAATTGAAATTGTCTTTGTCCTATTGATCTAGAGACATCATACATAGTGACGCCATTCCATAACTTTAGTAACTTGTCAATAAGAGGCTCGATATATATACATTCATATCTTTAACTTGGTACCTAATCTAGTTGAATGAAAATAAACATTAAGCATAATTATTATAACCATTTTACCTCTCGCAATATATATAAAATTAATGTACATGACTATTAAAATAAAATAATATAATGCCATTATGCAAACAAATAAGACAAAT
>VDFB02281492.1:623857292-624085136 GCA_007258455.2 Sequoia sempervirens
ATCAACAACATGGCTTATTTTTTAAGTTTCAATCTATTTTCAGGGCCAAAGGAATGCAAAACAAAGTACATGCGTGGTTCATAAAGTGGGAACCCTGATGTATCATTGCAAAAGCACCATGAGAAGTAGGTAAGATCATGAATATAAAAAATGTTAGCAAGAGGAATTTGAAATGGGTTGACAAAGATGAAGACCAAGAAAGAGAACTGAGCAAGGCGGCTGCAGATGACGGCGGTTTGAGGAGAAAGGCAGGGAGAAGCACGGTGGCAGGGGGAGGCAGGGAGAAGCATGGTGAAAGGAGGAAGGAGGATGAGGTGCAGGGGAAGAGTCGAAGGAGAGAGTGAGGAGATAGGAGGCGGCGGAGAAGTAGGAGGTGTGGAGGAGTAAGGAGGAGAGGAGGAGAAGGAGAGGAGAAAGAGGAGAGGAGCAAGGAGGAGGAGAGAAGGAGATGAAGAAGGAAGAGAAGAGGAGGCATGGAGGAAGAGGAGTAGAAGGTGGGAGATTGGAGAGGATGGAGACAGAATGATGGGGATGAGGTCCTCCAAATGTGGCCTCACTGGTTCATAGCTTCAGTCAAATGCATAACCAAAGAAGAAATTATTTGAACCAGGCCAATCACATTCTACAATTGAAAATTCAATGGTGAACAAAGGAGAAAAATAAATTGCCCGCTAAAAAGAAGTTATCATTTTGTATAAGAGACCATGGTTCCCTCTGTATCAAGCAAACCATTAGAATTGTAGCTTGGATCTCCTTCAAGCTATCTCCCTAGGGCCAGATACTGCATTTGAATCAAAAGCAGTTACACACAACAAACATGAAAGACAGATCCAAAGCCCTATAAAAACTCTATCCAGTAGGGTACATGAATCCTGAATGGATTACACGATTGAGAAATCCCATGATCAGAGTAAAATTGCTTGGTTGTACAGATGAGGCCAGTGAAATGAAAATGCTGCATTGGGAAAAGGAAATAACAGAAAACCGCGTGGACAATTTAACAGAAAACAAGATTACCCAATAAACTCAACCGCCTATTATTTTCAGAAAATTGTGCATATGAACAAAAATAGTTGCAAACAATTCAAACAAACCCGAGCCCTTTGCAACAGTGTAAATGAAAATAGATATAGCATGGCAGAGCTTTGCACCTTCAAAAACTGAACTGCTAAAACTAATCCTCTTTGCAAAAAATAGTTGCATCGTTTGCCCTGTATTTGGGCATTCCTTCTTTAATATCTATTTCAAAGTTGTTTTCCAACAATCTAAGGAAAAAATCCCTAAATATCCTAAAGATAGTTCCAACACCAAAAATTTAGGAGGTAAATTACATCTGTCCCACATAATAAGTCTTCATCCAAATCGTAAGGCTGTAGAATAGGAGAAGAAAGCGGAGTTCTCCATTGTGCTTGGTACCCTTTGTATCTATCTGTGTGTTTGAAGTAAAGGATAGATTACAGTGCATGAGACCACCATGTACACCGGACTGTGACTAGACTAATGGGCAACATACTCTTCTTGATTCAGGAACAAAATAAATGTAGCCATGGACAGATCATACATTCCGAATAAGAACATTTTTTCCAAAATTACTAACTACTCCAAAATCGTAGGTACCTTAGAAACTCAATGATGATCAAAAGGCCGATTAGTTTTTCCCTGCACAATTTCTATTCAAAAGTCTTCCAAACAAGACCGAGGGGAAACAATAATGAATGCCAATGGAAGTATGGAGGACTTGGAAAGAATTATAGCTTACGAATGCCATCTAAATTTTTATGTCTTTTTGCAGCTGTGCATCGTGGAGTGTATTGGCTCTCAAAACCACAAGTCCTCCCCTCTAGCATCATTGCTCAGGCTGAGACAAGGGGAACAAAGAAATTTCAGACAATGAGATTAACACATCAACAAGGGGAGGACAGTTTTGGGCTGATGTATAGGATTAGGGGTATTCCTTTTGAGGTTTAAAATGGGAAAGAACTTGAAGAAGGCTTTGACTATCATGTCCCAATGGCAGTCAAGAACAAGCCTACTAGACCTTATTTACAGTACACGTATGGACATAAGGATATAAATTAATTGCATTTCTTAAGTGAAACCCCTTATCTTTTCTTACACATGCATCTTGTATCTCATGAACATAGCCCTCTATAGATCTGTCTTACACAAGCATCTTGTATCTCACAAACATAGTCCTCTATAGACCCATCTAACACAAGCATCTTGTATCTCACGAACATAGCCCTCTATAGATCCATCTAACACAAGCTGGCTAATGTTGTATAGTGTTGAAGCAATGGGCAAAGAGGTAAGAAGGAATGTTACAAGCAAAGATATCTCAAAGTGTGACTCACTTAAGATAAATCAAAATTTACAAAATTGATTAGTTCATGCAAGTAGGAAAGAAAGTAAACTAGAACAAAAAGGAAAGATGTTTCATGAATATGAATAGTTGAACCCAAAACCAAATGATTGGTGCCAAATTCATTGGGAAACAAAGTCATAACATGTAAGGAGGAAAGATGACCATATGGAAAAACATCTACATCATAAAAATAAGGAAATCTTGGATATCTCACAAAATAATTCATTCCTAACAAGCAATATTCCTCATGCAACAAAGAGAGACCACCACAAAACAAATTGTAGTGAATTGCAATGCTATGACATTAATCAACTTGTTATTACATTAGGCTAGGAAATGTGGCAAAGAGGATCCACAACTAGGTTTGAGCATCCACCCAAAATATTACAACCTACCATGCAAACATATGATCATGCAACTACCTAGCCCAACTATAGCCCATATAATTTTTCCCCTTACAATGTAGCACACACATCAATTGATCCCCTAGAATAAACTCTTGGAAACTAAGACAAAAAAATTGTTCTGAGATTTACCCATAATACATTTAACAACTGTGCATATATTACACTCAGTATCATCCAAATAGCTAGAAGAGACAAGGAGGGAATTCAAACATAGGTCCAATCATCATTAAGATGCCTAGAATATTGACCTTGCAAAAGATCAATGCATTGAAGAAATGAAATCCACTTGGGATCTCCTACAAGGTAAAGAGAACAAACTTTTATCAATGCAAAAGACCAACTACAACCATCTCATCCTTGACAAAATCCCTATTATGCAATAAATGCAAGAACAAAGCCTAAGCAAAGAAGATTGAACTTCACACCAATTGACCAAGGTACAAATAAAGAGACCTCATCTAGTCTTGCCACCAATGGCCACCAAATTGGGCAAAGAGAAAGAACACCATAAAGGCACAACCACCTATAGTCATGAACCAACAAATATTGCATACCATGAGTTTTATCATTTGAAATCACACTGACCTTTTGAAAAACAACACAAGGCTAACAAGCATGCCACGTTGGCATGATCATATGAACTGAAAGAAATGAGATCTGAGAGGGGATCATATGTAATCTACCCTTTCTAATTATTTCCAATTGGAAGACTTGTTAGTCCATTTCCATATTTCTAGTGGGCTAAGGTAAGAAAATATGAAATAATCTATTTAATATTTAATTACAAATTTGAGAGAATTTATTTACTTTGGTCAATTAAATATTAAAAAATAATATTTTTCTCTTCAAATTAGAGTGTGAGTTTCTTCATGAAGTCTGTGTAACTCCCAAAGCAAAATATAGCAAATTATGTGCCATTTCAAAAGGTCTTTTTATGATAGGTGGTATTTGGGAGGTTACAATATGATTTTAGCCAACAATTGTGAAGATTGGAAAATATATATATTTTATTCTCCCATGATGGGCATTAGGATTTTGGGTGCCCAATCTACGTTTCAAGTAACTAGTAATATGAGGAGGATTTCATTAGTTTGTATCTTTTGTTGATTTATCAATAATATTTTAAACACTGTTTAGCCATCTATTCAATCAATTTGTTTGAGGACGAAAAACCTTGGGTGAGGGGATCAGTGGATAAAAGCCCATTAGTTTTAGGAGTCAAAGAATGAAACCCCTTTGATTCAATAGGATAATCTTATTCAAAGGTTCTGATTGTGCTTCATAGAGCTACGATTTTTTAGCTTGTTTCAATTTGTGCGTTTTGCAAGTGTTGGTTGTAGTAGAACAAAGTTTGTTTCAGATTTATTGTTATTTATTGTTGTAATGTTTATTGCTTATAAAATTTTTGGTGTTGATTTTATCCATTAAGATCATCTATATTAGCTATGGAAATTAATTTAGAAATCAGATGCAAAAATTATCAAATTTGGTGAGAGAGTTTATTCAAGATATCAATAATTATTTATTTTTCCTTAATTATTAGCTAATAGGCTACATATAGTGTGAGATTTGAACCTAAAATAAGTCTCATTGAGTCATTAGAAAATAGGTTTCATTTGCCATTTAATGGTAAATCAGCTATGTTTAATGGTAAAAACTTCCAAAATATCAATGAAAGCCTCCAAAATCTCACTTATCACATAAATTCCAAATAAATATTGATTATTGAACTCCAAAATATCATTGAAATCCTCTAAAATCTCACTTATCACATAAAAGACAAATAAATATTAATTTGCTGATTGGAAGGGAAATTTTATTTTTATTTGCAATGTTTTTGTCAATTTGATGGAAACTTTATTTTTTCGTTTGCATTGCTTTATGTTTTAAATATGCATGCAAATATTTCAAAATCAGATAATACCTAATTTTTTAAAGGAAAAAATCAGATTTTTCTAAGTTTATTTCATTCCATTATTTATCATTTATTATTAATTGTTTAATCCAGCCACATGCAACTAGAATTTGCAACACATCACATCCATTCACACCCATGCAAAAACACTCACTCTTTAAAATATTAGCATATATATAGTTTTCTATTAGTGTAATCCTTGCATATCCTTTAGATGCAAGTGCTAATTGTAGCTATTTTTGTTGCTGGTATTATTATTGTTATTGTGATATTATTGTTATTGCAACATTTTATTGTGTAAATCATTCCACTAGAACATCTACAAAAGTTGTTGGAATATTTTTTTGTATGACGTAAAAATTGTTAAAGTTGCTTGTATGTTGAAAATGAGTAATTTCTAGATTTGGATTCATTTATGTGGCTGTAAGTTTTTGATACGTTCCAAAAAAATTCTATATGTTCAATTTGATTTTTCCTTCAAATAAGTCTTTGAACATTTGTGGTGATTCCAATTTTTATAAAGAAAAATTGTTGGATTTTGGTTTCATATTTTGTTGAAATTATGAAGGAATTTCATATATTTATGTTGTTTAAACTTATTTAGATTTACATAAATATTTTTTTGGGATATTATAGTTGTTTTAGAGTGAAAATCTTGCCATCTTGCAGGGTAAATTAATGATTGGTGTTTCTTAGTAATAGAGAAATTAGATATTTTAGATAGTAGGAAAGGAAATTATAGATAGGAGGATAAATCATAGAGGGTTTAAACACAAAATAAGTTATGGTTAATGGAGAAAACGGAAAAAATAAAATGATAGAGGAAGAAAGAAATGATTTCTTTTATATGACATCTATTGAATCTCAATTTAAGCCAAATAGAAGTATATGAAAGCCAAAAGAATTTGAATGAATTAATAAGGAATTTAATAGAACAATTAAGCATACAAATATTTAGGAAAGTGAAATCCCATTAGGGAGTAATAGAGTTGTAGGTCATTCCATATTAAAACCATCAAAAATAATAATTTTATCAAAAGAAAAAGTTACAATTGTACTCACTACTTCCATTGAAGAATCACATGTAAAAAAAATACTAAATGAAATTAAGAATACACAAATTAATCTACATATTTTAAGGCAGCCCTATCGTGTTAAGATTTTATAGAAATACCAAGGAAGGATTCACACAAGAAATGGCAAGGAAATAACAAAAATAATAGTGGAAATGATTTGAAGAATACATTGAATAAACTTTTAGCACCCACCTTTGATGGTAGTAATAACATTTATTGGTTAAATAAATTGTAGACTTTCCTTACTCTCAATCCTATGAAGAAGAAGTAATACAATTTATGCATTAGGAAGGAGTTTCTTATGATTGGTCAATTGGTGATACCATCATCTAATCACATAAGGACATGATTAAGTGCATAATTTTGAAAAGCTAAGTCAGAAAAATTTACAAATTTGAGTTGAAGGATGATTAGGAATATTAAAATAACTTCCAAAGATCAAGCAAAAAACTTAAGTTTATACATACCAAATTTCTATAGGGTTATTGTGATGGTGCTTGAAATATCAGAAAAAATGACCACATATTTTTAGGGTTTTTGAACCACTCAAAGGCATAGCCGAAGATTTTGTTCTATCACCTTTGTAGGAGGCTATCAATAGAGCTCTAACACTTGATCCATTTATTCTAAAGAATAATTATTCTTATCATTTCAAGCAACCAACTTTATGGAAACATAAGGGAAAATTTAGAAAAAAAGATCTTATACAACATTTTTGAGGACCGTACTTCATACTACAACAAAGAAGATGGATGAAGATTTTGGGAATGAATTTAGGAGAATTTTTTTTTTCTTGCAAGGGACCATGGGAACTAGGCCATAGATTGCTTGGCAAGGGAAAAGTTCATTACCTTGAGATAGTATTGGATGAAGAATCAAAACTTGAAGAGCATGGACCTCAAGTAGTTTCAAAAGATTGAGAACTTGAAAAAATAAGAAAAATGAAAGCACAAGCACTCTTATAGCTCTTTCTAAAACACCCAAATATCATATATTTAGAGTTTATGGAGTCTTATCTAGACAACATATTATAGTTCTCATTGATAGTGGGGATCCTCACAATTTTATTAATATTGCTTGGTGGTCAAGAGAAGATCAAAGGTATAATATTTTGAATGTTTCAATGTATTATTTTTGCTTGATTCAACATTATTTGTATCAAGATAATTTGGTAACTCAATATAGCCCTTGGAGATCATAAGGTATATGATGGTTTATATGTTTTAGTTTGAGAGAAACTAATATGGTGTTGGGTGTGTAATGGCTATAATCCTTAGGAGAATTTTTATAAAACTATCAATCTATGAAACTCAAGTTAAGTTGGATTAAAATACATTCTCAAAGGGATATCCAATGACTTACCATGAGTTGTTATGACAAAAATAATGGAAAGGACATTCCATAGAGGCCAAGTTTCATGGGCAACAAGATGTTTGATAATTCCTTAGAGAACTTATTCTACATGTAAGAAATATTCCGATCATGTTGATATTTAGATTTTTTTTATAAGCATATTATGGTGTTTAGTGATTCTTTTCTAGGATTACCACAAAATAGAGGTTTCTAACATGTCATAGAGTTGGAAATAGGTGCAAAATCCATTGTGAACACTTCATACTATAACCAAAGAGGGTTTGAGTAGGATATTGAAAAGTCTATAAAAGAACTTATTCAAATGTTGTATATAAGACCTAGTTATTATCTATTTGCATCTTCAATGGTTCTTGTGAAAAAGAATGATGGTACTATACAAATGTGTATTGATTATAGAGCATTGAATAAGAAGAGAATAAAAAATAAATGTTTCATACCCAAATTAGACGTGTTAATAGATGAAATGCATGAAGCTATGCACTTATCAAAGATTGATCTAAGATAAAGATATCACCAGATTCATGTGAGACATGAAGATGTACACAAACAAAAATTCAAATGTCACATTGGAAATTTTTTAATTTTTGGTTATGCCCTTTGGTATAATAAATTTTCTAACCACTCTCTAGTCATGCATGAACTAGGTATTCAGTAAATAATTGAGAAAAATGTTTTGGTTTTCTTTGATGATATTTTTATTTTTAGTGATACTTGAGAACATTATTTGAAGCACTTGGATATATTTTTGGGAATACTAGAACATTAAACATTCTTTGAAAGGATATGTGTAGTCATATAAGACCATCTCCACATAACTTCAAGAGAGAAAATCATGCACACAAGTATGAAAAGAATAAACAAATATACCATCAAAATGACACAAGATATACCCTAGAAAAATCCTAAAGAGGAAAAAATCTAGTTTCAAAAAGCATCCACACTCAATATTTTATCTCATGAGAAAATACAATAAATATGTATAGCCTCCATGAATACCTCTAAAGGATCAAGCTTTCTACATGCACTCCATATGAAAAAGAAAATGAGAATCATGTAACCACAAATCCAAATCCATGCTTCCTCTCCTCACATGTGCAAACTTCAAGAAATGCTCAAATTTACCAACCATAACAACTACTCATGTGCTTTCTTTTATAGAAATTTAAGCTTGCACAAAATCACCAAGTGGTATTAGATAAACCATGCGACTAATATCGTGAGTTTCCAAAACCATTTTACCCCTCATTTACTTTTTGGTACTAATTTTTACCAATATTAAATATTTTTCAACGTGCAACCTATATTAAATATATATCTCAATGTTACATATAATATATAAAGTGGCCCCAAGAATATATAGCCCATGCAATGCACATATCCCTAGACCCCCTAGGTGCACCATAAATAATATTAATTTTACATAATAACATTATGAAAGGTGAACACCTTTTCCAATATTCTTTACAAAAGAATCCAAATGTGAGTTTGGATTAACAATTTTTTTATATGTGGTTCATGTTATTAGTGCTAGAGAAGTACAAGTGGATCAAAAAAAGATCCAAGCTATTCTAGATCGGCCACCTCCTACCACATTGACATAGTTGAGGGGATTCTTTAGTCTTCGCAAAAAAATTATAGGAGTTTTGTCAAGGATTTTTTTCATTTAGTAGTTCTAGTAAAAACTTGACAAAAATGGGAGCTTTTGTTTGGTCACAATTTGCACAAAAAATATTTGATAAACTAAAAGTGGTAATGAGTTCATACCATATAATTTCTATTATTGATTTCCCTCTTCAACTTTTTCTAGAATGTGATGCATATGGAGAAGGAATAGAGGCCATCCTCACTCAAAGGGAAACCCTATAGCTTGTAAAAGTAGAAAATTAAATGAGTTAGAAAAGATCTACTCCATCTATGATAAGGAAATGTTAATCATAATGCATACTTTGGAGAAATTCAAATAGTATTTAGTTTGTGAGAGGTTTATTGTGAAAATTGATCATAACAACTTGAAATTATTTTTGATCCAACATGATTTGAATGAACCCTACTAGAATTGGATAAGTAAGAAACAAGCTTATGATTTTGACATAAAGTATATGAAAAGAAAGAACAATTTAGTTGTTGGCACTCTTTCTAGAATGCCTACTTTATGTTTCATTTCCACTATTTTTGTTGATTGGAAGGTTTTAGTTTTGATTGGATATGCTAAAAAAGCATTTTATAATAGCATTCTTGATGAAGAGGTGAAAGATGACAAATACATAATGGGAGATAGATGCATCCTATACAATAATATATTACTCTTAGTTCCTAAACCTAAGATGAAGGATTTTTTTTGAGAATGATTAATGATGCTCCATTAGCAAGAAACCCAACATACTACAAGACATATGGAAAAATCAAGGAAACATTCTCATGGAAGGGTTCAAGGAGGGTGTTCTCAAGTATATAAGGGAATGCACTACTTGATAGAAAAATAAAGGAGATAAGTTTTTCTTAGAGAGCTACTTAAATAACTACCAATTCTAAATAACAAGTGGGAAATTATATTCATGGACTTCATCACTAGCTTCCCAAAGATACACAATAGAGATTACATTTATGTTGTTTTGGATAAACTAACTAAAGATACACATTTATTTGGCATCCCATCAAATTTCAAATATCCTCAAGTGGAATATATATTCTTCAAATAAATGTTTGAATTGTATGGACTACCTAAGAATATAATTAGTGACATGGATAATGTATTATTTTGTTCCTTTTAGCATAATTTATTTCACTTTGAACATGTACAATGGTCAATCTTAGCATAAGCTATGCCCCTCAAATAGATAAATTGGTTGAGTAATACTTGAGGAACTATTTTTCAAATTAGCAATCAACATGGGCTAAGTGGTTGAATTTTGGAGAGTGTACTATTACAATACATATTTTCATATTTCTATTGGAATGTCTACTTTCATAGCTTTACATGGATGCAATATAGTAAATTTTGTTGATCTAGTATTCATAGATAGTAGGATACTTGAAGAAAGTGACTTGGTTAATCAATAATAAGAAATATTAAGGTCACTCAAAGAGTATATATAACAATTTCATAATCAATAGTTTTATGCAGATTTGAATTGTACAAAGAGATATTTTGAGGTTGGGTACATGGTTTATTTGAGACTGTATCCTTATAGAGAGCATACATCAAAATAAATGGGGTTGAAAGTCATAAACCCTAATTTTATGAGCCTCATAGGATTTTGAGGAGAATAGGTGAAGTAGCTTATGATTTGGAGCTTATAGAGAATAACAAGATCCATAATATATTACATGTATCTTGTTTAAAAATGACACATGGTTAGCATATTGTTCCTTCAATGGACCTACCACCATTGGGTGGTGAGGGAAAATTGATTTGATACTAGAAGAAGTGATAGATACCAAGGTTCAAAATTTGAGGAGTATCATAAAATACTTGGTTTGTTGGAAAAACCTACTAGTTGAGGATGTCACATGGGGGGAACCAAAGATTTTGTAGCATCCAAATTTGTATTTCTTAAGGATTTTTTAGGGGAGGACAGATTTTTAATTTCCTCTTCCAATTATTTCCAATTGAAGGACCTAGTAGCCTATTTCCATATTTACGGGGGGCTAGTAAGAAAATAGGAAATAATTTACTTGATATTTAATTTTAGAATAGAGAGGATTTATTTACTTTGGTAAATAAAACAAAATAATAATATTATACTTCTTAATTTGGGTGTGGATTTTTCATGAAATATTTATAACCTTTGAGGTAAAGTATAGAAGATTCTAAGCCATTTCAAGAGGTAATTTATGTTAGGTGTTATTTGGGAGGTGTTGTCAATCAAGATTGCACCCTAGCTAAGATTTGACTTAACTATCCTATTGAAACATGGAAATGTTCTCAAGCTGTGGATAACTTATGATGAGAATGAATCTCCAGAGAGGGTTGGTTCCCTTGGTAGATCACCTAAACTAACGACTTTTCTGAGGAAAAGGGAGAAGGATAAATTTGAAAATAAAAATCCTAAAATATAATGGGTGATGCACCAAAACTTTAAATCTATTCACTAACTCCACTCACATTCAATTCTCAAAACACTAACTCTCACAACCTCATCTAAAGCATACAACACAAAAGTGATTTGCATGAAGGTTTGAAAATTGAACACAACACACAACCTATATTATATGAAATTTTTGCACCCACACTTGTAATAACGAGACATAAAAAGGATTCAATATTTGAAATCACAATCATAACATCAAATCACTACTACAAATGGAGACAAAAATATGAGATAGGAATGCTCTACTATTTTTATTGCTCTAAAAAGAGTATGAGAATCTCAAAATCTGAGTACAAATCAAAAGCTTACAAAGCTCTTTGCAAGTAGTCCAGAGAGAAAAAAGAAAATCCGAACTAAGAAAAAACTAAGTTTTTCTCCAATATATTCCTTCAATAGGTCTCCAAGAGTGAGAAGGAAAAATCTGAGTGAAATGCTCCTCAAAATAGTAACTTCAATGCCATTATTGAGCAAGAAGAAAAATCCTTCAAAATAGGGCCCAAACTGCCTTAGAACTGAATGAAAAATGTGGAAACTCTCATCTCAAGAGGGCTGACCCAAAAAAGACTCAAAAATAAAGCCTAAACTAATTGAAAACAGAAATGGAAGCCTCAATCTACCTAGTTTTTTCTATTTTGCACAAAAAGACTCAAACTGAAAAAAGAAAGATTCCTCTCAACACTTGTTATTATCTCACTGCATTTAAAATAACAATTACTAAGACAATTTATAGAAATATTGCCTTGATGTTGTTTTACAATATTTGCGGTTTCAATTTTATAGAACATAAAGGGTGAAAAAGACTTGAGTCTCGACTTGATTTTTGCACATAATTAAGGTAAATACACTAAGGTTCACATGGTATTTGATTTTCTCCTAAAATCATAAAACTTAAGGCCCACTAAGGTATCAAAGGCTTAGGCATTTTATTTTCTATAAAATCATAAAACTTATCAAAGGCATAGGTTGTATGATTTTTCTTCAAGAAAAAAAGAAAAGAAATAAGGCATTAAAATGCCTAGGCTTGTAATACATGTGCAAAGAAAAACATAAAACCACGAAGGTATTAGTGAAGGAATCAATGTGGAAAAATGCCAAAGTTTATTTAGGGAAACATGGAAAACCCTAACACAAAACTATCGAGCTCCACTTTTCTCTCATTCATTTTCACTTTGATTTTCTCTCTGCTGAGAAATCTAGGTGCCACCACCATGAGACTAGGGTTTTGAGCTCAAATTTTCTTTGTAGCTTTCATGGAGCTTCATCTTAAATAAATATATATTGTGAGTATCTCCTTTACAAAAATACAAAAATCTCTTCATTATCTCCATTTTGAATGTATTCCTTGGCCTTTCAGTTGCGGTCATCATTGTATTTCTGTTGCATCTTCTATTCTTTCAAAACCTTGTCTGTATCTTGTGGCCGCCATGAATGCCTTCGCTTGAGACTTTGGAGTCTTTTGTGAGAAAAACCCGTGGAATTATATGCATTTTTCTTATGAGAAATCAACAGGGAAACTTGGGGTAAGGCCTCCATCTATCGAACCTTGCATTATTTCTTTATTTTCTACAAAAATATGCTTGATTCGAGCCCCTAATGGGTGCAAATGATGAATATATTTCTTTCTATGGGCATAAAAGACTCCATGAGTTTGATTATTCTCTACATTTTAGTTTATTGTCTTCTATTTATGAGAGCTTTATGAACTTTCATGGCCGCACCTTTCAACTTCTTGGTAATACATAACCCTCTTGGCTCAGCTCTTGTAAGACATCTTTTACACTTCTATGGCTGCGACATCTCCATATTTTGGGTACTTCTATTTTTGTAGAAGCTTGAGGGTTTCTCTACTTTCTGTATCTTTGAAAATACCCTATGTAGAACCTTGAATGGCTTTGGCATCTTTCAGGAACAAACAAACTCTCCAGGCTGCGGCCAAGACAATGAAATCTGATGAATACACTATTTTTTGTTGTAAGCACAAGTAGGGTTTTTTGAAACCCATGACCTACATTGTTGATGTGGGTTTACCATTATTTTCCTTTTGGAAGAAAATAATCTCCCTTCCATTTTGGATTTTCACTTTGGAAACCCTCCCTTTGAAACCATTGTGCACTCTGGGTATTCTTTCATCTTTTCTAAATGTGGTGAATAGGAGATAACATTGTTTATTTTTCTGAAAGAAATGAAAAGAAAATTTCCTCCATAAAAGGATGGGTCTTCTCTTTGCATCTATAGGTGTTATGAGTATTCCCTTACTGTAAGTTTGTAGCTCACTCTATATTTTGAAAATTTTCATGAAATAATCATTCTTATCACTACCTTGTCTCTTCAGGAGCATCAAACATATAATTGTAAACCCTCTTTTGTGAATGTTCTTTTCAAAAAAAATGAATCATGCCAAAATGTTGAAACAAAAACCTGAATATTATGCTTTTATTTTTCTTCAATAATTATGTTGTCCTTTAGGAAAAAATCATCGTTTCTTTCAAAATTTTGCATACACAGATCCATGATGATCTTCATACATTGCCCAGATTATTGAAGATGCATTATGACTTTAACAATTTTATCTTATTGTTGTTTGCTCATTTCCTTCATTTGAAACTCCTTAATGAGCACCATCATTGAGCATTGTTCACCACTCCACACTTATCTTGCATAGTAGTAAAGTAGGTCTACTTTTCTCTTTGCTTCCCCACTATGGATACATTATTTGTCAACCCTCCTTGATCTTTGGTGGCTTGTACCTTCAGGGTATGCACTTCCAGTAACATAGCAGCAACAATTGTATGACAAAAATGAGATATGATAACATGACCATTTAATGGAACTAAAAAAAGGTAGCCTAAAAGCTTACATGCAAAAAAAACTCCATTAATGAGACTATAGGGCATTTTAATTTTGTTTTACATCTTAGTTTAGCATCTTAAATGACCTCCTTCCTCATTTGTGACTCTCATTTCAAACTGAAAGGGCCATAACATTGCTCCTTTTGATTTGACAGTCATGAATGAGTAATGAATTTGTTATTTTTGCAGTCACTGTGAAATACTCCTTCAGCTGAAAATGCTTTTACTTGAGCAATATGAATGTGTTTTTCCTATCTCATTCCCTTTTTCAAACTTAGGAGAAGCATGTTGGGCTCAACCCTTGTGGGAGCCCATTTTTTCCCCACATGCTAAAATATCAATAGAAATGAATCAACAACAAGATTTCACCTATACCTACATAGTGAACAAACATGTTAGATAAAAAAAAATGAAGCTTAATGGTCTTGTGATATTTGATTTTCAGGCTCTTCTGCATATATATCTTATACTTGCTCAACTAACTTAAAACACCATAGGCATATGCTATATTTTTGTTGATATGGAACATAATGAGATTCATATCTGGAGCTCTAACCAACCTCGTTACCATGACATAGGTTCTGCTGGAACTGTAAAATTCTGATGATTTTCATGTTGTCCATACCCATGCATTTTCCAAATGAGTCCCACCTTGAGCACATTTTCCTTTCTTCATGATATTTTTACCCATATTTTGGCCATGTAACCCCATAAAAGTTTCATTGGCAAGAGCTCAAGGGTTGTCGGGATAATGTTTCACCAAAGGCATCATGTCTCACCGACTGGTAGTGGATGCATTCATATTTTGGCAAGAGATTTTCATCGGGGTAGTGTCTTGGTGAACTTACCTTGTCTTACCGACTGCCGATAAAGGAATGCATATCGGGCAGAGTTTCACCAAACAATACAAGTGGTTTCATTTCGGCCAAACCAAAGGATGTCGGGGTGAGGTCTTACCAAAATGTATATGTCTCGCTGACTTATTTCAAAAGGGTTTCTATCAAAATACTCATCGATGAGAGATGTTTTCTTCGGTGTGAAGTCATAGCGAATTCAAAGGGTCTCACCGACTAACACAAAAGGAAATATCAAGAAGACTAATGGGCATCGATATAATATCTTGGCGAGTGACCTCTAGTCTTTACGATATTACACATGAGGACTCTATCGATATAAGAATTGCATTCTCTTAGCGATCTAAAATGAGCTCAGGATGTTTCGGTATGACTCACTGGATTCTCTAGGGCCTCTCCCCAATTTTGAAATGTCTTGGCGAAAGTGAATGGGAGATGCTTCTCGGCGAGAGTTTTCTCTTGTCTTAGCGACTCAGGATCGATGAAGGAACTTTCAGTGAGAAATAATACGCACTATGTGAGGTCTCTCCGATATCAAAATGTTACAGCGACTGTGAATGAAACAAAAAGAACACATCGGTGAGAGATATCCTTGTGTCTTAGCGAATCAAAAGAACATAAAGAAATACATATCGATATAACATTTTGTATTTTGTGAGATGTCTCACCGACATCATAAAGCTAGGGTGAAACACAAAGAGCACAGGATGACAGTGATATAATTGCCTTTGGCATACTTATTGAGTTGTCTCAATGACTATTTCAGTGATGATTAATTGGCCCGATTGCAACTATTTTCCGACATTGGAATATGAAATGATATGCCTATTCATATGCTGGTGTATAAATGTTCATTCCCGATTGTGAATTAGGGGATTTTTTAGATTTTTGGAGTAGATAAGGTAGAGAATATACAGTTGGATAGATTTTTTCCAATAAATAGAGACTATGATGTATGATTTCAAAATGGAGATTTTAATGAGAATCAATTGATGTTGCAGCTCATTTCTGGTGTTAATTGTCTATTAGATTTATTAAAAGTATCACTAAGCTATCTCCAAGCTAATGCTTTCTGGTTGTTTAAATTGAGATAACAAGTTTATTTTCAATTTATCAGTACAAATTTGATGTATCTGTGATTAATTGATTGGTTCTTTCAAGGAGAGATTAAATCATCTTAGTTGATCATAGTAATCAGGGAGATTCAACTCGATTATTAAAGTAGAGCTTGGTAGTCATAATTTTGCATGTTTATACAAGTTATAAATAGATCATATGCCGATGATTTGAGTTTCTACCAGAATAAGTTGCCCACTTTTGTTTCATTTGACTCCGCATACCTAATACGACACTGGTCTCTGCAATTTCATCATTTAGATTCATTCATTTCCTTTACATATGCTAATTAAGCATTTTAGGATTTAGATTTAGAAGATTGCTATTGCTATTTGTATCAAATTTGATTTCATTTGTTCACTCCCATTTGCCATTGTGGACAAATCACTGCAAAAGAAAATATCATAAGTCAAGTCTACTCAATTCATAAAGGTACACCCACCTAGGTCTAGCAACACCTGAAGAGTAGAAGGCTCAATTCATTTGACCTTGTCTGTTACCCTAAAACATCGTGAAAGCTTGGCAACCTTTTGTGGTTCAAACTTGCATTTTTGAGAGCTAACAAATTGGTGACTTTGCTGGGGATAACAAAGAATCTGTGCCTTAATCATAGAGTCAGAAATTCTATATATAGACTCCGCTAGGAATAAGAAATATTGAACATTTTCCCACTTTTAAGAAAGTGAGTGGCAACTCTGATAAAACATTGCAATATGAATGGAAGAAGATCTCAATACAGGAGAGGTCATTCTGGAGCTTCTGCTCGCAGTAGTAAGTGGACACAAAAATGATAAGGCTGACAAGGGTAAAGGGGTAAGTGAGGATATGTGCATGAAAAACAAAGAAAAATCATCAATACCTTATGGTGAAACATATAATTTTTTTGATACATGGACAAATAATTCAAGTGCAGAACCTTGTACCCCAAAAGATCAAAGAAATCCTTTTCACGATTCTCAAAAATAGGCAGAGTGGCATGCTAAATTTGAAGCTGAACAACTCAGAATTTAGCATGAATATGACCAAAAAATGGAAGATAATCAAAATGGACCCACTAATCATGAAACTCCTCAAGAAGATTATGAATCTTTAACTTATGAAGAAGTTAAAGCACAGTTTGAATCTCAGAAAAAGGAGAGGGAAGAGCAGGAAAAAGCTCAGATGATACAAGCAATGAGAGAATTCAAATTGCAAAAAGCTCAGAACATTACTCACATAGCTAGTTGCCCCTCAAAGTATATACCACCTCATAAATAGGGTAATCATGGTGCAGGGCATTCTGATCCACTAGGGGTCCCTCACCATCAAGTTGGGAATCAATACAAATAGCCAAATAACCCACCTCATATTCCCACACAACATACAAATATACATCCACCTCCTGGTCAATATTATGTGCCACATCACAACACACAATACAATAACCCGGTGTACCAATACCAGTACCCACCTAACCCCCCCCCTCATCATTATACCACTATGATCAGACAATTTGATTTGGTAGGATTTCAATTATACCCTTTCCCAATGGATGGCAGTTGGAGAGGTCTAGTGCCTAAGTTTACAGGAAGTAGCGTAATTTCTGCTGAAGACCATTTAAGGAGTTTCAATGCTTTCATTCAGGATTTAGATGTACCTTATAAAGATTTACATATGAGGCTATTCATGATGTCCCTTATTGAAGAAGCTAGGGATTGGTTCAATAGTTTAGCACCAACCTCTATTGATTCTCTCCAAATATTTCAAGACCGATTCCTTGAGAAATATGGGAATCAAAGTGCACTTGATGCTGCTCTTCATGAATTGATGCGAATTCAAAAAAAATAGAATGATTCAATTTATGATTTCAACTGAAGATTCAATAAACTGTAGAATAAAATACCTCCTGAATCAAAATTTCCAGACTCTATGGCATTGAGTGTTTATTTGAATGCCTTCGATCCTAAAATAGGGTATGAATTGAGAAATAGATTCCCAAGAGATTTGGATGAAGCTTAGAAGATAGCATTAACAATTGAAAACAATAGGAGGGCTGCTGGGATAATTGATAAAAGAGAAAATCATAGGGCTCACCAACAAACCAATAATCACCAATACAAGCAGGAGAACACATATAGGAATGAAAGGCCTAGGCTGCATGACATGCCTTATAACACAAATTGGAAGGATGGAAAACCTATAACAGATAGGCCTAGAAACAAAGAAACTCCTAATCCATTGAGAATGAAGGGAGCCTATATGGTAAATAATAGTTATTTCTATGAAGTCTGTGATAAGCCACATTCCCCAGATTATTGTGTTGTAGCCCAAAGAATGCAAGAGGAAGGAATGTTGATGGGAAATAGTGGAGAAGATCATAAAGTGTACTTGACTTCAAACACTTTTCACCATATGGAGGAAGGGTACTCATCTTCAGAGGATGAAGGTTATGAGTAAGATGTTTCAAATCAGAAATACAATGTCCACATGGCTAAGCAACAGATCCTTTCTCACTTTGAGGAAGATTATACAGAGAAATATTCTAATGAGATGCCTACTCAGGGCAGCATAAGGAAACTCACTGAAGAGGAGATGGAGAGATTAACTGTTGCTGCAGTTGAAGAAGCAAGGAGTAATTATTGTTTGAGAAATAGGACAATAAATGAGAAGGAAGGTGTCCCTAGGGGAATCTTTACGAAGGATCAAAAAATGACACAAGGAGCTTCGAAGAAAACTAAAAATAAACAATATGATGAAAGTAAACAAAAGCCTGTCCACAAGGAGAAAGTGAAGGAATTACACAAAGAAATGAAAAATCCTGATCAACCAAGAAAAAGAGAAAAGGAAGAAAATAGAGAAGTGCCAGAGCAAAAGAAAATGGTTAAAATGGAGAGTTCTTCTTTTGACTTCATTGAAGCTTTATCTCAGGTAAAGATGTTTGTTCCACTACTTGAGATGATGACGATTAAGGAATACAGAGATAGTGCTGTCCAATTGATAACAAATGAAAAGCATGTGAATTCTGAAAACAAGGTGGCTACTAAAGGAAGTAGTAAGCAAGAGGAAGTAAATATCTTAGAAATCTGCTTGAGTAATGTATTGACAAGTTCCCTACAAGTCGATCCTTTTTTCACTGCATTAATCATAAATAACAAATTGTTAAGGAATTGCATGATATATTTTGGTGCTACTATGAATATTATGCCAGTAGGAGTGATGAAACAACTAGGCATGAGGGTGGATACATATGAAGGTAAGTGCTATGCGATGGATAACTGACCTGTTCCTATGGTGGGTATAATGAAAGATGTTGAAGTCAAGCTATCTACTTATCCTCAAGTGGCCTATAATATTGATATAATAGTAATAGACACCCCTCCTTAGTTTGGTATGCTTTTATCAAGACAGTGGATGATAGTTGTTGGTGGGAATGTTCAGTTTGATCTATCTTATGCAATAATTCTGGTAAATGGCCAAGAGGTGAAGTTGTACAGGGAGCCAAGGATGAATCAGCTTATTGATTATGTACCACAAAATTAGATCAATTGTTTTTGTGATGTTGATCTTGAGAGTTTTAATATAGAACCAACCCAGCCAAAGTTGATCAATAGTGATCCAATTGAGAAGCATGCTACACAAAACTGCAACGGTGTGTGGAAGATGTACTTTGATGGAGCTTGCAGTCAAGAAGGTAATGGAGTAGGGATAGTATTTGTTTCACCCGAGGGTGTTACATTTAAGTATTCATTTTTGTTAGCATTTGAATGTACAAACAATGTTGCGGAGTATGAAGCTTTGTTAAGAGGTTTGAATATAGCTATGAAACACAAAATCAAGTTGCTGACTGTTCTAGGGGATTCAGAGTTGGTTGTTTCACAAATTAAATTAAAATATGAAGCAAAGCAAAGAAGACTAAAGCAATATAGAAATGTTGTATGGGATACAATTGAGTTGTTTGATGCCTTCTCAATTGAGTGGATAGATAGATCAAAGAACATAATGGCTGATTTTCTTGCAAATGTAGCACTGAAAAGAGATGATATTACATTGGCTGGGGCATCACAAATTGAATTCAAGACAAGGCTTGTTGTGCCTGATAACATATATAGTTGGCAAGTCTTTAATGATGATACTGATCTTTTGAAATTCCTCCATTGTATAGATCAGTATGAAGCCCAAGAAATTGACTCCAAACCCTTGGTTGAAGAAGTGGATGGGAAGCAAATGGTATTTGGGAAAGAAATCTTGCAGCTCAAAATAAATAAGTTTCCTAAAGGCTTAGTGGCATTGGAGAGGGTGTACGATGGAAATGATCAATCCCTCATAAAGCAAGCACCAGTAAATAGGGGGGATATTGAAGAGATTAACCTGGGAACTGAAATTGCACCAATAAAGGTGTACATAGGTAAAAAGATAAGCCCTGCAATTAGAAGAATGCTGATAGAATTGCTAAGAAAGTATAAACATGTATTTTCTTGGTCTTATGAAGATCTAAAAGCATACAGGGAAGATTTATTTCAGCATGAAATACCATTGAAACTAGATGCTAAGCCATTCAGACAAAAGCAAAGACCCATAAATCCAACTTTGGAGCCTAAAATGCAAGAAGAATTGGCAAAACTCAGGGATGGGGGAATCATTAAACCAATCAGACATTCAACGTGGGTCTCAAACTTGGTCCATGTGAGAAAGAAAAATGGAGATATTAGGCTGTGTGTAGATTTCAGAAATCTGAACATAGCATCCCTCAAAGATAATTACCCTCTACCCAATATGGAGGCTATATTACATAAGGTGACAGGGTGCGAACTATTGTCTATGATGGATGGGTTTTCAGGGTATAACCAGGTTATGGTCAAATAATCTGAGCAATATAAGACAACATTTACAAATCCTTGGGGAACGTATGTGTACATAAGAATTCTATTTGGTCTTACTAATGTAGGGGAAACCTTTCAAAGAGCTATGGATGTGGCATTTGCAGATTTGATCAATGTTATCATGGTGGTGTATCAGGATGACCTCACTGCTTAATCAAAGAAGGCTGAAGATCATGTTCATCATTTGGAAAAGGTATTTATAAAAGCCCTTGAATATGGTATTAGCTTGAATCCTAAGAAGTGTCATTTTGCAGTTACAGAGGGTAAGCTCTTGGGACACATTGTTTCAAAAGAAGGGATAAGGATAGATCCTGAGAGGGTTGAGGCTATTGATAAAATTCCTGTCCCTAAAACTGTCAAAGCTATACAATCATTCTTTGGACATATCAACTTTGTAAGGAGATTTGTTTCTAACTTTGCTGAGATCATTAAACCCATATAAAAAATGTTGAAGAAAGGACAAAAAATGGAATGGACTACAGAGGCCTTGGAAGCTTTTGTATCCATCAAATGAGCTGTCAAGGAGGCTCCTGTCCTTAAATCTTCAAATTTTGCAAAACCTTTTCAGATATTTTCATTCACTTCAATGCACACTATTGCTGCTATTATGTTGCAAAAGAATGAGGATGGTCGTGAACAGCCTGTGTCTTTCTTCAGTAAATCATTACAGGGGTCTGAATTAAAATATGACATAATGGAAAAGTAGGCATTTGCACTAGTGAAAGCTGTAAAAGCTTTCAGGCCATATCTTGTTGGAGCAAAGGTGGTTGCTTATGTTCCTCATGCAGCTATCAAAGATATCCTGACACAATCTGAAGTAACAGGAAAAATATGCAAATGGATTAACAAGATTCAAGAGTTTGACATGGAGATATAGATTACCAAACTTGTGAGAGGTCAAGGCTTGGCTAGGTTGATGGCATAATCGAATATTGAGGCAAATCAAATCTGCAATGTTGAAGAAGGAACTGCAATTGCAAGCATTGAGCACACTCCTTGGTATACTAATGTCATGCATTACCTTAAGTACATGAAGTGTCCAGAGGAATTGAGTGACAGCCATAAAAGAACTCTGAAGTTGTAGGCATCTAAATATGTTTTCATGGATGGAGATCTATTTTGGAAGAGTAGGGATGGTATACTGTTGTTATGTCTTGATGAGTCTCAGGCCAAACATGTCCTAAGTGGAGTTTGTGGAGGACATTACTCAGCCAAGACAACTGCACATAAAATTCTAAGGGTAGGTTACTACTGGCTGAAGGGTTTCTACTGGCTGAAGGGTTTTAATGACTCTTTTATATATGTAAGAAAGTGTGAAGCCTGCCAGAAATTCTCTGGAAAACTAAAATATCAGGGAGCTTTGCCACTTCGACCCTTGTAGGCTGATGCCCCTTTTCATCAATGGGGAATTGATTTCATTGGAGAGATACAAGAAAAATCAAGTGGTGGACATAGGTGGATACTTGTGGCCACTAATTATTTTACCAAATGGGTAGAGGCAATCCCAACTAAAAAGGCTACAAGTAAGGTGGTGACACAGTTCCTAATGGATAATATCATTACCAGATTTGGTATGCCACTGAGGTTGATTACTGACAATGGGATTTGTTTCAGATCAGATGAATTCAGAAGTTTCTATAGCACGTATGGTATTTCCATTTCTTATGCAGCCCCTTACCATCCACATGCTAATGGTCAAGCCGAGTCTAGCAATAAAAGTCTTCTGAAGATTATAAGAAGAATGTTAGGTTAGAACAAGAAGGCTTGGGATTCAAAATTAAGACTGGTTGTGTGGGCTGATAGAATCACTGTGAAGAAGGTAATTGGGAAGTCCCCATTCGAATTAGTGTATGGAACACAGGCCAGGATGCCTTTGTAGAATTTGTTACCAGTCTACAGGTTTGTCCTTTAGGAAGATTTGGATGTTCCTAAACCTATGGAGGAAAGAATGGAGCAACTAGCTGAACTTGATGAAGGAGAGTTTCCCAAAATCAAAACATCAAGTTACAGACGCAGATGAAATATTTATTTGACAAAAAAGCAAAGAATAGGAAATTTGAAGAAAGTGATCTGGTGCTGATGTGGAATGCAAGGTTCCAGGAGAAGGGAAAACATGGGAAATTCGAAGCTTTGTGGCTGGGACCCTTTGTTGTTGTTGGAAAGAAAGGAGAAGATTCATACTATTTACAGAATATGGCTAGTGAAGATCAGGAGTTTCCTGTACATGGGAAATTTCTGAAACATTTTTTCTCTTGAGTAACACAGAGGATTAAGGGTTGCCAGTGCATGGAAAACTCTTGATGATCCTCTTTAAAATTATTTTCCATGCACAATATTTTAGGAAATAAAAGGAACAAGACTTGCCAGTACATGGAAAATCCTGATTTTCCTTCTTTCAAAATAATTTTCCATGTACAGTAGTTTAGGGTTTTCTCCATCTCCATTGCCATTCTTTCCATTTTTGCTCACTGCTCATCTTTTTGTGCTTGGTCTGCTCACCCAAAGATCTGGATCCTTGCAATGATCTCACTATCATTCATCCCCAGACAGAGCCACTGTTGGAACTGTAAAATTCTGATGATTTTCATGTTGTCCATACCCATGCATTTTCCAAATGAGTCCTACCTTGAGCACATTTTCCTTTCTTCATGATATTTTTACCCATTTTTTGGCCGTGTAACCCCATAGAATCCATCGAGTCATGGATTTTTCATGTTGTGGTCCATATCGACACAAGTCTATCTAGGTCTCCCCGACCCTTGATGCTTTTGTGTTAACATTTGTTTGCTGCAGGAATATCGGCATGACTATTACACTGTCACAGTAGCCAGAATTCATCTATTGTTTCATTCAGTAGGACTCTCACATTGTCTCGACGATAAAAATTTCATCGGCAAGAGCTAAGGGGTCGTCCGGGTAATGTTTCACCGAAGGCATCATGTCTCACTGACCGGTAGTGGATGCATTCATATTTTGGCAAGAGATTTTCATCGGGGTAGCGTCTTGACAAACTTACCTTGTCTTGCCGATCATCGACAAAGGAATGCATATCGGGTGGAGTTTCACCGAACAATACAAGTGGTTTCATTTCGGCCGAACCAAAGGATGTCGGGGTGAGGTCTTACCAAAATGTATGTCTCGCCGACTTATTTCAAAAGGGTTTCTATCAAAATACTCATTGATGCGAGTTGTTTTCTTCAGTGTGAAGTCATAGCGAATTCAAAGGGTCTCACCAACCAACACAAAAGGAAATCTTGGTAAGACTAATGGGCGTTGATATAATATCTTGGCGAGTGACCTCCAGTCTCACCGATATTACACATGAGGACTCTGTCGGTATAAGAATTGCATTCTCTTGGTGATCTAAAATGAGCTCGAGATGTTTTGGTATGACTCAGTGGATGCTCTGGGACCTCTCCCCGATTTTGAAATGTCTTGGTGAAAGTGAATGGGAGATGTTTCTCGGCGAGAGTTTTCTCTTGTCTCAGTGACTCAGGATGGATGAAGGAACTTTCTGTGAGACATAATATGCACTATGTGAGGTCTCTCCGATATCAATATGTTACGGGGACTGTGAATGAAACAAAAAGAACACATCGGTGAGAGATATCCTTGTGTCTCAACGAATGGAGAGCATGTAAAGAAATACATATCGATATAACATTTTGTATTTTGTGAGATGTCTCACCGACATCACAAAGTCAGGGCGAAACACAAAGAGCACGGGATGACAACGATATAATTGCCTTTGACATACTTACAGAGTTGTCTCAACGACTGTTTCAGTGATGATTAATTGGCCCGATTGCAACTATTTTCTGACATTGGAATATGAAATGATATGCCTGTTTAGATGCTGGTGTACAAATGTTCATTCCCGATTGTGAATTAGGGGATTTTTTTAGATTTTTGGAGTAGATAAGGTAGAGAATATACAGTTGGATAGATTTTTTCCAATAAACAAAGACTATGATGTATGATTTCGAAATGGAGATTTTAATGAGAATCAATTGATGTTGCAGCTTGTTTTTGGTGTTAATTGTCTATTAGATTTATTAAAAGTATCACTAAGCTATCTCCAAGCTGATTTTTTCTAGTTGTTTAAATTGATATGACAAGTTTATTTTCAGTTTATCAATACACATTTGTTGTATCTGTGTGATTAATTGATTGGTTCTTTCAAGGAGAGATTAAATAATCTTAGTTGATCACAATAATCAGGGAGATTCATCTGGATTATTAAAGTAGAGCTCGATAGTCATAATTCTGCATGTTTATACAAGTTATGAATAGATCATATGTCGACGATTTGAGTTTCTGCCAAAATAAGTTGCCCACTTCTGTTTCATTTGACTCCGCATACCCAATATGGCATTGGTCTCTGCAATTTCATCATTTAGATTCATTCATTTCCTTTACATCTGCTAATTGAGCATTTTAGTATTTAGATTTAGAAGATTGCTATTGCTCTTTGTATCAAATTTGATTTCATTTGTTCACTCCCATTTGCCATTGTGGACAAATCACTACAAGAGAGAAGATCATAAGTCAAGTCTACTCAATTCATAAAGGTACACCTGCCTAGGTCTAGCAGCACCTGAAGAGTAGAAGGTTCAATTCAGTTGACCTTGTCTGTTACCCTAAAACATCGTGAAATCTTGGCAACCTTTTGTGGTTCAAACCTACGTTTTTGAGAGCTAACAGGTTCATTTGAAGATTGAGAGTGAGGAGGAGTATGCAACAACAAAGACCAACACCAAACTTCAACAAACAATGATGGATATGTTTTTTCTTATATGCTCCTTCCATTACTTTCATCTTCAGATGTATACTGTATTTTTGTGTTGCTTTAGCTCATCTACTCCCACTACTTGTGTGGGACATTTGATTATTCTCCTCTTTTCAATGTATAAGAAAGCAACACTTATGCAATATTATGTATATTTCATTACAAAATGAATGAAACATTACATAAATGAGTGAAAGCAATATCGTGTGTTTTTATGTACTTTCCTTTATGTTGCAAAATATTGAATAAAAAAACTGAATTCTATATTTTATAAGCACCTTAAAATATGCAATGGTTAAGCATAGCAGAAATATTTTGGAACACCTTTCACCTTTAAAATTAATCAACTACTTTAGCTCTACCAAATTGAGTTGTAGGTGAAAATTTGGTAACAGGATGTTATAGTCTAATTTTAGTAGATAATTATAAATATTGAAAGCAACAAATTTATTTTAATTTATCCCCCAAATATGGGAATTAGGATTTTATGTTCCCAAAATTATATTTAGTAAAATATTAATAGGAGGAAGATTTCATCAATTTGATTTTTTTATAAATTTATTAATTATTTTGTAAAATTTGTTTGAACATTCTATTCAATCAATTAATCCAAGGGACAAACTCTTAAGGAGATCAATAGACAAAATATCATTGGTTTTAAGATTCAAAGGATGAAATCCTTTTGATTCAATATGATAATTTCATTCATAGGTTGTGGTTGTACTTTAAATAGTTACACATTTTCAAGTCATTTCAATTTGTTTGTTTTGTAGGTGTTTGTTATTGTGTAGCAGAGTTTATTTTAGACTTTTTTTGTTTATTTTTCTATTATGTTTACTAATAATCATATTTTTTTATATATTTTATCTAGTCAAATCATCTATATCAGCTATGGAAAGTTATTAAGAAATCAGATGGAAAATTTATTTTACTCCACTATTTTAAGGTATATGGTTTTTGTCTTCCGTACTTGAAGATATTGTTAATATAGTATTGACTAAGTTGTGACAACATTAGTGGTGTAGAGTGCATGTTGGAATGCTCTGTATACATATTTGTGGAAGTGTTTATAGATGTCATAGGTTCGTACATTCCAAGTGGCAAGTGTTTTGGTGGTCCACATGTCAAGGTGTGGATGAATAGTCTGTTCATTCAGATAATACTTAACCAATTTTTCTATCTGGTGCCAACCTAAGTATTTTGGGGTTGTGCATAGTTGAATTGTGTATGGAGTGGTATCATAGGAGTGATTATAGGTCATACCAACCTATTTTAATGTGTTACAAATTTTGGTTCTTTTTGCAAGGTGTGTGTGTCAATGTTTTGGGCCGATAGGTTATGTGGTGCATGGTACATCTAATTAGGCTGACCTAATTAATGTTTGATTGTTGCAGTATATATACAAGGTTGATTCATTGTGTGAATGTATGGATAGTGTGTGTGGAGTGTGTGTGTGAAATATGGTGCAGAGAGAAGTGTGAATCACAGATGTGGTGAAGTATGAAATGTGTTAAGTTATTTTTTTGAGCTTCAGTGGAATTATATCTTCATCATATGTCAGATGCATTGTTAACGTTTCATCATTGATAGTGAGCCACCCTTTCTTCTATCTCTTTCTATTATAAGTAGTGATCCCTTTGGTAGTGATTCATTCTCTTTTTCGATAGTGAGTCCTTGGACAATGAGTCCACCATTATATATCAAACATTGTAACCAGTTATAACATATTGTGAGCTAACCTTCACCGTGGTTTTTCATGTAAAATCTGGTGTTCTTGTGTCTATTAATTTGATGTATTGTTTGATGTTTCATTCCATTACTAAAAATTGAATGAGATGTTGTGAAATGCATTTTAATTTAATGAATTTTAGGGAATACTAATTCACCCCCCATTATCCTTCGAGATATTGAGAGCACAAATTCCATAAGGTATAGAAATTCTTAGATTTTAGAAATATGGTGGTAAACGAGATCCTAGTAACCATCTCTCAGCATATACAACCTTGTGTAGTGATTGCAGTTTTGAAGACAAGCTCTTGGCTAAGCTTTTCCTTAGGTATTTGAAAGATACATCCTTGGAATGGTTTTATTCTTTACCGAATAATTCAATTTTTTCATTCAATGAACTTGTTGATACCTTTCTTAATCATTTTCAAGTGCCAATTGGTCCCAAGATGACCTTAGCTGATTTAATGAAGTGTAAACAAAAGTATGATGAAAAGATTAGTGATTTTATAGCACTATTAAGATTCCTGATTCCAATCTTCAAAGAATGTTCATTGAAAATTTACAAAACAAAATCCAAGAAAAGATTTGGATGATGAAACTTCCCTCCTTTACACATTTTTGCATAGACCTTTGTGACTATCAGAATTCAATTATCCATCGTGAAGTGAAAAATCCCTCTAACCACCCAGAGAAATCTGAGTCCGTGCCCCATAAAAATTTCCAACCATTCAACAAACAAAATAAGAGATTTTTATAGATAAACCCACCTCAAACAAGTGAACATGTTGAGTCTCAAGTGGCTTCCATAAAAAGAACTCCATATCAATTCTAAGAATGCAATAGAAAATTTACCCCATTACCTGATACCCTTCATTCCATCATGTTGCAACTTTTAGTTAAGAACCTAATTACCTTACCTCCCATTAGAACCATTGATCCTACAAGGCCCTTACCTTTGAATTATAATGCTGATGCCTTTTGCCATTATCATTAACAAAATGGACATGATACAAAAAAAATGTAAGCATCTTAAACACATCGTGCAAGACCTCATTGATTCTAACCACATCCATATTGGTGGTGTTAATGATCAAGGAAATAAGCCTGTTGCCCCACCCAACCAAAATTTGCAAGTCTTTACTAATCCAATGCCAAACCATAATATCTCATTTGTTAAAGCTAGTGATATCAAGAATGATGTGATGAATGTTGACATGAATGATGATAACATGATTGACAATGAGGATGATTCTATAGATACTATGGTTAACCTCATTGATGTTCAACCTCGTAAGTTCCAAACTAGCTTATCTACGCTTTCTCAGAAAATGAAAAAATCAAACATGCACCCGATGGTCCTCTTTACATGACTTGAAGAATCAATGACAAGCCTACTAATGGTATATTAATTGATCTCATGTGTGTAGACAATGTGATCACTAAGGAATTCTTAATTGTGCATGAAATTTATCAAGATTATTATGAACAACCAAAAGCATGGATCAAAACGCATAATGGTTTTGCTTGCCCTATGATAGGTTTGATCACTCTTCTTTAAAAGTTGGATCAAAATAATTGAATGTCTCATTCTCCATAATCCCATCATCGGACCAATTTTGTGTGAAGCTTGGTTATCCATGGATACACTCCATGGATTTTGTCCCATTGGTAGTGTTGTCCCCATGATTGTCATTGCACCAAAAGGTCTACCTGTTAATGCCCAATACAACCACCAGAGTTAACAGGTCCATGGGAGGCAGTTAGTTCATGCCACAAATCCTAAGGGGAGTGTTGACCAACTTCCAACAATCTCCTCCTCAACACAAGCCGAGGGGATTTGAACTTGACACCTTTGGCTCTGATACCAATTGTTGGCCCCATAGTTATCATTGCACCAAAAGGTTGACCTGTTAATGCCTGATACAATTTCCATAGTTAACGGATCCATGAGAGACAGTTAGTCCATGTCACAAATCCCGAGGGGGGTGTTGACCAACTACCAATAGGTAGTGCATAAATTTTTTAACTTCCATTTGGCAATGACATCTTTATTGTGCATCATAGTGGCTTTAATCCTGTATCTTCTCGTGGGAATTTCTCATTAGAGTTCTTTTGGCCCAAACCCATGGAGCCTATTAAACCTTGTGAGGGATTCTTTTTCATATCTTACCAAAATTTCAAGGAAAAGTGCATAGAAGAATTATCCCTTAGCAACATGCCTCAACCCATGATTGAGCCTCCTATCATTGATGAAGCCATGATTGAGCCAAATTCCCTTCTAAGTAACCAAGAAAAATCCATGACAAATCCTTTTCCTATTTCCTATAAAAGACCAAGAGATAACTATACAATTCTTTTTGTGCCTCCTAAGATCAAACAAGTTTATAAACCCAAAGAGAAAGTGGTTGACCAACCTTCCATGGTTACTTCCATTCCTCCCTTTTGGGAAGAAAAGAAACCAATGGTTAATAAACCCACTCCTACATAGTCACAACTTGAAAATCGTACAAGAAGAAAAAAAACACTAAAGAGCGTAGGCATAGATGTCATGCTATTGCTTGTCAGTTAGAAGAAAAGAACAAAACAAAAAACCAAGATCAAACACCAACTCAAGCAATACATGATGATTCTCCACCTTTGTAGTACGACACTTGTCATTTTCCCTTTGGCTAGTTGTCTGCCTTTCGAATATGATGAACAAGATTGGGATCTGGATGACCTACTATAGGTTGACTCACATGTGCCATACTAGTCTTTTTTTTGTCTTCTTTTCATGTTCTATGTGATTGCATGTGCATAATGTGATCCCGTATATTAGGTCACTCGGTGTATCTTTATATGTTTGTGAGCCTACTTTGTATGACCCTTTGTCACTCCATTGGTGCAAGGATACAAAGGAAGTGAATTTGTCATGAAATTTTTCTATCTATCATAGTCATTTATCTTTTTGTTTGTCTTGTGTTTTCCTTTTGGGGATGATGCAAATCATCAAGACATTTAGGTCTCTTCCATGTTGACCCAAAAGTATTTTCTTTTTTTTCACTATCTACGTGTCATTCTTCCTTTGTGCTCATTGTTCCATGAGTTATTTGGTGAATGATGATGGTTTCAAGCTTGATTATATCACTGTAGAAAAGATATACGCTGACCCAAAATCCATGGATCTCTTATGTGTTATCTTAGGATTTCATATGGGGGGAAATCTCCTTTCCATGACATAGCTCTATTTGGAAACATATGTTTTACATAGGGATTTCCAAATAAATCTCTCATGTATTGGAATTTATCATTTTTCTAATTTAAAGTAATTGCCCACAACATGGTGTTTAGAAATTTCTTTAAAGTGGGAGCATACACATCCTTGCTCATTGTTTGCATATTCCCTTCAAAGTGTGGTCTTCTTATTTCATGTGACATGTCTTCTTCTTGGTGACATTGGGTTTGATGTCCTACAAGAGTGTGACCTTTCTTGGCATATGCCATTCCTCTTAGTGGTAATGCTATCATTTGTATTCAATAAGATTTGAATCCTTTATTCCTCGACTTGCCTCTCTTAGTGGTGATGTCAAGTAGGATGTTCCCTAAGGTGTGACCTTTCATGAACTAAGCAAAACCCCTTTGAATATCCTATCCTATTGTATTTACAACTTTGTCATGGCCACCAAGCATAGTACAACTTGCTTACTAGTGATGCCTTTTTTATTTTTTGTCAAGTAGGATGTTCCCTAAGGTGTGACCTTTCACGAACTAAGCAAAACCCCTTTGAATATCCTATCCTATTGTATTTACAACTTTTTCATGGCACCAAGCATAGTACAACTTGCTTGCTAGTGATGCCTTTTTTATTTTTTATGAGTGTCTAGCATAATGCAACTTGCTATCCTTGTGGAACCTTTTAGTGTGGCGCCTTATCAAAGTTATCAGGAGGTATAAATTTTGGTATGGTTGACGTATCGGAGCCTGTAGACCTAGGATCACGACTTTCCCATCAACGACCCTTTTTGTGGGTACATACCAACCTAGTTTGTGTTTCTCACTTTCTTAGGGCTCACCTATTGGAAATTGGATTTTAGTAGCTCCCTCGTGAGTATATTTTGTTTGCTTAGTGGACAACGATTTTTCAATTGTGAATGCATTTTATGAACAACAATGCAACCGCAACTAGTACATCCTTCATTTTCTTTCTTTTTGCATTAATCTTGACATTGTATGATTGTGCATATTGTGTTGTTGCTACAAGCATGTGTCTCTTTGTGCCTTTGTTGGTTCACCATGAGATCTTAGATCTTGGGGGGCTTGATCACCCTCCTTGATCTTTGTCATCTTATTTTTCCAACACTTGTACAATTAGACCTCTCTTTTAGGTAAGTTCATACTTTTGGAGCCAAGTAAAAACTATCCTAACCTTCTTAGATTTACAGGTTAATGGTTGTTTTTGTTAGTGTTATCATAATAATTCATGTTTCAAGTGTTAGATCTCACATATTTGATTGCTAAAGCATTTTTATTCTTCTCCCAAAACTATTGTTCAGTCATTTCTCTCATAAGGAAGTCAAGGCAATATAGTGTCCAAAGTTAGGTTTGACTCACTTTGAGAGTTCTAAGTCAGTTCTAATCATTTGTGGCACTATCCCTCTTCCTAATGAACATGGAAAAGGTGGATTTTTTATTAGGTGGACACCCCATTTCTCTTTTGGCATAGGTCCCTCATCTCACATCCCATTTTTAGGTCTCCTATCCATCTCCACACCATTTTCCTATGTTTCAGGCATAAGTTTCTAAATTTTATGTGTTAGATTCATATTTTTGTTGGCATGGTATGAAATTATTTATCCAATCATCATTTTTTATTATTAAAAATTATTTTATATAAAAATAAAAATGTAATTTAAAATTTTCATCAAGTAACTGGTATTGACTTGGTGGATCCCACGATCCTATCTAGAACATGGGGTTTATGTTTTGGGTGGCACAAAGAGTTGCTACTAGCTTCCGTCATTGAGGAACCACCTTGCCACCACCCAAAGTGATGCTTATTTTCTAAAAAGAGGTGTCAGTGACATGTCATATTGTAGACTAAGAGCTAGCCTTCTAGGGGCTACTATTTTTCCCCCCCTAGGCCATAATTGGGAAGATTTTTTCTATCAGCCATAAATTTTTTGTAGGATATCAAAATTTTAAAAATGAGATATTGAAAAAAAGTTAGTTCTAAACACTTCATAGTAGTGTAGAATTTTTTTCTAGATTCTACTACAGGAGAATTTTATTACTGATCGTAGTGAATTTTTCCCTTTTTGACCTCACAACTCATAGCTTTTCTCTAGATTATTTGATTTTCATAGGATTTGTTTGGTTTAGTTAGTGAGGTTTATGTTATGCAACTAGAGGTAGAATTGGCATCACTTTCCACTAACTCTTTTCCTACAATTAAAAACTATATAGTAAATTTTAAATCATTGAGGTCTTAATTGGTTAGTTGTGGTAAAGATAAAACTGATAAGGAATGCATATTCTTGATTTTATCTAATTTGAAAGGTCCATTTTCTTTTGTACAATGGATGAATTAGGTGATTCATTTTCCATGCATTCTTTTGAGAAATTTTGTGATAGGTTGACCAGGGAACAAGAAAAACTTAATCAACATGATACACACTCTAAGAATCAAGTGTTGCTATCATCATCACCCAAGGGTAAAGGAAAGAAGAAATCTAAACCTAAGACAAAATCTAGTGATACACCCACCTCTTTTAAAGAGGATAAAACTAAGAAGGAGAAACCCAAGTGTGGTTATTGTAATAAACTTGGACATGGTGAACACATTTTTCTTCTAGTTCACCCTCTTCTTCTTCTCAACCTTCATATTCTACACACAAAGGCTCAATAGGTCTTGTTAAAACAAATTATAAGATAAAAGGTAACACTCTACTGTAACACATGTTGAAGAGTCTACTATATGAATTCTCAACTCTCAAGCTTCATATCATATGATAGGATTGCCTAACATGTTCTCGTCCTTGAAGCATACTGCAATCATGAAGATCTTGATGGCTAATGGTGTCTATTTAGGTGTCTTTGGTAAAGGAGCTTTTGATGTGCCTAATGGTAGTTTTCACAATGTTCTTTGTATTCTTGATATTCACAAGAATATTATTTCCATTTATTAGATAGCATAGAGTGGTAAGTCCATTGAGTTTACTCCATATTTAGTCTTCATTTGTGATTTGTATAGCAATCAACTTGTTGCAATGGGTAGGGTTTATCATAATAGTCACATCTACAACTTTTCCCATTTTGTATCTGATGGTGAATGTTCAAAGGTGGATTCTACTACTCCTAGATCTAGTGTGGGTAATTCTTTAGAAGTTAATATAGTTTTTTGAACCTTGTTATTCATCAAACCTTTGATGAGGTTACATCATCTCCTGATTTTTCAAATTTGAGTGTTGAATTGCTTTCTAGGACTGCATATGCGAAGGATGTTTTTTGTTTTCTTGATTTTTCTTTGTAGGATGGTTTTATGATAGGTATATTAGATTCATTTTTCATTCTTCTTCTATAGATTTGGAGGACATGTTTGAGGGGGTGTCTCTCCTCTTTGATAACTCATCTTCTTTGTAGATTGTTCTTAAGTTCCACATCCATTTTCTTCTTCCTTGATTGGGGTAACACATGATTTTTTAGACATTCTTAGGAATTTTGGGTTTAATTTTTAGAGATATATTTTTTGAGGCTTCTTACCTCTTTCTTCTTCATGGGGATGGAGTTTCTTTAGAATCAACCATTAGATTATTTTTTCCCAAGGGAAGACTTGTTGTTTGTAGGCATTAAACTCTCTTTTGTCTTCATACATTCTTCAATAGTTTTGGAGATTCTTCATTATGGTAGGGCTATGCAATCTCTTTATTTCCATCTTATGGGGGAGATTTTTGTAATGCATCTTAATGATGGTTGTAGTTCTCGAGGGTATTGATAAATCCTACATACATCACTCATTTCATCACTTGTACATGATTACTATTTTCATTCTCTCTTTTTTCCTAAGTGTTTTTTTTCCTTTTCTCCATTTGTGAGAGATCATTTGTACATGGGTACCTAACATGAGCTAGTATATGGGACCCATCCTTGCATATTTGCATCATTTTTATAATAATATACTCCCTAAGTTACACTTAAGGGGGGTTTTGGTATAAATATGCATTTTACCTAGCTAGTTAATTAGTAGGTACTATTTACATGTTAAGTCCACTTAGGTCCTAGGAATATTTATAGAAGTCTTAGTTTACATCTAGATCTTATATTTTTTGTATTTAATACTTTTTCTTATGTCATTTAATAATAAGTTGAGTTAGTTGCCACATGTTATAGGATTGAGACACATGTCATAATATTGTCTAATCCTATTTTTCACCTTATTTATATAATCAAGGTTATTGTATACTTTGTATCATATATCTCATAGATCTTAATGTCAAGAAAGATCATTTATTGCATACTCTCTTGTGGAATGTTTTCATTATTTTTGTAGGTGGTCTTAGGTATTGAGATAATATTTAACTCCTACACCTAATATATGAAATCCATATGTGATTTCAATCAAGAGTTAGAACTTGAACATGTGATCTAGTTTAAAATCATTTTAAAAATATACATGCAAATTTTTTGTACAAAATATATAAAGTTATACTTGAACTATAGTCTTGAGGACCCTCCCAATCCTACTGATTTCATAAGAGTGAATGGACATGGTGACACTTGTACATGGTGTAGATTCACTTCCAAAAGAAGCATGCTAAATATGCCTCCTACAAAATCAGGTGTAGTAACCTCAACATGATCTAAAACATATTGAGGGGGGCCTATAGGATCAACTGAAACATATTGAGGGAGTCCTTTAGGATCAATAATAACATGCTAAGGGGGGTTTTAAGATCAATGAAAATATCCTAATGTCCCCTTGTACCTTATGAAGTTGTCTCATAACAAATCCTCTATATATACCAAAATCTCATCTAAGATATGTCAATTTAGCATCAAGATGGATCTCATGCTCCTCAACAATAAGCTAGTATGTACCTAATAGATCACTAGTGAATCATGCACACAAATTATGCAAAGAAACAACCTCACTCATCCATACCATATCATGTGGTGATGGTAGATACAAATGAATTCAAGGATCATAGTTGTTGTATGTAGCCTCAGTGGAAGGAAAGTTAATCTATAGATGTAATAAATATCTATGAACATGATTGGATGGCATCTTATCAACCTTACTAGAAATAGTGGAAATTCTCTAAAACAATTCACATCTAGAAGGGTCGAATGTTGACTCTACTATTATTGCTAGTTCCAAAAGTTTTGGAAGAACCAAAAGGTTTGTAACAACTAATTTCCTCTTGTTCATAGGAAATGGAAAGTCTAATCATCTAAACTGAGGTTTGTCAAATTCCTCCCTCTCCCTTGTCTAGCATGTGTAAGAAAATATGTATAATCTAAATATAACTATAAATGAAAATCAACGTATAATTGTTTACAAACTAGAGTGGAAACTATCATTATGAGGCCATCTATGATGTGCTACCAACCATCTAGGATAAATAAATGGTGCCACAAGTTGGTCTATGCACCTAGTGATGGAATACCCTCTCACTATCTCATCCCTGATAAAATGGAAATGCTAGGAACATTATCTAATAAAACTTTCCTAGAAATAGATGACCATTTTCCATGGCCACTAACACTCCTAGAAGGAGAAGCATAAAATTTCTCAATGTTGATCTCATCATATGGATTGTATGATAAAATGAAGCCAATCATGTACATGTAATTGCATCCCTAATAGTGACTAACCTATCTCTATTTGATAGGTTTTGGGTGTTGTATTGTTTGGTCTAGACACCACAAGGAAAGATCTAACCTACAAATGGTGTCAGCATATAGATTAGATCTAGAATGAGTATGCTAATCAGGCTTATTAGTATGATGAGAAGTTTGATCGACTCGATGAGAAGTCTAATAGGTATGATGAGAAGTCCAATAATCTTCATGAGAAGTTTGATAATCCATTTCTAGAAAAATCTGCATAATTAAAAACAATATTTAATTTTGAATAAATAAATAAATTTAATATACAAGTTCAACTTTAAAACCTAATAAGCTTACATTCATGAAATCATAAATTATTCATCAAATGAAATAACTTGATTTATGAAATTATTCATGTAAAAGTGAAACATAAGAAAGAAAAACTAATTTTCAAATTCATTTTAATCATATTATCATCAAACATGAAATTTATTCATGAAATTATAAAACTTTAATTTAAAAAACTTTACTAAAATTTAGATGCACCATAAATTTAATACTATCAACTCTTCATTGTATATATACATGTATTCAACCACATATCCTAGTTTGGTATAGAATATGTATGGTTGTAAAAGTGTTTTATGTAACTTTTATTTAAGGATGTAGTTATAAGAACAAAATGTTTGAAGGATATCCCAAAAACTTATTTTATCTTGTGTGGATGATAATTGTTCCATGAGATCATATTATTTAGGGATCCTAGTAGAGGAACAAGGTGAAGGGGATATATTGATAGCAGTAGAAGGAATTTAAGTAGGATTAGTAGAATTCTTATTATTATGAATAATTTTATATGTATAAAATACTACATGATAATTCAAAATGAGCCCACAAACCACAATAGGAGTAGGAGTTGTATGTGATTGTTTAGGTGAGATGAGAAAGATTTTTCCAATTCAATAAGTATGAGTATCATCATCATTATGATATATAATGAGGTATGGGGATTAAGAAGAATAACCTATTGCAACCATTTTTTGGGTAGGATAACCTAATACAACGATATTAGTGGTAGGAAGACTATGTGGTATAGGTATGGATGGAAAAAGAGAGATAAAAAGGTCATTAATTAGATTAGAGAGTCCTATAATTTTTACATAAAGTTCTTTAAGCATGTGTTTTATAGCATAGTTATGAGAAAAAAAGAGGACAATCACTTTTCCAAGTCACACATGATTGAGTTAGAGGTGGAGAATGATTGATAAATTTACTTGGGATCTTATAAAAATAAGGTAAAAATAATGCATTTAATTCACTAATATGTTATCATTTAAAGGATGGAAATGAAACATCACCATAGGCTTATCACAACACAATTAATTCATAAAAGAAATAGAGTTTTCTAAGTATAATTTGGAATCTCTTTCATCAGACAATACATAAAATAGATCATAGTGAGGGAAGAACAAATATCATTTGTAGAAAAACCATCATGAGGAGAATAAAAATTCTAATGTGTTATTTAGGAAATATCAAAAATTTACTTTTCATCATATTAATTAAAATATGCATCCTTATTTTCAAGTCAAAATGGTGCAAGATTATTATAATGGGAGGAAGACTGAATGACAATTTGTAAAGAGAATGAAGCAAGGGCCCACTTAGCTCAAGGGGTGCAATAGGTAACAATATATCATATTATACAAGGAATCCCTTAAGAAATAAATTCATATTTTATATTAGGTGGCTTCTCTCCTAATTCATGTGTAACCTTAACACAGGGTATGTAAGGGTAATCAAGAAATTCTTATTGATTACATTATTTATTTTCCCATGACTCATATTATCAAGCGATAAAGTTCTATGGTCATGAGTATATTTAGGGTTTTATCTTTTTCTCTTCAATAAATTCTTGAATTTTGTGTTGAAATGTAATGCCTCTATGTGTAGAATATCCATGTCCTTGATAAGAATTAGCTTATTATATGTATAATATATATTGTAGGAGAAAATCTTTGAAAGATAAATCATGAGATCTGACATTGTTGTATCCATACTATCCTTTGGTGAACTACTACTATAGAAATAGGAAAAAATGAATGAACCAAATGAGGGAAACGTTAAGAAAATGAGATGTATGATCCAAATATACTAACCTAGTCACCTTGCAAGGTTGTTCAGAATACAAATTTTTCACTAGGGTTTCAATCGAAGTCTTTCTGAGTGAGCAGATTCCTAGTGAAATGATCGGGCCCCATTTTGTTAATTTAATATTTAATGGTTTTGGTTGAAAGATATTTGATAGGATACCTTTTACCATAAACCTTTTCAACTGATTGATTTATGCCACATAGGCTCCATGTCGTTTCCACTTGGTTTTGAGTGAGACACCTTCGACTAAGTAGTTTTTCGATTGAAAGACTTTTGATAGAAACTATTTAGTTGGCCAAAAATGTGAAATAGGTGTATAATTTTACCCATATGTATTTTTCCTTTTGAGGTCATAGTATAAGTATTCCTTATCCCATCATGATTTTCCTTTTTGTCATACTTCCATGGTCCTCCCAACAATATATGATTTGCATCTATTGGTATAATACCACAAAAAACTTCATTATTATAAGATACTATATGAAATTTCACCAAACATTTTTCACTTACCAATTATATCTTATTTCCATCTTGAATCCATGAGATCCTATATGGGTTTGGATGGTTTATCCTTTTTTAATTCAACTTATTCACCATTTCTTTGAAAATTAAATTGTTTATACTATCACTATCAATGATAACTTTACAATACTTACCTCTTGATTTACATTTTGTTCTAGACAAGATCTTCCTTTGTGTTAGCTCCTCAAGTGTTTATGTCTGCAAAAATTCTCTCATCATTACCAATGATTCACCCTTCTCAACTTTTCCTACTAAAGTTGATGATCTAATAGGTCCTTCTATATACACTGTTGTTATGTGGCGACTGATGGGATTACAGTATGATGAAAAATGCAATTATTCGCAAGATTGTAATAGGTTTTGCACCGGATAATAAAATCATTGGATGGCTGCGGTTTGGTCGATGTAGCCCAAACTGGGTGAACCACGTTAAATTCTTTGTGTTATAATTTATTCTGTGTGTTTTAGTTTCTTTGTTTATTAATTAAATATGCATTTAATTGTTAGATATCTTCCTTTCTAACCCTAACAAGTGGTATTAGAGTAGGTTTTGTTTCGATTATCATTTGTAGGAAGGTCTCACGGTTGAGTGGAAGTAATGGCAGACGAGGGTAAGAAGGTTGAGAAGTTTAATGGGAAGAACTATCAATTATGGAAGATGCAGATGGAGGACTACCTCTATTAGAAGGATTTATGGTGGCCATTGGAAGGGAAAACCAAGAAACCCTCAGCAATGTCTGATGAGGATTGGGATATTTTGGATAGAAAGGCTCTTGGCAGTATTCATTTATGCCTGGTAGAATTGATGGCGTTCAATATTACAACAGCAAAGACAACTCAAGAGTTGATGAAAACCTTGGCGAAGTTATATGAAAAGCCTTCTGCTTTGAATAAGGTATTTCTTATGAAGCGTTTATTTAATATGAAAATGGTAGAAAGTGGGTTAGTTATTGATCATTTAAATGAGTTTAATACGGTCACCAATCAATTAACTTTTGTAAAAGTAAACTTTGATGAAGAAGTTAGGGCTCTTTTCATTCTGTGTTCTTTTCCTGAAAGTTGGAATTGCTTGGTAATGGTTAGCAATTCTGTTTCTGGTTCCAATACATTGAAATTTGATGTTGTTGTTGGTGTTATTTTGAGCAAGGAAATTCATAGGAAAAGCTCACGTGGAACATCCACATTAGGTAGTGTTTTGAATGCAGAAAGTAGGGGTAGAAAAAATGAGAGAGGAAACAATTCCAGAAATCGTGGGAAGTCACAAGGAAAATCAAAGGATAGAAGGTCCCAATCTAGAGACAAGAGGGATTGTTGGTACTGTGGTAAGCCGTGTCATTTAAAGAAAGATTATTGGTCTTAGAAAAATAAAGAAGGAGACAATAAGGAAGGAAGTAAAGAGAAAAATGTGGTAAGTAATAAATTTGATGAGGATGCTTTGATTCTTTCCCTTGACAATGCTAATGATTCTTGGGTGTTAGATTCAGGGGCTTCATTTCATGCTACCCCCCATAGAAATTATTTTCTTGATTATGTCCAAGGGGATTTTGGGCTAGTTTATTTAGGAGATAACGAACCCTGTCAGATTGTTGGAAAGGGAAGAATCAAGATTAAGTTGTAGAATGGGAATCATTGGCTACTACATGAAGTAAGGCATGTTCCAAAGTTAAGCAAAAAATTAATTTCAGCAAGGCAACTAGATGATGAAGGTTGTGTTGTTACATTTAGTAATAAAAATTGGAAGGTCATAGAGGGTGCCTTAAGGGTAGAAAAAGGTGTGAAAGTAGGCACCTTATATCTTTGTATAGGTCATGATGTTCCTTCTACTTTAATTGTTAGGAAAAAAGATTAATATTTAGGAACAGTTGTTGTAGTTCAGCAGGTAGAAGATCATACAGTTGTTGTGGACTCTGAATCAACACTGTGGCATAATAGACTTGGGCATATGAGTGCAAAAGGTATGAAAGTACTTCATTCAAATAATGTTTTACCAAGTCTAAAATGTGTTAATATGGATTTTTGTGAAAGTTGTGTGTATGGAAAACAAAAGAGAGTAATTTTTTTCAACGATGGGAAGCAAAAGAAAGATGAGAAATTGGAGCTTGTGCATATGAATGTATGGAGACCAACTCAGGTATCTTCTCTCAGTGGCTCTCAATATTATATTATATTCATTGATGATGCAACTAGGAAGGTATGGATTTATTTCCTTAGGAAAAAATATGATGTATTTGAAACTTTTAAAAAATGGAGAAGCTTGGTTGAGAATGAGATGGGTAAAAAGATAAAATGTCTTAGATCTGATAATGGTGGTGAGTATTGCAACAAAGAGTTTGAATATTATTGTTCCTCTAATGGTATTGATAGGTAGAAAATGGTTCCAAGGACTCCACAGGAAAATGGAGTGGTTGATTGCATGAATAGAACAATAATGGAGCGTGCATGAACTATGAGATTGCATGTTGGGCTGCCTTTAAAAATGTGGGAAAAGACTGTAAACACTGTTGTTTATTTAATTAATAGAGGTCCCTCTAATCCTTTGGGTTGTGGTATTCCAGAGGAAGCATGGAAAGGTAAGAAGGTGAGTTATTCTTTTCTCAAAACCTTTGGTTGTGAAGCATTTGCACTTGTAGATTCTGAAAAATAGAACCAAGCTTGATGAAAAATCAAAGAAATATATATTTGTTGGATATGGCATTGATGGATTTGGTTATAGGCTTTGGGATTTTGAAAATTAGAAAATTGTGAGAAGCAGGGATGTCATATTCAATGAGAAAGTGTTGTACAAAGATTTGTTGCTACAACATGAGAAAAAAGAAAATGATTATGTAGTGTTGGATGATATTCCAAACAATAATGTTTCAGTGGTTCCTATGCTTCACAACAACAACAACAACAAAAAATACCACAAAATCCTATGAATGTTAGATGATCTTCAAGGATAAGTAGACCTCTAAAAATATTCTCTCCCTCTTTGTATACTATTTTGTTAACTGATGCTGGTGAGTGAACCAAAATATTATGATGAAATTATGCAGGTGGATGCCAAGGTTCAGTGGGAGCATGGAATGGAAGAAGAAATGGACTCCTTGCTAAAAAATCAAACTTTGGAATTATGCAAGCTGCCTAAAGGTAAAAAGGCTTTACCAAACAAATGGGTTTATCGATTGAAAGAGGAGGATGGAGGTAAGAAGAGATTTAAAGCCAGATTAGTTGTAAAGGGATTTGCACAAAAAAGGGTATTGATTTTGATGAGATTTTTTCTCCAGTTGTTAAAATGACTTCTATTCATATTGTTTTAAGTATTGTGGCTATTGAAGATTTGCATTTAGAATAGCTTGATGTTAAAACAAACTTTCTCCATGGTGATTTGGAAGAGGAAATATATATGGAACAACCACAAGGATTTCAAGTCAAAGGTAAGGATAAACTAGTGTGCAGATTGAAGAAAGTTTATATGGCTTGAAGCAAGCACCTCGATAATGGTACTTGAAATTTGATAGATTTATGGCTGAGCAAGGCTACAATAGGTGTAATTCTAACTATTGTGTTTATTTTAAGAGGTTGGATAATGAAAACTACATTATTTTATGTTTATATGTTGATGACATGCTTGTAGCAAGGTCTAACATGGATCACATAAGTGAGCTAAAACAATAGTTAGCAAAATCTTTTGCTATGAAGGATTTGGGGGCAGCAAAAATAATCCCTGGTATGAAAATTTGTAGAGATAGGAAAAACTAAAAAATATTTTTATCTTAGGCTAATTATGTTGAAAAGGTGTTGCAAAGATTTTATATGGAGAATGAAAAAGTTGTTAGCACACCTTTGCCTAGTCATGTTAAATTGACTAAGGATATGTGTCCAAAGACACAAGAGGAGGAAAAAAAATGTCCAAGGTACCATATGCTTCAGCTATAAGGTATTTTAATGTACACCATGGTATGCACGAGATCGGATATTGCACATGTCGTAGGAGTTGTTAACAGGTATTTGAGTCATCCTGGAGTTGACCATTAGAATACGGTAAAATGGATTCTCAAGTACTTGAGAGGTACATCCAATAAATTTTTATGTTTTGGGGGCTCTAATATTGATTTAAAAGGCTATGTTGACTTAGATTTGGCAGGGGATATAGATACCAGGCGGAGTACCACAGGTTATGTATTTATAGTTGGTGGGACAACAGTGAGTTGGATTTCTCGATTGCAAAAGGTGGTTACTTTATCCACCATAGAGGCAAAGTATGTTGTTGCAACAGAGGCGGAAAGGAGATGATATGGTTGCAAATTTTGATGGATGAGTTGGGAAAACAACAGGTTGGAAATTACTTGTTTACAGACAACTAGAGTGCTATACATCTTGCAAAGAATTATTCATTGCATTCTAAAACAAAACACATATAGTTGAGATATCATTTCATTCGATCGGTGTTGGAGGATGGACAGGTCAAGTTGGACAAGATACATACTGATGCCAATCCAGTGGATATGTTTATGAAGGAAGTGACAAGGGAGAAGCTGAGCTCCTCTTCAGCTTCGGTTGGCCTTCAAGGTTGAATTCGAGTATAACAGAGTAGCAGGGTCCAAGGTACTTATTTCTAGTGGGGGCTGTAAGTGCAGCAGTGTCATCCAGGATTAGTCTCCAAGTGGGAGATTGTTGGTATGTGGTGACTGATCATGCTATAAGGAAAAATCAATGAAAAAAGAAAAAAAACCAAATTTGTAGAACCCTAATCTGGAAGCTTCTAAGCTTGTTAAAAAGGGGTTTAGATGGGATTACAGTATGATGAAAAATGAGACTATTCACAAGATTGTAATAGGTTTTTCAGTGGATAATAAAATCATTGGATGGTTGCGGTTTGGTGGATGTAGCCCAGATTGGGTGAACCACATTAAATTCTTTGTGTGTTTTAGTTTCCCTGTCTATTAATTATATCTACATTTAATTGTTAGATATCTTCCTTTCTAACCCTAACATACACTGCCCTTGCATTATTCCCTACCATTTTGATAGGATTTCCTTGATAGAATTCAAATGCTATATTCCCTTCACCTCCACATTTGAAATAGGTTCCCCTAAATGACATCTTATCAAATCCTTTATCACCCCTTTAATATCTCTCATTATGGAATGTATTGTTGATTCCTTTGTCATTGTAATAGAAGCTTCTATCATTTCTACCTAAAAATTCATTTTATTATTTCCTCATTATGGCATGGCATTTCTTGCTTATAATTATGTCCTATATGTGATATTCTTTTTCCACTTTGTGATATATCTCTTTGGAATCTTCTTCATCTATCTCTCTAGTTGTGTAACTCAAATCTTTGTTCAATTTTTTTCTCAAATTGTAGCACAAAATGGTATGCTTAGATTCAACTAATGTCATCCTTAACATTCTTAGCTCTTCTTGGGTAATTTTCATTATTCCATTGATGTATTATGTCACTTTCTCCTTTCTTGCTTCAGTATGTCCAATTTTGATGATCATCTTTGAAATTCTTCTGTTTACTCCATATTTTCTTTTGCCTTAGGGTTTTCAATCTCTTCAATATTTCAAGATCATAATTGGTTATCATGAATTTATTCTTCAACATTGTCACCATCCTATACTATTTTATAATCCTCTCTTTTCCTCTTCTATTCCAATCTAATTAAAATTATTTCCACCAGAGTACAACATATTGTTTCAACTTGGTTTTTTCAAACCTTACTTTATTTGGATCTTCAAAATTTTCATACTCAAAAGTATTCTTCCATATTATTTATCCAATCAATCAATTCCTTAATGTTCAAATCACCTCCATAGTTAGAAATATTTGATCTAGGTCTCTTACCTATCTTGGAAATAGCTTTCAATAATTTTATCTAGCATGATTCCTCTTCTTCTAAGGTTTTCTTATTCATATTTATAGTTTGACAGTTAGGAAAAATGATTTCTCAACCTTGCAATCATAATAGATATATTGAGTGTAGGAGTCACAAGGAGGGAGTTACCCCCCTTGTGGGGTTTAGGGGGAATGACCCCCTAGCAAGAGGCCTAGGGGCCACATGCCCCAACAAGGGTTTAGGGGAAATTCCCCTAAAAGCTACATTTTATGTATATTTTATTATTATAAATTTGGATGATTCATCATTAGATCTCAAATTTAATAGTAGATATGTTTTTGGATTGTGTTACCCTAGAAGGCAAGCCATTTTATTATGGATATATATTTTGATGTATTATAAGAATCTGATAGATGTTGTGTTTCCTTTAGATATCTGGTTGGTGATACTCTTGTGAGAAGTTTTCTCTATAAGTATATTGTAATATTCATGTTTTTTTAATAATATATTGGGAAACTTTTAGAGTGTGGGTTTTTTTTCCTAAAAGGGCTTCCCCCACATAAATCATTATGTTGTGGTATACATGATATTTATGTTTAGTTTTTAAATAAATGTTGTAAAGATATGAAAAGGTTTTTCATTACCCTCCTCTCAAGGTTAGTGTAAGAAGTTGTTCTACTACCTTAACTTCCTTATATTGAGATCTTAATTCCTCATCATCACTCTCATCTTCATGTATATGGTTTATACCTCTTTTCCAATCTTTTTTATATTATACAATCAATTCTTCATTATTCTCATCATGTCTAGCATTTATTCCATTCTTCCAACAAATTTGGCCATACAAGACATCCTTCTTGGTGCAATCTTCCTTGGACCTAGTGCAACCACATCATGTCAGTGATTTGGCTACAAGGTTGTAATTTCCTCAAAATCGTCACTTTATTGAAAAACACTTGTAGACTACCTCAAGTCAGTGGCCTATTCACCATTTGGATCTATTGAAATGTCCACCCAATGGATTGAACACTTTCTTTGATACCACTTAATGTATTTGAAGAGAATAAAAATGACTCAAGTGAAATAAATATTAAGATATTGTAATAACCTTATATTTTACCTCAAATCACCTTATTTCTCCTTGATTGAGAATGAAGTAGAGTGCACACTAGCTCCATTTGATGTGCTCTTAACTGTAATATGCTAGGATGTGGATTTCTCAATTTAGAATAACCAACATAACCTTGGTATGAAGAGGATATTGTGATATCAAAATGATAGCATGTTCTTAATGGAAAAATACTTGATGATAATGAAGGGTGAGGGCTCCAATTTATAGTTTCATGGTGAAATAGATGGAGGGTCAAGAGATTTCCAAAAGATTAAGGGCTTAGCTTAAGAGTCTCTTTCAGGAAAGAGAAATTGGACAAGTGTCATATGAGGGTTAATTGGAAGTGAAGAAGTTAAATAATGGACATTGGATAAGAAAATGTGAGGTTGTGGCAAGATTCTCAAGAGAGGCAAGATTTGATTTTATGCTTATTTTGAGGGAGGTGGGAATTTATAAAATGGATTTTATTGAGGAGATGGAGGTGGCTCCATGCAAATTAAAACTAAAAGGTGACATTTGTCTTTAATGGATTTATGGGAAGTGAGGTGAAAAAAATTGGATAAATGTGCAATCCTACACACATGAAAGGAAATGACACATGTTAGATGATGACAAGTTTGAGCATTGGAAGAAAGTTAAATTAAGAAAAAGGCTTAATTAATGGGATTGTAAGAATTTAGGAATGGAGGCAAAGATTAAATAAATATAATTAATCAACCTTTAGAAGAAAGGGAAACATGGGATTAATTAAATAAAAATATTAGTTAATTAGAGGAATAATATATAATTAATTAAAAAATAAATTATTTAATTAATTAAGGAAATTTAGGGAATAATGGTTTATGGTAAATTAATTAAAATTCTAAATTTTAATTAATTATGTGATAAGGTTGGATTTGGGGTGTCTACAATATTCATAGATGAAGAGTCTAGGGGAGGACTATTTGACCATGCAACTTAGAGTCAACATAGCAGAATTAACATATAGTAGCAAACAACTTCTCATTGATCATAAAATAATTACAAGTGGCTCATAGCCCTACCACATAAAAATTACAAATATAGATTGGCTCATTGGTTGCCACAGGCTTATTGCAAGCTTGCATGCAAAATATGACAACTATGAAGACTCTAGACCTTCCTAATACTATCCTCCTAAATTGAATTTATTCATGAGTGACTTATCTATCAATGAATTAAATTCACTATATTTCAAATTAATTCTAGGATATTCATATATTAGCTCCAAGATTTAGGAGTGATTAGTGTTGGCCACAAGGTACTCCTAAAATTGATATCTAATATAACATGTAGGCCAACTAAAATCTATTGGTGTGGCATTGGGTGTTGAAGGAACATGATGTGGTTCTAACTAAAGTTACTTCTAGTCCTATGCTTCCATGAGATATGTTGGGTTGAATATTATAATGCATGAAAAGGTTATGCAAACTTTACCTGATGAATTGTATAATGGTTGTCCTAAATCATGATCTTTTGATAGTGATAACTTCCTACACTTTGATCCAAAATATTGATATCTGGATATGATGTTTGTGAGATATTATAGAGCTCTATTTATCTATTGTGAGCCACAATAGGATCATATGGTGAAATATGGTAGGGTTCTTTGGGATGCTCTTGCATCATAACACACTAACTATTGGGTGTGAGTGCCTAATTTTCCACTCCCTCAAAAAATAAAGAGGGCCTAGTTTATTGGAGGAGATAGGGTTGGTCCTTCTAGAGTGATTCTTGGTCAAGTTGGTTTTTATTTTAATTAATCGGCTTGATCATTCTTCTAATGTTAACTAAATAAACCACCCCAAAATTGTTTAACAAATCTAACTATAGACACTTAAAAAATTGTCCTAACTCATATTACACACTTGAATCTGATGACTAACACCATTTCATCCTAAATTCGTCTTCTTTTTGACTGTTTAATTGAATAATCATAGTTATTTAATTAAATGCATCATTATTATCTATTAATCTAATAATTGATTTTATTAGGTTAATTTACCCCCTTTCACACTAATGTTTCATCTTGTTTAATTGGATAATGCAAATTATTTAAATTAAACCCCTTCATGTCCTCTCATTTAATTAAACAATCTAAATTATTTAATTAAATGTCACTTAACCCCCTTTTCATTAAATAAATTAATTATTTACTGATAATCCTAATTTCCTCTAATTTGCACAATTAAAACTTTGTTTTAATTATCTAATTCCAAATTATCCTCACCCTCCCACCTGTAAAAGAATATTCCCATGAAATATTCCTCCTCTGCACATTCCTCCAAAAGGGAACCCTGTGCACTCATTCAAAATGAAAATATCTTTAACAACTTTCTAATTCTTAAGAAGTGTGTTTGTTGAGAGAAAATTGGAACCATTGATTAAATTGTTTGATCCAAGTGTCAACTTTCAACCTTGACCATGGATTGGAATCCTTAATCCATGCCCAATCTTCTCATTGATTTTCATCCCTTGATTAAGATAATCAATCTTGACCATTGGTTTAACAACTTTACCTCTAAATACACCTCACTTCTGTGAAATAGGGATCCACTTTTTAGAGTAAAGTTACTATAGTGAAATTTAGAGCAATCTTTAGCATTTTAGCATCATCTTAATTAGCTTTCACATCCATTTTAACATCATCTTAGCTTAGTTTTCATCAATGGATACCATCTTTGAGCTTGTTTCCATCTAGGGATTGGGAAAGGGTTGTCATTTCACATCATATGCAACACCAATTCCCCAATGGGATGAGGTTTGGAGTTTAAATTAGGTTTCCTTTCTGGATTTATGGTTTTCTTCATCTTTTATTTAATGGTTGCTTAGTTTGAACCTTTCAATAATTGCATTGGGATTATAGCTTAACTGACTTAATCTAGCTTAATTTTGTACGGATCTGGTAGATTTAGGTCATGTTATGATTATAGTCACATTTTGGCACTAGAAGGAGGGCCTGAAATAACTAATTTTTAAAAAAAATCCTTGATTTTCCCGTGTTTTGAAGGTTTCTGGTAGGGTGATGCTTTTTCTTTTTACCAGAGCGATGCTTTTTTGGAACAACGACACTTTTGAAATTCAGAGCCATTTTTGAAATACAATGACATTTTTGGCTTTATGGCATCACTTTTGACTTTTTTTACAGAGACTCACTTTTGAATATAGCGATGCTTTTGACTACAGTGGTTTTTTGAAATGTACAGTAGAGATTCACTTTCTTTTTTTCAACAAAGCAACACTTTTGCATTATAGTGACGCTTTTGTGGAACAACGATGCTTTTTGTAGTCTACTAGAGCGATATTTTTGTGGAACAACGATGCTTTTGCAAGGTAAAATTAGAGAGCTAAATTTTAATGTTTTCTTGGAATTTTCAATTTAATTCACTCTCTAATCATTTACTAATTGTGAGGCTAACTAATTTTGCAGATTTGGAAAGGAGAGAAAATCTAGGAAATTATTTACCCCAACTTGGTGGGAACTTTCTACTCAGTACTCAGAATTCAAATCTATTTGCATTGTTGGAAAGGTCTCCAAGAGTACTAGCTTAGTTCCTAAAAGTAAAATGCCTATGACATTCAATTTTAAGGAATTGACACAAGTTTCAACCCCAAATTCCTCTCTAAAGACCTCCAAAAATGAGATTTACTAGAACCTAGAAAATACTAAAAAAATCTAACATTTTCAGATTTTTGGTTTTTCTCAGTCCTATTTATTGTAAAAGTGTTTTGAACACTTATGGGATGATATAACCCATCATATGATACTTTATTTCATGTTTTAGGACAACTAACTTTCAATTAGGTTTAAAATTTACAATGCTACAAGATCTTGGGTGATCCCATAATAGTGGTTTACAATTTTTGGCCAAACTGGACATTGAAATTATTATTTTTAATTAAATCTTCACATTCGGGCACCTATAGCAGCTAAACTGTGAGGAATTTAAAGATGGTGCAAACTAGAGTCTCATCAAATTTTGTTTGTAGATTCTAAAAATATTTTTTTCAAAATTTTTGGAATCAAATTTCACTTCTTTTTCCATCTCCCACGAAAATTGATTTTTTCAGAAAACAACATTTTTAAATAGTGGCAATCGTATAATGCATAACTTTTTTTCCATGAAGGATAAAATTCTAATTCTTTCAAATTTAGATTTGTAACTTTGATATCTAGTGCTTCCACTTGGTTAGATATTTTTTATTGAATATTTTTCCTTAATCAAGTTTCAAAGTCAAATGAATTACAATTCATTCGCGTGACCATATAACGCGTAACTTTTTTTGTATATGTCAAAATTTAATTTAATTTTTTGTTGGATCAAGAACTTCAATAGCCGGTGCACTCATATTTTTCAATTTTTTTTTTTGATAATCTTCTATTTTTCCACATGTGAAGAAAAAAGAAATTCATTTTCGATGAAAAACCTATGTTTAATAAAACTTTAAAAAAAATACATAACAAAACCAAAACATATTAAAATTATATTCATTGGATAGCTTGTTCTGAGGATTACCATAATCATTTTAAATAAATTTTAAATTAATTCATTTGATCCCCAAAATCTAAATCAAAAGTTATTTTTTATCAGCATTTTGATAGGTGTAAAGGAGAGCATTTATAGGTATGGTTTAAAACTAGCAAGGTTCTATCCAAGGGGTTTTGATCTAAGGTGATTTGATCAAACCCTCTTCAATTGGAATCCTTAAAATGGAACTTTTTAAGGCTTAAATAATTATATTTTCTAAAAATATGTGATTTCAACTAAAATTTGTTCCTCTCAGGAATTGTAAACCACTATTATGACAGCACCCTCTTTCAAAGTTGGTTAAAATTGAACCCATACATCCTCACCATTGCAATGTTGGTTACAATTGAACAAATACAACTTCATACTTCAGTTTGGTGCTATTTAAAATTAATTCATCATTGCCCTTGAGGATTTAAAAATAATGATTGTATTGTGTGATTTCTTTGCTTGTGTGAACTTCTAGTACATATCCACTCCCCTTGCACTTCGTGCGATCTTGGGTGAAGAGAAACACTCATAATTCAAAAAAAAATTTGGTCACCCCAAGAACTTGCTACGTATCCTCTTCCCTTGCGCTTCGTGCGATCTTGGGTGAAGAGAAATAACATTTTTCTTTTCTTTTTTAGATAAGGGCCTACTAATGAGACATCCCACAATAGAGAACTAATATAAGCGAATCTTAAGCAAGCACGTTTATTAGTGGCATATACAAAGGTTGTGAAATCTAAAGAAAGTAGCTTCAATCTATGGAGGGAATAGCATACCGTGCCTCATCCTCATTCGAACATATGGGTTGGGTAGGAATGACTAAAGTCTTAAGTGGCTTGCATTTGATCTATACATCTCGATGTTCACAGTTGTCCATAAAAAAATTGTCTTAACAAGCTATCCTTATTTTCTGAAATGTACTTTGAAGTAGTGCATAGGAGGTGCACCACTCCTAGAAGTTACTTACCATGTCTAATTTTTGGTTGATGCAATAAAGCAAATAGGGAAGGGACTATTTTTCTTGGCATGTCAAGATGATACATTTCCTTTACATAGCCTATTTTTCCACTCCATCTTCACAAATTCATCATTTCTTAGGGGATGATGGTAAGCCTACCAAAAGTACATACCTATGTTGGCAACACAAGGGCAGACAACTGAGAGGGGGGGTGAATCAATTGTCACAAAATTTCAAACTTATTAAACTTATTAATCCTTATTCTCAGATCTGATCAATATCAATGAAAGCATGAATCAACAATACATCGAAAACACACATAACACCAATATTTTTATGTGGAAGCCCTGTTAGGGGAGAAACCACAGTGGAGGTCAGTCCACAAGATTATATCTTGTTAAAAGTATAAGAAGAATAAATGGGGAATGCACATGCATTCAGGAACACTGCCTAGAGCTCATTGCTCAATTATAAAGGAAGACACACTATCTTACAAAAAGATTCGGATTTCAACCATCCAGATTTTGAACTAAGAAAATAGCATCTGCTAATGCCTGATTATAGTTTTGGTTAAGCACATGAACACTTATTCATACTCTTCTTCACTCTTCTTCACTCTTCTTCACACTCTACTCTTCCTTCGAATGATTAGTACATTATTCGCACATCTCATATAAAAGCACACTCCTATTCGAATAAACAATCGCTCTTATATATCTGCAACATGAAATTAAATCACTACAATTCAAACATAAAGAAATAATAAAACGAATACAATCTGTTGACCCAAAACAATAGATAATTTTTAATGTGAATCAACCAAGGTCAGCCACAACATAGTGAAGACCCAAATCAACAACTCCAACACAAAAACACTTCAATTAATTTCTCCTTGAAGATCCACAACATGCTTCAACACCCTATTGGCCAAGAACATGAAAAACATGAACACTCAAGAGAAAATATTGGATCATGAGCAAAACGATCAACGCAGGCATGCAACATAGATAGAGCATGATCTAGAAACATCCACAAGCATCATAAATCACCAGAGAAGAATCTGCAGCAACTAAATTAACTAGAATCACATAATCTTCATTCAGGAACACAAACTAAAGTAACAGAAAAACTATCAAAATACAAATCTTCATAACTCGATCAAATATTCACACGGATCTCTAAAACTCAACATGGATAAACTAGATATGTACTCAATAAGAAACCCTTTAGTTCACAAAATCTAATCAACAACGTATGGAACTCACTGACAGACAAAACATCACTTCACCACTGACAACTAGCAACTCATTCCATTACAATTTTCTCAATATCCTTGACATATACAACTTCAAATGCACTAATGCTAATAGTGTTGACATCAATGACCACCACATATCAGCAACACAACCACAACATCCAAAAATCTCCCCCTTTGAAATTGATGACAACACATGATGTGAAAAACACCATCAACACAACTAACTCTTGACACTTACTCCCCCTTAAGTTCTGACTCATTTTCTCCTCAATTATTTCACATGATCTTCTTCCTACAAGGCTCTTTTCCCCAGATAATCACTAGTTTTTCACATGAATCTTTTCCCCCTTTGACATCAATGTCAAATATCTCTAAGCTTTGAACCACATATCTAAACCTCTGAACCATCTGACTACTCCCCCTAAGTAGCAGCCACCACAACATCAATCTGAATCAAGATGTGATTATGAAATGCACAGATTGATGCAAAGCAATGAATCCTTAGTTCTGATTAGGAGTGGTAATCACCCCTAACTTCCCTTTGAGATACTCAAAAGTATCCTTAAGCAATGACTTTGTAAATATATCTGCAATCTGCTCCTTAGTAGGCACATACTCTAGTCTGACTTCCTTTTGACTTAGATTTTCTCTCAAAAAGTGAAACTTGATTTTTGAATGTAGCACCAGATTCTTAGAAATGTTAATGACACTTGAATTATCATAGAATATAGCAATAGGTTCATCATACACAATTCTGATATCTTTCAACATCTGCTTCATCCACAATACTTGAGTACAATTGTTAGCAGCAACAATGTATTTAGCCTCTGTAGTAGATAAAGAAATGGCATTCTTCTTTTTACTCAACCATGAGATTAGATTTTTACCCAAGAAAAATGCACCACCACTAGTACTTTTTTTCCCATCCACATCTCCTACCCAATCAACATCAGTAAAGGCACTCAAAGTAAGATCATCATCTTTAGCATACCATAGACCAAAATAAATTGTCCCTTTCAAGTATCTAAAAATTCTCTTCACAACAGTCACATGAGATTCCTTAGGATCGACTTGAAATATTGCAACAATACATACAACATTCATGGTATAGGGCCTAGTTTGAGTCAAATAAAGCAATCCACCAATCATTGATTTTTACCTAGTTTGATTTTCCTTCGGAGAATCATCATTTGTTGTCAACTTACATCCGGTCACCATAGGTCTACCGACTGGCTTTGAATCTTCCATACCAAATTTCTTCAAAAATTATTTCACATACTTGGACTGAGATATAAAGATCCCTTTATTTAACCGATTAATTTGCAATCCCAAAAATAATTTCATCTCTCCAATCATTGACATCTCAAACTCATTTTGCATCTCATTAGAAAACTTCATGCACAAACTATCATCTCCTCCAAAAATGATATCATCAACAAAAACTTCCACAATCAAATCTTTATCATCATTCTTGAAATACAAATTACTATCAACAATACCTTTGTTAAATCCAAGCTTCAACAAATATTTATCCAATCTGGCATACCAAGCTCTAGGGGCTTGCTTAAGTCCATACAGTGCTTTCTTCAACTGATAAACCATATCTCCCTGATCAGTCAATTGAAATCCATCAGGTTGCTCAACATATACCTCTTCTTCCAATTCACCATTTAGAAATGCAGACTTGACATCCATCTGATGAACCTTGTAGTCTTTGTAAGTATCATAAGAAAGAAATAGTCTCACAACTTTAATTCTAGCAACAGGGGAAAAAGTCTCTTCAAAATCAATTCCTTCCATTTGAGAATATCCCTTGCAAACTAGTCTTGCTTTGTTTCTAACCACTTCACCTTGCTCATTCAATTTGTTTCTAAAGACCCATTTAGTTCCAATTACATTTTTATCCTTAGGTCTAGGAACAAGAATCCATGTATCATTTTTATCAATTTGTTGTAGCTCTTCTTTCATTGCTTCAACCTAATGTTCATCTTTGCATGCTTCATTCACACTAGTAGGCTTAGTCTTTGAAATCAAGCAATATTCTTCTGCAATTCTTCTCCTAGTCTGGACACCTTTATTCTTATCACCAATAATTTGATCTTCTGAATGATTCAATATTACATACCTTAGAATCTTAACATTTTTGAATTTCAAGCTCTTCTGATCTCTCTTCAGCTCTTTCACCAGTTTCTTCTTCCTCTTGATCTTCTTGATTCACCAGAATTATTTGCACTTGATTTGAAGTCCGAACTTTGTTTGTATTGTCATTTTGATCATCAAAATCATATCCACAGGTTCTAGATGGTCTAGCAATGTCTTCATCAACCTTAACATTTTCACTTTCAACCATTTTCTTCAATCCCTTATTGTAACACCGGTAGGCCTTGCTTTTAGTAGAATAACCCAAAAATCTTCCTTCATCACTAGGTAAAAGCACAGTAGTGTGTCACACTTTTGGCCAAATAAATGGTTCTGAGCAAATTATTTTAGGCTAGAAGATATTAGGCCGAGTCGCTTTTGGCCAAAACCATGTGGTGCTATGTGGCAGGTACGTTTTCAGCCGAAGAGGTTTCGGCCGAATATGGCTAGCCAAAAACATCGAAAAAGTGAGCGTATCTAGTATTTATGGCTTGGAAATATCAAGAAATTTTTGTTCGAGTATGTTTCGGCCGAAACATGCTAGCCAAAACCCTCCCAACCGAGAATGTCTAGTTGGCATCCTACATGGCAGCCAACTCATCATTTTTCAAAAATTTCTAAAACATTCAACTTTGGTAGAGTATTTCTCTGGTCAAAATGATCTTTTTGTAAAAAATAAAAATACCCTTTTGTAGAGCTCGGAGTGGAGAATCCAAATATATGTATTTTATAATATTTTGATTAGTTTTAATATATTTTACTTTTAAAATAATGCAAGTGGGTTTTAAAAATTAAAAAAAGAGGTTGATTAGAAATAAAATAAAAAAGATAGTAAAACTTATTACAAAAATTTAAATCTTATATGGGGCACAAGAGGAGAGAGTCTTCTTCAAAAGGGTATATTTTTTTTTTGAAAATGATTTAAAAATTTGAAAATAGTTGACGATCCGTGAAAATTGTCAAATTCTGACATGTCTAACTTTAAAACATTATTATGAGAAAAATATACATCAAAATGTGATTTTTTTTTCCATGCACAAGATATTGAAGTTACCTATTTGGAGAAAAAAAAAAGGGAGAAATAATTTTTTTTTCAATTTGTTTTTTGATATCCCGTTAACTCACTCTTTTCTGAAATTTTCAACATTCCAAAATTTGTCCTTAAATTGATAAAAACATAATGAAAACAATTTTTTTAAATTTTTTAAAATTACAGGAATAAACTACATCAAAAGTTCTACATTTCATTAGTTTACACCATTTTGAAATTCAAAACATAAAGACCACTTTTATGTGGTCGAAGTTCAAATTTTTTTGTTGTTGTTGGTCGATTCCTTTATAAAGTGTGACACAGGTTTGTGCTTTTACCCCAATCCTAGCATCAAACTTTCCTATATCTTCATCTCTTCTGATATAGCATCTACTCCTAAAGATTTTGAAGTATCTAACAGTAGGCTTATGACCAGTGCATAGCTCAAAAGGGGTCTTACCAGTATCACCTTTGATTTGTACTCAATTGAGGATATACACAACAGTACTCACAACTTTTCTCCAGTAGATATGAGGGACATTTCCTTCCAACATCATAGTTCTAGCAACATCCTGAACTGTTATGTTCTTCCTTTCCACAACTCCATTTTGTTGAGGGGTCTGTGGTGAAGATAATTGTAACTTTATTCCATGTTCTTCACAAAAAGAATTAAACTCACCGGAAGTGAATTCACCACCTCTATTTGGTCTCAGACATTTAATCTTCAGACTTGTCTTTGTCTCAACCATAGCCTTAAAGATCTTGAACTTTTCCAGAGCTTCATTTTCTCCCTTAAGAAAGTAGCCCACATCATTCTTGAATAGTCATCAATAAGCAACATGAAATACATGTAACCTTGTAAAATTTTGATTCTAGAGGGACCACACAAATTAGTATGCACAAGCTCCAACAATTCATTTGAACAATGTTGTTTGCTCCGAAATGAAATTCTAGTTTTTTTTCCCAACTGGTATTCCTTGCAAATGGTATTAGTAGGTTTTACTAACTTAGGTAGATCTCTCATAGCCTTAGTAGAACTTATCTTGATAATGTTATCAAAGTTAACATGACACATTCTTCTATGCCACAACCAACTTTCATCAACTTGAGCAATCAAACAAATTTTACTAGCAACATTCAAATGAAAGATATTATCTCTTGTTTTTGTACCTGATGCAATCACATTTACAGAACATCCCAATATTCTGCACTTTCCATTCTTGAACTGAAGATTGTAACCCTTATCAACCATATGTCCAACACTTAAAAGATTATGCTTCAGACCTTCCACATATAGGACATCATCAGTATTATTCTACTATAAAGAGAAATGCATCCTCTTCCATGGATCACACTAGCTGTGTTATCACCAAATCTCACAACACCACCATCATACTTTTCCAAGCTTACAAACTTACTTTTGTCTCCAGTCATATGATGTGAACATCCACTATCAATTACCCATTCATCTTTCTCTTCAACTCGAGTAGCTAGGGCTTTCTCCACATTTGTACAAATAGCAAATTCAATAGATAGGCGATCATTTTCCTTGATAGCAATAAACACCCATTCATCTTTGCCTTTATCAGATTCATCATCTGTCACACCTTCATCAACAACATAGTAACACTTCTTTTGGAATTTATGCTTGTTATGTCTTGGCTTAGAAGCTCTTTTCGGACACCTTGATGCAAAATGACCTATCTTATTGCAAGAAAAACATTTAAGAGGCAATTTTCCTTCATACTTACCTTTTCCTCTCGGTACTCTATTGACAATAAGTGCTTCCAACTCTTCCAGCTCTCTTTCTTCTTCTTCAATCTGTCTGATTTCATCCTCATACTTGAATGTCTTTCCAGATGAACTCTCACCCATATCATATCTTTGTCTATCTCTTCCGAAAGTAGTAGCCTTAAATGCAGATTCAACCTTAGGAAGGGAATTGGTCGCGCCCACAAAAGGATATGAAAAGCACAACAAAACCTATCCTAGGAATTGGACATTCTAGTAGGTGACTAATACCTCTTCGTGGTCGTTCATTTACTTGTCAAACCAAGGAACGTAAACTTTAAATGGAGCGGCACTATATGTGCACTAAGAACCGGTTTCAGTCACAACCTATTAAAAATAAATAATTGGAAAGAAATTCTACCTATGCTACAGGAAGGTAATGCAAAGTTCTATTAACTCAATGATAATCTAACCAAAGCAGAAATCATAATAGCTACAATTGAGAGACAAACTATAAACTGGCCTTATGCTATAGGAACAAACACAGGGATGGATTCCCGATGCTACAGGAACAGTATAAGACTGAGTTTGTGCTAAAACTTCTAAAAAGAAATCTAACTTGAATTAACAAAGGATAAACAACTACTCTCCTACAGATACTTACTAAGTGGACCCCCTTAGCAAGCATCAACTAATTTACATATAAGATTGTGCTCAGAACTCCATCAACTTTTATTCATAACGTGAAATCATTTACATTAATTGTTCTACTTCAAAAAACTAACAAAAACTCTTATTCATATTATAACTCTAACTCTTACATAATCTGCTTCTCTATCTCCTATTTCTCTATTCTCTTCTTCTAGTAGTTCACCCACGTAGGAGGAACACTTATTTAAATCAGGAAAAACAACTAACTAACCCTAACAAAGAAAGACGTGGATGTAAAATGTATCCCGAAATCAAGGAACAGACTTCATAAATGAGTTTATCTGTTCAACCCAATCTAGAGAGAATCTAGCACTCCACTCTTTCTAGATTAAATTTCATTTAAAATCCTTCCCAACAGTTTCAGTCAAAGAGTCTTCGCTAGAGCTTCCTCGAAGTCATGCAGGAAATGGACTTTACTGCAGGGATGAGATGAGCTGTGCTTGACTCTATCATACTTTCTTCAACAACCTGCGAAACACAAGGTAACCTATGCGAAAGAGAAGGTGCATGGTACATACACAATATCCATTCATTAATCACATATTTAAATCTATTTCATCATTCAAAAACTACATGCGTTATACCAGTCATTTGGGGAGTCAAACAAGGTAATAAATATAGACATGTCAACATGATAGGCTGCAGGAACATGAAAGTATATTGCTACAGGATATCCCCCAATAAAATTTTTCAAGAGAGTTAAACAACCATGAACAACAAAAGTAAAGGTATTAAAAGTACACCATGATATCCAAATTATGAGCATATTTTGGGCTCATCAGGCATCACCGAATTTTCTCAACTCAAAAGCAGTCAACCTACCAATCAACATATCTCTGGTTACATTTGTTACAGTCTAGAGCTCTTCAATAGTTGTAGCTTTGACTTTATAAGCAGTAGACAAGGATCTAAGCACTTTAGCAACAATCTTCGATTCTTCCAACTTTCCACTAGCACATCTGATACCACACACAAGTTCATTAACTCTTTGCATGAAAGTAGTAACATTTTCATCATCACCCATTCTCAACATTTCATATTTCCCTTTCAGACTCTACAACTTAGCAATCTTCACATTAGCATTACCTTCATACAAAGTTTCTAACTTTTTCTAGATCTCATAAGCAGTCTTCAGATCCATAACATTAGTCATCTTAGTATCAGTCAAAGCACTCAACAATGCTTCCTTAGCCCTAATATTATACTCAACATCCTTGATCTCAACAGAAGTAGTAGGGTTGTTATGTGGAATAACATACATATTACTTGTAATGCTCTAGTAGGGTTCACCAATGCATCTCAGATGGCACTCCATTCAAGTCTTCCACAAAGAATAATTTGTTCCATCAAATCTCAGAGTATCCTTCTTGTATGTCACCATCCCAGATCACCTCAAGCTATTAAACTTCTTCCAAGGACCAAAGCTCTAATACCAATTATTGGCAACACAAGGGCAAACAATTGAGAGGGGGGTGAATCAGTTGTCACCAAATTTCAAACTTATTAAACTTATTAATCCTTATTTTCAAATATGATCAATATCAATGAAAGCATGAATCAACAATACATCAGAAACACACATAACACCAAGATTATTACGTGGAAACCCTGTTAGGGGAAAAACCACAATGGAGGTCAGTCTATAAGATTATACCTTGTTAAAAGTATAAGAAGAATAAATGGGGAATGCACATGCATTCAAGCACATTACCTAGAGCTAACTGCTCAATTACAAAGGAAGACACACTATCTTATAGAAAGATTCAGATTACAACCATCCAGATTTTGAACTGAGAAAATAACATCTGCTAATGCCTAATTACAGTTTCGATTAAGCACATGAACACTTCTTCATACTCTTCTTCCCTCTTCTTCACTCTTCTTCACACTCTTCTTTGACTTCGAATGATTAGGACATTATTCACATATCTCATATAGAAGCACACTCCAATTCGAATAAACAATCACTCTTATATATCCGCAACACAAAATTAAATCGCTACAAGTCGGCCACAAAGAAATAATATAATGAATACAAATTGTCGGCCCAAAACAATAGATAATTTTTAATGAGAATCAACCAAGGTCAGCCACAACATAGTGAAGACCCAAATCAACAACTCCAACACAAAAAAACTTCAATTAGTTTCTCCTCGAAGATCCACAACACACTTCAACACCCTATCGGCCAAGAACATGGAAAACATGAACACTCAAGAGAAAATATTGGATCGCGAGCACAACGATCAACACAAATGTGCAACACAGATAGAGCATGATCTAGAAACATACAAAAGCATCATAAATCACCAGAGAAGCATCTGAAGCAACGAAACTAACTGAAATCACATAATCTTCATTCAAGAACACAAACCAAAGTAACAAAAAAAATATCAAAATACAAATCCTCATAACTTGATCAAATATTCACGCGGATCTCTAAAAATCAACGTGGATAAACTAGATATTCTCAACAAGAAACTGTTTAGTCCACAACCTCTGATCAACAATGTACGAAACTCATCGACAGACAGAACATCACTTCACCACTGATAACCTGCAACTCATTCCATTACAATTTTCTCAATATCCTTGACATATACAACTTCAAATGCACTAATGCTAATAGTGTTGACATCAATGACAAACCACATATCAGCAACATAACCACAACATCCAACAACCTAGTCTATAGGGTTGTTATTTATTGTTCTTGTTGAGTTAGTTTGACACTTTGCTTGGTTTCAAAACAATTCAAACAAACATCAACATTTTCTTCAAATTTCAAACCCTTTGGACTTAGTGTGAATACATTTGAAAAGCCCTATATTGTTGTTTGTCCCTAAGGATTTTTTCCTTAGAGGCTTCTAAATATTTGGACTTATATCTCAATTCACACATTCCAAAGTAAACATAGGAGACTACGGCTTTAGCCTCTTGATTTTCACATATTGCACCTTGTGGAATGAAAGTTGCTTAGTCATAGACATTTTTAGTTTGAACTTAATTAATACATCTTGATATGGTAATAAAGTAATCTCACTAAACAAAGCTTAACTCAAAATTGAACATGCCACACATTGGGCTTATTTTCAAACACATTGAATTCCAAGCAACAAAGTGAAACAAGGAAAAGTATTTCCAAACATTGAATCCAAGTTCTATTATCCAAACATTGAGCTATTAGGATTATCAGTTTAGGGGTAAAGCATGTTTTTCACTACCTTGGTCTTGTAAAATAAAGGTCCTTTTTAGGTTAACATATTTTTTGGGTCAAACATCTCATCCATCTTAAAACATTTTACATGTCACTTCACAAACAACTTTGGAAACTTTAGACACATCACCATTCTAGACCTAGGCTATCCTCATAATCAATCCCCTAACTTAGCTATTTGTGTGTAAATGTATCCTTTTCCATACACTTAGTTTCAGAGCTAGTCCTCATCCTTTTGAACAATTCTATCCTAAAGGGCACAAGTCTACCTTTAGATTCACAAGCTCATTAGCACCTTTTATCCAAAACATCCAACATCAAACCTTTAAGTCTAAAGTGTTGTCCAAAGTTTAGAAAGTTCATCCATCATATCACTCACCCTTCTCATCATCCACTCACACCATTGGTCCAAAACAATTTAGGTCCATTTTATCAAAACTTGAGTTAACTAGAGAGTACCAACAATAAAAATCTCAACACACCTCTCCCATAGTTGATCCATAATTTATGGTAACAATGTGATCACAACACAAGAAAAACATGGATCAAACCAAAACTACATCTACCACAAGTGATACCACCCAACAAGAATTCAATCCTAGGAGCCACTCTACCCCATCACAACAACCACAAAATCCAATAGACATGGGGTATGAGGTAGAACATGTCACAAAAAACCCACTTGAGCTCACCGTAGAGAAATTTATTGAATATCGACAAGATCCTAAAATAAGCCATATCATCAACTCTTTGATGAAAATTAACCCTACACAATACATGCTATCTTTAGCAAAGGAAGGGGATAAACTCCCTTCAACATTTGATTTGAACACACTTAGGGAACAACCTTTAGAAAATATGGATTTTATTCCTCAAGATTTCATCACACGACCCTTAGCACAAGGTTTGAATCAATCCATCATCTAACCAACCCCATCACACATACCAAGTCAACCTTTGACTAATATCCTTGCAACACGACTTGCAACCAATCTTGGTCTCACTCCAAATTTAGGAGGAAACATACTTTTGGGTACATAAGAAACCACACTTCCACAAAACATAAATTGGACACCAACATTTAGTGGCCAACCATATTCTTCCACCACCATAAGTACCAAAAGTGTGCCTAACGTAACACAAAGTCATATGAGCCAAGTACCCCAAATAGGTCAACAAGGATAAGTCAATACTGATAGGCCAAAACTGGGGTAAATAATAAACTAGGTTCAACTTGGTCTAAGTTTCAATCTAGGGATCATAAGCTTGTGAGAGGTGTTGCGACAATATACCTAAGGGAAGAAAGCAGTGAATTAAGTGGGGATGAAATGAATCTAGAACACACAAAAGACTAGAAATTGAATTGAATGTTTTTGGTTTCTATCTTATTGTCAAAATCGCGCCAAGAACTGTTAACTGTAATAAGAATGGTTTGTGATAGCAAAAACAATTTATTGACAAAAAATAAAACACACTTCACTAAATTAAAAATACTAAAATCAAAATTTAATGAAATAAAATATTCTATCAACCCAACTATGATAAAGATGTTGGAATTTAAATCACACAACTGTTAGAGTTTGAAAGATATTGAAATTAAATCAAATAGAAAATAAATAACACAAAATATTAACAATATAAATAAATAAATGTCACCGTGCTTCCCCAGGGAGTGGGCCCTTGCTCCATGGTTTGAAAGTGAGATGGGATGAGAGCCTTCTACACTGCCTTGATTAGAATAAACGTTGTTTTATTCATCAAAAGTTTGATACAGAAATCTGCTACAAAAAGTCTATATATTCCCTTACACTATGCATAAATATATATACACTGTTTGTAACTATGAAATACAAAAAATATTGGGTTTGTTTTGGCTTGTGGCTAACAAACTAGAAGAGACAAAATATGTTTCACTAACCACAGGTTAAAACATCCTCATTATAACTAAAGAAGGGAATAGGAAACAAGAAGATTTCGTTTTGCTCCTCCACACAACTGGCAAGCACAGTTGTTATAATAAATTCTTTTCTTTGTATGGAAAATAGTGATGATGTGTAAAGACACTATCATGAAATGAACCAATGTAGCTAAATAATACAAACATAAAGTCTAGTGAAAGGCAGACGTGAAGATATTGATTTTTCTCCAATGATTTAGTAACACATCTCCATCACGGGTTTCCTTCCCTAGTTTGCAAGAATAGCACACGTGGAGCCTTGTTTGAGTGTATTTTCTCTATTTGTTGCTATCCATGAATTCAAACATATTTTTTAAATTTACTATGCCTATTTTGAAGAGGTAACTATTGGTCAAAGCGTGATAAACAAAAATTCCTTACTAGAAACTGACAGGAATATTTTTTGCATAAAAGGTGATAGGAAGTTCTTGCGATTTGCATGCTGCAAGCTTTATTTTCCAAGGATTGAAATTACAATGCTTATTAGTAAATACAGTCAATAATTAATTTCCATCTTTTATCCAAAACTATATTAAATACCACTTATATATATAATTATATGCAACATAAATTAGTGAAATAGTATGATATGGAACGAAAATGGAATGTGGGAATGTATATGAAGGTATATGAAATAGGCTTAAATATGCCATAAAATGGTACATAATTGGCCTTCATAAAATACCATAACCAAAGTTCAAAACTCCATGCAACAAGCTCCATCTACATTGAACCCCCAAATTGACACATCAAAACAACTGGTTCCACAAGCTACTCAAACCAACCCACCAAACAGATCAAACCCAATTGTCACAAATCCAAATCAAGGAAATCCATTGGTCACAAATCTCATCAACCAAGGTAATACCTTGGCCCCAAATCCAACACAACAAGGAAACCCCCAACATCAAAACAACCAAGGGAACCCCTCCAATCAATTAACCCAAGGTAAAAATATGCCATTGATATCGCAATACCAAATGACACCATCACAACCATTGGTCCCACAAGTAATGAAAAATCAAATGAGACACAAAACCTGCATTCCTCCACCCCAATCAAAAATTTTATAAGGAATGATAGTGCAAAATTGTTAGTAATTTTGTCATTGATGTCAAATGGGAAGCACATAGCATGTAATAAGATCTTACACATATGGCATGTTGTGTATTCTGCCTAAAGTCTGTAATCAGATCACTCAGAACGATAACTTGCAGATTAGATCATCTTTTGAAAGATTACTTAAGTTGATAGCATGCCGATTATATTGTCAATGAAGTTCATATAACTTTAATGGACAATACAAGATTGAAATAGTATTTGTGTATTGAAGCTTCAGATTAATGAGACAAAGAAATATGATCTAAAGTCTGTATCGAAGGTCCAGTTTAAAATATTGTCTAAATCAAAGCTCTTGATTGACAAAGGTAAAAATTTTATTTCAGGCTATGGAGATGACTAGACGTGGATTCATTAAGAAACTATCTAATGCACTGATTATAAGATTAGCTAAAGCATTCTGTGGAAGGTTATCAAAAGACGTCTTGCATTATAAAAAAAAGCATTCATATCACTAGATGTAGTTTCATTAAGAAATTATCTAACACATTAATTATGAGATTAACTAAAGCATCCCGTGGAAGGTTATGTTGATCAAAAGACATCTTGCTCAAAAGACACGATTCAGTTAGTTGAAAAGGCATGCTTTTATATCAACAAAAGATTTGAACTTGTTTAGTAAATCAAACTGTTTCTTCCAAAATAACAAATGTGTTTTGTTAAGTCGAATGACACAATGAAGAGAGGTGGCCAGTCAAAAAGTATAAAAGACGTATTTGCTAAAGACATCTTTTCTAAAAAACACGGATCATTGTGAAGAATTGATGGTCCATTGAGAAATGATGCAAAAGGTGAAGAATCATCTCTTTGAAAAGATACGATCTTTCTAAAAGAATCCAGTTTTGAATTGACTATCCTGGAGGGCCACGTCTTTATGAATAACTCGACTCTACAAACTAATAAAAGCAAAAGTAAAAGGGTGTGATTCATTCTTGGAATGATATGATTAAGATAAACAAATATTTTTGAAGCGGTTCCTTGAAAAAGTGTAGTATATGAAAAGAATGATTTGGAGAGATTTTTTCAAAGGTTACAAAATCAGAAAGTACTCTTTCATCTAAAAGTTGCAATTTTTGAGTAACATATATATCCAATGTTCATTTCAAATTTGGTAGTGTGGTTGATATAGGATATGTAGTTCAGTCTAAAGACCCATCTCCTTGTGTGGGCTTAGGGTGATATCATCTATCACATAGAGCAGATTGGAGAGTTGGGAATGTGTAGATCAGATTGAAGGCTGTCTTACATCCATCAAGACAAGGTTTGGTGCCTTGCACTAGGGGTTGGTGCTCCTTGTAGGTAGTAGCCTACTAAATTTGTAAAGGTCTAGGTGTTCCTTGTAGGCTACATTCTACTAAATCATCCTGTTGTAAATCTGTAGGTTGGTGCCTACTTTGAAAAAATATTACTTCAATAAAGTTGTTTCAACTTGGGGAAATTGATTCATATCAAAAAGTTGATTGTAATAAGTTTGAATAAGATTAAGAAATAAAAGTTTGTGATTGATTTACTGATTTAATCCCCCCTCTCAGTAAATCTTTTGTGCTCTTCAATTGGTATCAGAGTGAGGTCCTTCTTGAAAGCTTAATCACTTGAAGGAGATCCTTAAGAGCACATATGGTGAATCTAAGCAACACTGTGAAAGCACCCATCTTTGATGGGACTAATTATTCCTTTTGGAATATCAAGATGGAAGCATACTTGAATGCACTTGGGTTTGATGTGTGGAAATTTGTTGTTGATGGGTATTCACCTCCAGCTACCCCTCCAACGGATCAAGCAGCTAAAAAGAGAAGTGAAAACAATGCAAAAATAGAGCATGCTCTTCTTTGCAGCTTAACAGATTCTGAATTTACAAAAGTCATGAGGTGCAAGTCAGCAAAAGAGATTTGGGACAAACTTCAAAACATCTATGAAGGAGATGCAAAAGTTAAGAAGGAAAAGTTACAAACTCATAGAAGGAAATTAGAAACTCTCAAGATGAATGAAGATGAAGATATTGCCTCATACTTTCTTCGTGTTGATGAAGCAGTAAATATCATGAAAGGACTTGGTGAAGAAATTGAGGATACTTTTATTGTTGATAAGATTCTAAGACCACTATCTACAAAATTTGAGGCCAAGGTTGCAGCATTGGAAGAACTAACAAATCTAGACCAGGTAAAAAAGGATGAATTACATGGGATCCTTGCTGCCTATGAGATGAGGATTGAAGGTAGATCACCACAAAAGGAAGTCTCATTCAAAGCATCCAAAAAGGACAAGAACAAGCATGAAGAAAAGGATGAAAAATAAAATGATGAAGCAGAAGCTTACTTCATGGGTAAACTTAAGAAAGGAAAATGAAAATACAAAAGAAAATTTCCTTTTAAATGCTTTAATTGTGGAAAAGTTGGACATCATGCTTCAAAATGTCCTCAAAATGAAAGCAGCTCTAGTGAAGAAGAAAAGGAAATCAGCAACAAGAAAAAGGGAAAGAAGAATTTCAACTCAAAGAAGAAATTTCAAAAACATACGAAGGGTTTCTATTCAAAGAAAGACAACAGCACCTCTGAAGAACAAAGTGAAGATAGCTCAAGCAATGGGGAAGATGAAATATTGTTTATGGCTGAATGTGAAGAACAAAATGTTGATCAAGAATGTGAAGAAGAAGAAGAGATAGATCAAGATTGCAATGAAGGAGAGGAAGTAGATCTTGAAGAAGAATTGCACTATGCTTACAAGAAAAATGAAGACTTGAAGAAGAAGGCTGCCAAGTACAAGTTGAAGATCAAAGAGATGACAAAAGACTTGGAGAGTTCAAGCAAAACCATTGAAGATTTGAGAGCTCAAATCATGGAAGCTGAAAGAAATGAAGAAGAATTGAAAAACAAACTCAATACAAAGGAGATGAAATGTAACAAGCTGGAGCAAGAGATAGCAATGCTAAAGTTGGAATTGGAGAAAACAAAGGTTCAACACACAAAGATTGATGAAGAACCCAGCAAGTTGATTGAGCTAATGAAGGCTCAAGATTTTCTTCAAAGTAAAATGGGAGGTAGTTTTGAAGAACAATCCAAGAAGGTCACTAACTCCAAAGAAGATTTCAATACTTTCTCAAAGCAAGTTGAAGAAGATTGGATAAGTGTTGATTATAAAAGAAGACTAAATAGTAGGCACTTCTATGCATTTAATGGCTATTGTTTTCTATGTAACAAATTTGGGCACAACGCCTTAAATTGTAAAAATAAAGTGAAAAATATTTCTAGCTACATGAGGAGAGATTATAATCCTTTCACACCATTAATGGACTATAATAGTCTATGCTACAATTGTAATAACCTTGGGCACAAAGCACAAGCTTGTAGGACAATTTTTAATGACTCTCCAAAACAAAACAAGAAAGTAGATAAGTCCATTGAAAGGAAAGAAATACCTATCAAAGTGTGGAGGAAAAAGGAGAAATCAATGTTCATCCAAACAGCCTTACATGCTGAAAGTAAGAAGGATAGATGGTACATTGATAGTGGGTGCTCAAAGCACATGACAGGTGACAAGAGAAAATTCATCTCTCTTGAACCTACTGATGAAGGAACAGTAAGATTTGGTGATAATACAAGAAAACAAATAAAAGGAAAAGGAACACTTAGTCTAGATAATGGGAGAACAAAGACAGAAAATGTTTTTTATTTAAGGGCCTAAAAGAAAATCTTCTAAGTGTTAGTCAACTTTGTGATCAAGGACATAGTATCACATTTCTTTCTAATACTTGTGATATCAAGAAAGATGGAAAGTTGGTTGCTCAAGCTGAAAGGAAACATAATTTGTATGTCTTAAAAGAGATAAGTTGTGAAAGTTGCAACTTAGTACAAGAGGATGAAAGTTGGTTGTGGCACAAAAGGCTAGGCCATCTCAACTTTGATAATATTGTCAAAGTTAGCAAATCAAATTCTATGAGAGATATGCCAAGGATAACAAAACCTTCTAATATCATTTGTAGAGAGTGTCAACTTGGAAAGCAAACAAGGTCAAGCTTTAAGTCTAAGGAACATTCTTCATCAAAGCCATTAGAACTCATACATACAGATCTTTGTGGGCCAACCAAATCCAAGAGCATGAATGGAGAAAGATATTTTATGTTGTTGATTGATGACTTCTCAAGAATGACTTGGATTGCATTTTTGAAAGAAAAATCTGAAGCTTTTGATAAATTCAAAGCTTTCAAAGAGCTGGTTGAAAATGAAGCAAACATCAAGATAAAATGTCTTAGATCAGATCAAGGAGGAGAATTCACATCAAAGGAATTTGAAATTTTTTGCATAGAGCATGGAATTAAAAGGCAATTTTCTGCAGCAAGAACCCCTCAACAAAATGGGGTTGTAGAAAGAAAAAATAGGACGATTCAAGAAATGGCAAAGGAAATGCTAAATGAAACCAAGATAGCAGATTCCTTTTGGAAGGAAGCAATTCATACAGCAGTTTACATCTTGAATCGTGCACAAATAAGAGTGAACAATGAGAAGACATCATATGAACTTTGGAAAGGTAGACCAGCAACTGTCAAGTACTTCAAAAATTTTGGAAGCACTTGCTACATTAGAAGAGATGAAGAAGATTTGAGAAAATTTGACACAAGAGTAGATGGGGGAATCTTTCTTGGCTACTCATCAAAAAGTAAGGCATATAAATGCTACAACAAAAGAACTCACAAAATTGTTGAAAGTGCTAATGTAAGAATTGATGAAGGAAAGCAATTCAAAGAAGTTGGACAAAGTGATCACTAGGTTCAAACTATGAATGATGAAGACAAAGAGGATGAGGACTCCCAAGAGGAAGAAAAGGAGGAAGAGGCAAAGGAAGAAGAATCTTCACAAAATACTCCCATGAAAACACCAAAGACACCTTCCAAGTTTGTTCAAAAGAACCATCCTGAAGATTTGATCCTTCAAGATAGATGTAGATCTACGAGGAAAATGGTGGATTACAATGAAGATTGTCATGTAGCATTTCTTTCTCAAGTAGAGCCCAAAACCTTTGAAGAAGCAAGCAAAGACAAACATTGGATTAGTGCAATGAATGAACAATTGGATCAAATAGAGAAAAATAAAACTTGGGAACTTGTTCCAAGGCCAAAAGATAAGAATGTAATTGGTACAAAATGGGGTTTTAGAAACAAATCAAATGAAGATGGTCAAGTCACAAGGAACAAAGCAAGGTTAGTGTGCAAGGGCTATGCACAAGTTGAAGGAGTAGATTTTGAAGAAACATTCACACCAGTTGCAAGGATTGAAGCAATTAGAATGTTTTTATCCTATGCAAGTCACAAGAAGTTTAAGGTGTATCAAATGGACGTCAAATCTGCTTTTCTCAACGAAGATCTAGAGGAAGAAGTCTATGTTGAACAACCTGAAGGTTTCCTTCTATCAGAGGACAAGGATTATGTGTGCAAACTAAAGAAAGCTCTCTATGGGTTCAAACAAGCCCCAAGAGCTTGGTATTCTAGACTTGATAAGTATCTCAAGGAGCAAGGTTTCAAAAGAGGAGATGTAGATAGAAATTTATACATCAAATAAGAGGATGGACATTTATTGATTGTGGTGGTGTATGTAGATGACATCATTTTTGGTGGAGATAAGAACAAAATGTGCAAAGAATTTTCATCATGTATGCAAAAAGAGTTTGAAATGTCAATGTTGGGAGAATTATCCTTCTTCCTTGGGCTACAAATTTCACAATCAAGTAAAGGTATTTTCATCTCCCAAACCAAATATGTGAAGGAAATGTTAAAAAGGTTTAGAATGGAAGACTGCAATCCTGTGAGCACTCCCATGGTTATAGGTTGCAAGCTAAGCAAAGATGATGAATCCCAAGAAGTGAATCAAACACTATATAGATCAATGATTGGGAGTTTGTTGTATCTAACTTCTACAAGACCAGACATAATGCAAGCTGTTGGAGTTGTGGCAAGATTTCAAGCAGCACCCAAAGAAACACATGTTCATGCAGTAAAACGTATATTCAAGTATTTGAAAGGCACAATGGAATATGGTCTATGGTACCCTAGTAGAAATGACTTCACTCTTGAAGCATTCACAGATGCTGATTGGGCTGGCAATGTGGATGATAGAAAAAGTACAAGTGGAGGAGATTTTTTTCTTGGAGGAAATCTAGTGTCTTGGATGAGCAAAAAACAAGAATCAGTCTCTCTAACTATAGCAAAAGTTGAATATATTGCAGCAGCAGCATGTTGCACTCAACTTTTGTGGATGAGGCAAACCTTAAGAGACATCAAGGTGGAGTATGATCATCCCTGCACTATCTATTGTGATAATACTAGTGCAATCAATATCTCCAAGAATCCAGCGATGCACTCAAGAACCAAGCACATTCCTATTAAGTATCACTTTTTAAGAGAACAAGTAGGAGAAGGACAAGTGTGTTTAGAATACATAACTACAAAAGAGCAAACTGCTGATATATTTACTAAACCACTTCCAAGAGATACATTTGAATATCTAAGGGAAAAATTGAGAGTTGTTCCACAGCCATTAAATTAATTGATGGAAGCATGTGTTCAGGGGGAGCTATGCACAAAATCTTGTAGTTTCATGGAGCTGAAATAGTGTTAGAAGACCCCTTGCCATTGATGTCAAAGGGGGAGAAATTGGACACAGGGGGAGCAAATAGAGGATCAAGTTGCCATTGAAGAGGTTGCCATCAATGACAAAGGGGGAGATTGTTAGTAATTTTGTCATTGATGTCAAATAGGAAGCACATAGCATGTAATAAGATCATACACATATGGCATGTTGTGTATTCTGCCTAAAGTCTATAATCAGATCACTCAGAACAATAACTTGCAGATTAGATCATCTTTTGAAAGATTACTTAGGTTGATAGCATGCTGATTATATTGTCAATGAAGTTCATATAACTTTAATGGACAATACAAGATTGAAATAGTATTTGTGTATTGAAGCTTCAGATTGATGAGACAAAGAAATATCATCTAAAGTCTATATCGAAGCTCCAGTTTAAAATATTGTTTGAATCAAAGCTCCCGATTGAAAAAGGTAAAAATGTTATTTCAGGCTATGGAGATTACTAGACATGGATTCATTAAGAAACTATCTAATGCACTGATTATAAGATTACCTAAAGCATTCCGTGGAAGGTTATCAAAAGACGTCTTGCATTAAAAAAAATGCATTCATATCACTAGACGTAGTTTCATTAAGAAATTATCTAACGCATTAATTATGAGATTAACTAAAGCATCCTATGGAAGGTTATGTTGATCAAAAGACGTCTTGCTCAAAAGACATGATTCAGTCAGTTGAAAAGGCACACTTTTATATCAACAAAAGATTTAAACCTATTTGGTAAATCAAACTGTTTCTTCCAAAATAACAAATGTGTTTTGTTAAGTCGAATGACACAATGAAGAGAGGTGGCCAGTCAAAGAGTCTAAAAGGCATATTTTCTAAAGACGTCTTTTCTAAAAAACACGATCATTGTGAAGAATTGATAGTCCATTGAGAAATGTTGCAAAAGGTGAAGACTCATCTCTTTGAAAAGATACGATCTTTCTAAAAGAATCTAGTTTTGAATTGACTATCCTGGAGGGCCATGCCTTTATGAATAACCCGACTCTACAAACTAATAAAAGAAAAAGTAAAAGGGAGTGATTCATTCTTGGAATGATATGATTAAGATAAACAAATATTTCTGAAGCAGTTCCTTGAAAAAGTGCAGTATATGAAAAGATAGATTTGGAGAGATTTTTTCAAAGGTTACAAAATCAGAAAGTACTCTTTCATCTAAAAGTTGCAATTTTTGAGTAACATATATATCCAATGTTCATTTCAAATTTGGTAGTGTGGTTGATATAGGATAAGCAGTTTAGTCTAAAGACCCATCTCCTTGTGTGGGCTTAGGGTGATATCATCTATCACATAGAGCAGATTGGAGAGTTGGGAATGTGCAGATCAGATTGAAGGTTGTCTTACATCCATCAAGACAAGGTTTGGTGCCTTGCACTAGGGGTTGGTGCTCCTTGTAGGTAGGAGCCTACTAAATTTGTAAAGTTCTAGGTGTTCCTTGTAGGATACATTCTACTAAATCATCCTGTTGTAAATCTGTAGGTTGGTGCCTACTTTGAAAAAATATTACTTCAATAAAGTTGTGTCAACTTGGGGAAATTGATTCATATCAAAATTTTGATTTTAATAAGTTTGAAAAAGATTAAGAAATAAAAGTTTGTGATTGATTTACTGATTCACCACCCCTCTCAGTAAATCTTTTGTGCTCTTCAAAAACAACCCTCAAAATAAACCTCATGTACCCCAAAATCAAAACGCTTGTACGTTGTAAGCACAACAAGCTTTGCAAAAAAAACAAACCTATCAACAAGCGTTGCAAGCATATCAAGATCAAGCTTTGTAACAAGAATAAGCCCACCAAAAATAATTGCAATAACAACAATCCTATCAACAAGAATTGCAACAAAAACAAGCTCAAGCACAAGTCTTACAACAAGAAGTTCAACAACAAGCCTTGATTGTGCAACAACAACAACAAGCCCAAAAAAAAGCATTCCAAGCATTCCAAGCACAACAATACACCCAACAATAACAAGGCTTGTACTACAACTCCCAATAATATGCCAACATGACGTACAATGTATTGAACCCAACTTTGCAAGGAGCATACACACCTCCACCACTATCACCATCACCTACACGATATCAAAATCAACCCTACACATCGTATAACACCCCCCCCAATATCAAAATCCCACCTACAACTCATCTACCATCCCATAATATAACATGTATGCTCCTCTACCAAATCCTCAAGATGATTTGGCATCATAAATTAAGGCACTCACGCAAGAAATCTAGGACATTCAAATGGGGAAAACAAAGAAACCACATGTGTATTGATAGAACTTGTGTCCATAGCCCTTCGATAGGAACACCACGATGGTACTTTTCCCACCTGGTTTTGAAGTCCCAAAATTTGAAAAATACAGAGGGCGAGGAAATTCGGTGGATCATATCAAAGAATTTCACGTAATGTGTATGGAGGTTGCTTACAATGATTCCTACTTGATGTGCCTTTTCCCACATAGTTTTGTGAGCCCAATGATTTATTGGTTCTCACAGTTTCCTCTGAGAATTCAAACCTTCCAAGAGATAATCGATAGGTTCATAGATCATTTCTCCTATAACCTAGACATGGGTATGAGATTGGAGGAGCTATACATCCTAAAAAAATAGGGGTGAATCCTTCGTAAACTTCCTACAATGGTGGAGGAAAAGAGCTAGCAAAAGAAAATGGCCTATTCTTGAGGAGCAACAAGTAGGAATCATCATTACTAATATGGAAATAGACCTATCTTTTTCAATTTTAGCAACAATCTCTGGAAAGGAATCAACCTCCGATAACGTAAACCATACCCATGACACCATGGTGGGACACATTCGTGTTATTCATTCATTGCAACATGAGGGATTAGACACGTATCAAGATACTATTTTAAAAAAAATTCCAAACCAATCAACGGTGTCTAGCAATATTTCATACCATAATGGCATCAAATATGTATCATATTGTGATATCTATCCCACATATGACTTAATGATTGGGAATATTGAAGAAGTCCCAAAGGAGAAAGAAATATCCCTTATTGCACCCAACCTACAAAATGCTGTGAAGAGTCTTTTACCGATGATGTATCATCCACCCAAGGATCATGTCAAGAGGAGGCTCTTGAGGATAACAAAAGTTTATTTGAATCAAGTCAGGATCAATAACACCTATTCCCACAACATGGTGGTGATTTGCATAATATCTTCCAACCCATGAGTGATAATTGCTCTACCCTAAGTCAAGATGAAGAGCTCACTTCCCTAGAATTTATCAAGAGTTGATGGACATCTTCAAAACCATTTTAAGCTCCAAAGATGTCCTTGATATCACCCCTAAGATGTTTCTTTTTGAGGGACATATAGACGTTCGCCATCCAAAATAAGAGTCTCCTACTCTTGATATTCCAACACAAGAGCAAGCAACAATTGAGATTCTTGATTCTTACAGTGATTGTGGATCTGTTGGAAAAACAACCTGGACACACAACTGAGAGGGGGGGTGAATCAGTTGTATCAGAAACTTAAAATTTTCTTACTAATCTTAACTTAATCTCAGATTTGATGAATAAGCAATTAACCATAAGCAATCAACACATCAGAGAGAAAGAACACAAAGATTTTTTGTGTGGAAACCTTGTTGGGGAAAAACCACGGTGGATGTTAGTCCACAAGATTATACTTTGTTAGAAGTATAAGAGAAATAATAAAGGGAATGCACATGCATTCAGGCACACTTCCTAGAGCTCACTACTCAATTACAAAAGAGGACTCACTATCTAACAATAGGATTTGGATTAAAACCATCCAAGATTTTGTGAACTGAGAAAATAACTTCTTTTCTAAGCTTGATTACAGTTCCAATTAAGCTCAACACTTCCTCACACTTCACACATTCTTCTTCACACTATGCTCTGCAATCAAATGATATTCGCACATACACACATGGGAGCTCACGAAGCACACCTTACACCAATGAACTAATCGTCCTTATATATCCGCTACATGGGATTTCAACTCAACTTAGTCGGCTAGGAAAATAAAACATATTTTCAATGTTGGCCCAACTAAACAAATAAACTTTTAATGTCAATCCACCAAGGTCAGCCACAACATAGTGAAGACCCAAATTAACATCTCCAATGTGAGAAGACTCAAATTAATTTCATCTTGAAGATCCACAACATGCTATCATCAACATGTTGACCAGGAACAAGAGAAAATGAATGTGCGAAAGACAAGATCTTCAACCACGAACTCTCTGAATAATGTGGACATACCGCAAAGATAGATAATGATCTAGAGACATCAGATAACACCAAGAAACAACAGAGAAACATCCACAACAACTGAAATAACAAGAATTACACAAACTTCATTCAGGAACACTGACAAAGACCAACAAAACACTGTCAGACCACAACATACTAAAAAAATCACGTGGACCTTTGAAACTTCTAGTAGATGATCTAGAAACATTCATCAATAAAATCTTTAATCCACACTAGCTAAACTTCAACGTACATAACACAACACCTTCTTGACCTACACAGTTCCACTGGGAGCCATGAACACTTTCTTTTACAATTTTCTCAATATCCTCGACATATTCAACAATTAGTACACCAAATGCTAATAGTGTTGACATTAATGACAACCACATATCAACAACCATATCCACAACATCCAATAGGATCATCCACATCTTCTAAAGCAGTATCAAAAGATAAAAATTTCATATAATTAGAGCAAATAGTTCATATTTCTGAACAACAAGAAACCATAACAATATCATGCGTTCATGACAAGTCATATTTAGTGGCTATGGATCAAAGGATATATTATCAGGGAAAAGGATTAGGTATTAATAATACCTTCACAATGTTGGGGAAATATTGTCTAATGAAAACATCAACATAGGGGGAATGAAGGATCCTTATGATGAAAATACATTCAACACTACAACTAGTCATATCATGAATCATCATCCACCCATCATCTCATACACAAAGTGGGACCAACGTAAAAGAAGGATTCCTATCAAAGTAAGGAGAAGATCATCAAAGGAAATGAAGCTGTAAAGAAAAAAGGACAAAGTAAATATAAATGGATACCAAAGAATGCAAAAGAAAATCATCCCAATCATACTCCATCAGTCAAAGAAACTATGGAGAAAATTCAAAAAGGGAAACATATCCATCAAACATATCCTCAAATACAAAAGTAGGCTTCTCAAGCAATGAACAAAGCATATCAAGTGGTTTGTCCTAGTTTCATGAAAATCGCCACATCTCCTCATCATTGCTCATCTTCCTAAGTTTGGAGAGTCAAGTGTTCCAAACCATCAACCAATCCATCCCATATTCCTTCATGCATGACACCGTACACTCCATTCATGATATCCAATTCTCACATTAACCGTGTGTTGGAAACTACTCTTCATCATAAGGATTCCAAAGGAACTCTATCACGATGTGCATAAATAGACAAGGTTAATTATGGTACTAGCAACACAGATCAAAGTTCTCAAAAGTTGCATTCAAGTGTTCGTATCTTAGCAAAGAAACTTCTTCAAGTAGGATATCATTGACATGTTATGATATTGGCCTCTACATCAGTACCACTAGGTGGTTCAACATAGGTAAAAATTAAAAAAAATAAAAAAATTCAAGAAAATAGTAAAAATAAAAATCATCCTCCAGTGAAAACCACTTTGGTGGCTCTTTGGACAAGTACTATTATGAAAACCTAGAAAAAAGGTGTCATGAGTAGAATTGAGTGTCTATGTGATATTTCTTAGAGAGAGGTATCTCATCCTTGTTATGATAAATCCAATGTTCCCTCCATCCATCCCATCTAGCTTTATCCAAATATTCTTGTTTATCTTGATCTTGACAAAGATTCAACATATACTTCAACTCTACTCACGATAAACTCTTTACAGGATCTTTACCATTTTGTCTCATGAAGTCCAGTAGCCCATATCTAGCATGATAAAACTCTGTTGAACTCTTCACATATACATTACCTATCTTGGATTTTTCATTTCCCTATGAAACATTAACTAGGCACTAGGGGCAGGTTATTGGACTCTTATTTTCAAATAACTCTTGATCCATGTCTTACATCTCACAACATGATATCAACATCATGATCTAGATATTGTTTATCCTCAAAAAATCCAATAACATCAAAATCGTGTATAGCCAAAATTCAAAAACATTTGAAAAGTTGTAAAGTCAAAATCTAAAACATTCAAAACACATCAAAATCCCTAAATAGGTCAAAACATCAGAAAATAAAAAAACAAAAACTTGTCAAACTACATTGTCTCTGAGTTTGAACGTAGGCAAGTCCATCACTGATGTGCCCCCGAGACACTTTAGGTTAGTAGTCTGTCATAATAAACTAACAATCCATCAAGTGTTCATATCTCATCAATAAACGGTTATAGATCAAATTCAGTCAAACTACGTGGTCTTTGCAGGTATAACATAGGCAAGGCTAATCTTTGATAAGCCCCTAAGGCCCTAGGTTAGTCCCTCTTAAGTCTTGGTCAAAACTCAAAAAACACAAAAACATTTGAAAACTTGAAAACCCAAAATAGTGGAAAACATTCCAAAAATCCTAAACAACCTCAAATAATTGAAAACCTAAACATTCACATAAATATTCAAAAGGATAAAAAAAACCTCAAAACATTGCAAAACACCAAAAAAATTGAAATATTCTAAAAAGACCAAAATCACCCATCCCATTTCACTTTCACCTGCAATAAAATCACATTCATAATAAATCAATTGCCATCTTCAACCTTTGGTAAAACAAGTGGAAGACAAGTATGGAAAGTCATGAAGTGTGAACCTAAATGTAGAAATCTAAAGTCTAGATCATAAGTAAATGAGTCGGTAACATTTGTATCAACGACCTATCAAAAAATTAGTCTTAGTCAAAACATTTGATAAAAATTTCCTAGGATTCATCCTTCCTATAATGGACATCATCGTCAAAAATCACCTTAGCTATGTTACTTGGGAAGGAGATATAGATAACATTGACTATTTGATTTTAATCTTTTCTTGTGATTTATCTTATGGACCCATTCCAAGGACCTCTCGATGATGTTTATAAAAAAAAAATAGAGAGAAAGGAATGGGGCATCGATCATTATTTTTCGTTTTTTGTGCTCGTGGGATGTTCTTGTAAAACAACTTTCGTGAATACTTGCTTTGTTATGTACATAGAGAGGTCATTTTGAATAGATTGTTGACTATTGCGTATACTTTGGTCTGAAATATTCTAAACTTTTAAACTACATTCCAACAAGGTTTTTGTATGTCAAGGTGTGAATAAGAATTATCCTATCTATTTGTAGAGTCAAAGTCCATCGCATTAGATACAATTCCATCCTGGTTTCAACACCTTGATGCATTGTATCAATGTGTTATATCAAAAATAAGGAATGAAGCACTGAAGTATCCTAATCCATGGAACAAGAAAATCATCAATCTCATCACCATATCTAATAAAGTCTCAAAGACTCATAGACTTGTTGGAATTCTAAATTAATCTCAAAATCAATGGTCAATCCATTCATCTTATTCTTCTATCTTCTTTCCGCACTCACATGGTATAATGGCAGTCAACAAAAATCATAATGCATCCATCCTGCATCCATAAACCATCAACATGCATAAATCCTACATATTCATATTGTAATCATCATCTCATGTAAGAATGACATCATCATATGGGAAATACACAAAATGAAATGCATCCATCTCATAACATTTCATAAAAAGATACTAAAAAAGAGAATAAAACATCCATCACAATGCATCCATAATATAAATCATACATTGCATCATCAATCATACACATCAATAAAGAAATACATCCATAACATAAACATCTACATCCATTTATAGCATGTGCATCCATACATAAACATAAAGCATGAAATAAATGAAACATCACATCAAAATGATGGAACGTCACATCATAACCAAATCGTGCCATCTCATATATATCTAAAAATTTGAATGTCATGATACAAAGTCAAAGTCAATGTGTCAATATCATCAAAACTAGATATATAATAGGCTATCAAAAATTAGCCAATGAATGTGTATACATATAATAAATCAGAGCTATACATCCAAAAAATGTCCACAAAATGCGAGGCTAGCCTCGGCTCTGTCTGTCTTGGTCCTGACGACCACTCGATGGTTGTTGATTTTTCCCAAAAGGCTTCCCAACTGAGGGACCTCTTGAACCACTCAATGCTACTCCGCTCATGTGGGAGAAGTCTAGCTATCACCACTCTAGAGGCACCACCCTATGGTATAGGGTATGGTAATATGAGGCCTCTGCCATTGCATTCCCATGCATTTGAATCAGAACCATCCCTTGACCCTGTGTGTGAACAATAGTTTCCTCTAGCTGTTGTCTCTGCCCAGTCTCTTGAGAAAGTTGGATCGTCAACTGCTGGACCTACTAACGGTCCTGATCTCTCACCTATAACTATCTGCACCTGTGTTATCAACTACTGAACTTGTTGTAATAGTCGATCTCTCTACAATGTGAGTGCCTAAATCTATGTGTCCCTTGGGTCTAGAACCTAACCCTATTGTTGATCATGACATGGTGGTGGTGGTGGTCCTAACAGTACATGTCCTAGGTGTTGCCTGTCATGCCCTAGCTGTTGGTGCCTGTCTTTGGGCACCTGTCCATCATGCCCATCTCGATGATCATGACCATCATGTCTGTCTCTAGGAGGCTGTTGAGGCACCCTCCCATGTCCTTTGCCCTATCTCATCCCCCTATCGGGTGCCTATATAACTGTGGGATTTGTAAGGTAGATGGGCACAAACTGTCTCCACCAAGTATTGTATGCAAGTGTGGTACTTGCATCATACGGTCCTCTGACATATACCCAAGGTTGTGCAACAAGCTATCTAAAGTCATCACTGCCACCTATGGAGGAATCTATGGCCCCCACTCAACCTCTCTAGTGGTCCTGGAAAATATGGTTGTGTAATCACCTAGAATCATATCTTAAACCTCCCTGAACTGACGAGTAACCTGATCTGGGAGGTATCTCTCTATCACAGTGTGCTTTTGACATTGCAAGTACCTAGTCTACTTGGTGAAAAATAACTGTTGAACATCGTCAAACTAGGGAGGTGTTTGCAACCATGGCCTCCAACAGAATATTATCATGTCATCGATCACTCATCTCCAATATGGGATCCCTACTGGCCCTATATGGTGTAATGTGATCATACCTCTGTACTGATATACAATGGGGTCATTTGTGTCAACATATACTAATGTAACAATTGGTCTAAGCACAATAATGTGCTCCCATGCCTAGATATGTAATAAGGTAACTCTGGCCCCTATGCTCTGCACCTCCATGTAAACAACTTGATGCATGTCGTGATAAAGAGATGCAAGTACTATGGGGCCCCAAGCAAAAAGAGTCATGTTTGTTATCATCCTAGACCAGGCGAGTCCCCAACCTAGGCTGAAACCTCGACTCTGCCTATTCGGCATGAGCATCTTGCAAATCAAAGCGCCAACAACCAATGTCAAGTCTGGGGCCTATCCTCTATAATCCTCCAGGTCAATTTGTGATGACTCTATGTACAGGGTGTTAGTGCCAAGAACATCATAACAAGTAATGTCCCCCTCATCCACATCATAAATAATATGCTCGTCATGGATCAACAGCCACAAGATGTGCCAAATGTCCTCTAAGGTGACTATAGCCTCTCTAGTAGGAAAATGAAAGGATGAGGTCTTGCTATTCCGCCTCTCTATCAATGTTGTCATCATCACAAGGTGGGTCATAACCACGGGCATCCTGGCCAAGAACCTGAGTCTGATCACTCCAAGGAACATCCTTGCCTCTTCGATCAACTAGGGCATGATGGAAAAAATACCAAGTCAACGCTCCCTTGAGTGAAGTGGCTGATAATCGCCTACACTTGATCGAAGCGAACCATGTCAAAATTGCCAAAAAAACTTGTAAAAATTTCACGCTTTGAACCCTAAAATGTCAAAAGTAACTTTATTTTGCAAAAGCGTATCACTATTTTTGAGCGTCGTTGTTCCAAAATGTCAAAAGTGTTGCTCCTTGAAGAAGTGCGTTGAAATTTCAATAGCGAGGCTGGACCAAAAGAGAAAAAACATCGCTCCTTGCAAACATGTGTCAACTTTTCAAATGCATCGTTGAAGTAATCTAACCCTAATTTTTTCCTGCAACACTATATTGCAAAAGTGTGTCAGCTTGTCAAATGTGTTGCCAAACCAACCTAGAAAAGAGTGACACTAAATTCAAAAGCATCGCTACTTGGGAAAAAGTGTCGTTGACTAGTTCAAAAGTGATGCTTTATAGTGATGCCTTTGTTTGGACTTTTTGACCCCTAATAAATGCTAAAAAAAATGAAAAATGAGAAAATTTTCAACTTGCGTACTGGTGGTCTTGTGTTTGCTACACGCTGGTACTCTCGTACCGTATTTGCAAGCTATTGTGGGAGCTCACAAGTCACCATTTTTCCAAGTTGCCAAAGCAAAAATGGCAAAATCTCTTTAAGGTCAAGTGTGCAAATGAATTGAAAGTGACCCTTCAACCTATATTTATACATGAAAATTAGGGATTTTTTCCCTAATTTAAGGGGGACAATAGGGTTTTGATTCTTTTTCGTCAATTTTTGAGCTATGGGGCATATTTTGGGAAGTTTTTCACATTTTTTAGTTTGTTTTTGCATCCTGGAACATATTTATGCACCTGAATCCATGTTGAACCTTTGTCACGATATTGACTTGCAAATTAAAATTTTTGCCCGATCTCTCGAGGGGGTAGGGTACCAACTTAATTTCTTCCATTGGGGTAAGAGTGGGGCATTCAAAAAATCAAGAATTTCTAAATTTTTGATCTGAACAGTAGCATCAATCCGAAAAGGCATCAGTCTTTGAACCAATGTAATAGGTACCTCGCTTCAAAGAGGGAAAAAATGTAGACACTTAAAATTGTCCTAACTGATATTACACACTTGAATATGATGACTAACACCATTTCGTCCTAAATTCATCTTCTTTTCAACTGTTTAATTGAATAGTCCTAGTTATTTAATTAAATGCATCATTCTTATCTATTAATCTGATAATTAATTTCATTAGGTTAATTTACCCCCTTTCACACTAACATTTCATCTTGTTTAATTGGATAATGTAAATTATTTAAATTAAACCCCTTTATGTCCTCTCATATAATTTAACAATCTAAATTATTTAATTAAATGTCACTTAACCCCCTTTCCATTAAATAAATAAATTATTTAATGACAATCATAATTTCCTCTAATTTGCATAATTCCTAATTTCCTCACCCTCCCACTTACAAGGGAATATTCCCACAGAATATTCCTCCTCTGCACATTCCTCCAAAAGGGAATATTCCTCCTTTTGCACTCATTCAAAATAAAAATATCTTTAACAACTTCCTAATTCTTAGGAAGTGTGTTTCTTGAGAGAAAATTGGGACCATTGATTAAATTGTTTGATCCTTGTCAACTTTCAACCTTGACCATGGATTGGAATCCTTAATCCATGCCTAATCTTCTCATTGATTTTCATCCCTTGATTAAGTTGATCAATTTGACCATTGGTTTAAAATTTTTACCTATAAATAAACCCAACATTTCTATGAAATAGGGATCCACTCTTTAGAGTAAAGTTACTATAGTGAAATTTAGAGCAAACTTTAGCATTTTAGCATCATCTTAATTATCTTTCATATCCATTTTAGCATCATCTTAGCTTAGTTTTCAACAATGGCTACCATCTTTGAGCTTGTTTCCATCTAGGGATTGGGAAAGGGCTGTCATTTCACATCATATGCAACACCAATCCCCCAATGGGATGAGGTTTGGAGTTTTAAATTAGGTTTCCTTTATGCATTTATGGTTTTCATCATGTTTTGTTTAATGGTTGCTTGGTTTGAAGCTTTCAATAATTTCATTGGGATTATAGCCTAACTGACTTAATCTAGCTTAATTTTGTATGGATCTGGTAGATTTAGTTCATGTTATAATTATAGTCACACTAACCATTCATTTGACATTAATTAAATAGACTTCATTTAGTTATTCAATTTTTTTCTAAAGCTTCCACTTTAATTGTATAAAAACATGCATTTAATTAAATCAATAAGTCCCAAATATTATCTCATAAATTATATGAATATATTTAATTCCTCTAAAATCGTTTACATCATTAGTTGAATAAACAAATCAAGTTTAGCCAATTAATTAATCATTTTCACATTGTTCCACCACTTTGTGTAATATAAATAAATTCAATCTTGCACATGGATCAAAATGTACAAGGCTCCAAAAAGACCCCTTTTCAATCCTCACCCTCCATCAAAACTCAGAAAATTTCTATCCTCTATCTCTCTCCAATCTTTGCTCTAATTGTGTGCATTAATCACAAGATGCCACTTGTAAGCCTCTCATTCTCCCTTGTAAATGGATCTACTCCACCCCTCCACTACACAAGATCAAATCTCATCCATCCATCATCCTCATCCAAAATCCATAAATAAATGATTCCTCAAGCCATTTAGAAGAATAAGAGTTGGATGCAAGGCATGTTTGCATTGTTGGATTGAGCAACCACATAACCTCTCAACCACAATCAACCATCTTGAACATATCACTTGGTCAAAGGTTTGTTTTAGTGAGAATTTTGTTTCCTTCTTTCCATATTTTGCTTACTTTAGCTTATAGGTGTAGCTACGTATAGAATATGAATTTTATTTAATGTATTGTTTTCTATTGTTTAGTTCTATATTTTAGTGTGCACATTAAAATCTTAGGTTTGATGTAGTCATGGGGTCCTAAGAGATGTGTATATTGTCTTGTGCTTATGCTCCTCCATTAATGCCTTAGTCTTTTTTTGGTCTCTAGTTTATTCCATTAAGTGATGCGATTTAAAATACTTTCTACTTATTTTTAACCATTGTAGTTTGGATTTGGGTTAGAGTTGTACGAGGAGAGCATTTAGGTGTGAAAATCAAGTTTGAATGTGTAATCTGCTACCATTCATAGTAGGGTTCAAAGGACTTTACCACATCATGCTAGTATCCAAGACAAGTATATAATTTGAAATAAGATATGAGAAAATGAAGAGGTGGCATGGGTCTGGTTAGTAAAAGACATGCCATTTTACCAAATCTGAATACAATTTGATCCAGTTTTAAGATTAAAACATCTCATATAACTCCTTAATATATAAGGTCACACATTCTCTTAAGTTTGTGGAACCTTAATAAATAAAGCCATTTCTCCTCTTAAGTTAGATGCACCTTCTTATATACATTCCACTTTATGAATGTAGAACCGAACATCCAACCACAAAATTATCAGGCCACCAACGGACCAAATTTTTCACATAGTTAAAGCTTTTTAATATGAGAAATTGAACTCTTTGATCTGATAGAAAAGTAGGACCATATTTCCTTCAGTCCCTAACAATAATAAATAAAAATAATGATTGATTCTATAACTTGGACTTTATTAAGAGAAAACAATTAAACCTGAGACTGGTTCATGGGCAGTTTCAGTTGGATTTGGCAAAACCTGGCTATCTCAGCATTTAATAAGGCATGATCAAAGTGTGTTAAAGATCATGATATACTTTACAGAAGTAATCCATGTCAATTTCTATGACAACTGAATGCTGGGTCAGTTAAGATATCAGTCTTGGCATTACCTAAAAGACACTGGAAAAAATGTTCTTCAGTTTTCCCTAACACAACCACCTGGAAGAAGGTACCTGAACTTCTCAGCATTGTCAATTAGATAAAATGGAAGATGCACTGCAGAGAGAAAGTGAGGTATGGGACCCATCTTTGCAATTATCTGTTGAAAAGTATATTCCTCTGGCAACATGTCAAAAAGATCTGCCCCCCTGCAGATTATGTCCTGTATTCTTGAATGGTCCAAAAAATAAGAGAATCTCACTCTATCGACATGGCTATAAGCTTTCATCTTAAATACAAAGTCACGTATATGGCGAAAACAGAAACTGCAATGCCACCCTGCCTCTGAAAGGAGTAGATCTGCTTGGCGAAAATGCCCATAGCGAGTTTTCCCTGGTTTGTAGAGGTGGACTTGTGCTCTCCAACTGTCATAACTCACAGGGAACTCAAAGGAGTACATGTATTCCCTTAATTGTAAGTGCAACACAGGAGGTATGTTGTCACACCACCTTAGAAGGTTTATGGTGTGGGCACTGGGTATTTCATCTAAATCTGACATGATCAGAAGATCATCTTCCAGAATTCCTGCCTCTGTTATGAGCTTATTCAGTTGTACTCTTTGTATTTCCTCCTCATAGAAGGGATTCTGTCCCAAAGAAATGGGCCATATAGAAGGGTAAATTCCATACTTCAGCTTGGGTTCTGCAAACTTATACTGTTTCCTGTTGATGGCAAAGTTTAATGGCTTTGGTAAGCCTGTGAAAGTTATATTGGATTCAAGGATCACAAACTTTGTCACAACAGGATTGACCTCCTGCCATCGGATTGTGAGAATATCTATTTCATTGCTGAATAGTACAGCCTCAAAAACTCGGCGAGGAGTGTCCCTGATCTTCCACCCATGAATGCCACAGAGGCGTTCCATGGACACATTTTCAGCATAGTAATGAGTGATAACATTGAAAGGCTTTGGGGGCGAAAGAAGGAGGAGACTTTTTGGGCATAAAAGAAAATTCCCACGACACAAATTGGTACAATGATCAGCCAAAGCAGTAAAGCCCTAATGTGTAGACATTTTGAAATAGCACGAGCGCCAGACATGTTCAAAAAAGCAAGACCTGTATCCTGTCATCAACAAATATTAATTGTCAGAGTTGGAAACTTTAAAAAATAGAAATCTCAAGAAACGTTACTGATCTGTGGAAAAAACCTACAGATGCCTCAAAAGGTTCTCACATGGGCAGGTAATATAATACTATTGAAAAGTGGTATGGTGTGAGAAATTCTAACCGTGTAATAAATGAACAAAGTCATAGCAGAACAGCATAGCCTATATTTAATTCAAATATCAGTCTCCACTAGTAGCCAAAAGTGGTCAGGGAAACTAGAAACAATTATAAAAGATAATGGAATTGAAAATAAAGTCTAAGATAGCTTGTATGGGTAGTCGAGTTGGTTTGGTCGTGGGTTTGCTCTCTATTGGTTTCGGTATCTGGTTGGGGCTGGCTTGTGGGCTGTTGGGTCCCCCAGCAGGGGACTAGTCTCGCCTCAGCTCGCCCCCTTGGATGCTGAGCTGGGTTGTGGGGATACCCCTGTCGTTAACCAAAAAAATATATAAGAGTCCAAGATAATAAATCAAGAGAATATAAAATACACATTAGATGCAAAAGGAAAGGAATAAAGTGGTTTCCATGACAGAAGATGGCTCACCCTCCTCTCCAATAAAACATCAGAATTTGTACATAGAGATGTCCAACTAGCAAGCTATTTCCAAATGGGAAAAATCTGCACTAGTAACCCCGCAGGTTTTTACAAGAGGTAACTAACACATCATCCCAGGTATATGCACCCCAAGACGGTGAAAGAGTTTTGGAGACAATAAATGATTGAAAAGTTCCATTTCTGGAAACAGTAAATGATTGAAAAGTTCCAACTGAAATTGAGTAAATTTGGTAGAACACATATTCCTTAATCTTGACTTTAAATCAAAAGAGATAATGATTCTTATACCTAATACTTAGAATTACAAAATTATTGAAATGTCTGTCCTCCCACCAAAACAAAATAAATTCCATAAGTACAACTTTGCCCAATTGAACACAGGGTCGTTACCATGTAAATGGTGAAATTGGTAAAGGAAAAGACACAAGCCGGAAAATTGCACATTGTCTCAAATCAAAAGGCCCAGTGCTAGCATATTCACAGAACAACTAAAATTGCCAAATAGAGACTGTACCTTATTATCAAAATAAAGATTCATAAAGGAAAGAAAGACCTACATAGTTGCAAACAATTGATTTGGGCAAGTTTCCTTAACAGAAGTGGCAGTGAGAAGATCTTGGCCATTTACAGCTTTGAAGAATTTGTCCCAGAAAACAGTGAATTTAGTACATTCAAAGAAAAATCGTAAGAACAAAAGACACAGCGAATCCAAAAAATATTGAAAACGAAAATAAATATTCAATACAAAACTGTCTCGGGTCTCCACTAAGAAGCTTGAAGTAGTCACTATTAATCCTGGCAACAATTCAAATGTTCTAACACCAACATAAAACTATATGGTAGAACACCAAAAACATCAACTTCTGCTAATTATCCTAAAATCAGTAGATGGTCCCAATTCAAAACCACATAAGTGCAAAACATATAGAAGAAATAAATATAAGGGCAATGCAGAAATTGACGACGGGATTTTTCAAAACTGCCATTCAAGTCTGGAATTTGATGGGGTGATTTCAATCAAAGGTAAATTTTTTTTTTTTGTTTCTAATTATAAAAATTGACATGGATTTATAAGTTTTCCTCCTAATTTTAAATAATATTATAGGATACCCTAAAATTTGCACTTACCATTATAATTTCCTTCTCATGCCTATTATAGTCCTCTCAAACAATTTTGAATTTATTAAACACGACTAAAAACTAATTAAAACATAACTATTCTATAACTTTTTGGCAGAACTTTGCTGCCTTGCAGCTCTTGTTATATAGGGTTTTGGGTATTTCAAATATTTAATTTTAGATATTTTAAATAATAAATAATTTCTTGTTAACGAAATTTTATTATAAAATATAAAATAATTATAAATTTGTAGATAATATGTGTATAGTTGTCTATGATGAATTGATTTTTGAGGTGAATTGGTCATAGGGCTTTGGATCTAATGAAAAATAAAAGAATTATTATTTATTTTTTATACAAAGTTGTAAATATTTTAAATAATAAGCAATTACTTGTTATTTAAATTTTATCATAAAATAAACATATTATATATTCATATATAAAATATACATGGTCTTTTTAATGGATTATTATGGGGTTTTGAGTATCCTATATATAATACTATTATGTTTTTGTTGTATAAAATTTTAGAGATATTTAATAAACAAATATTTGTTACTTAAACTTTATTGTAAATTGCAAACAAGTAGATTTTTGAAATAGAACAAAAATGTTAATATTAAATTTATGTCTCTATTAAATGCAATGTTGGTTGATAATCTTTATACTAATAAATAAAATTTATGATTGAATGGGTCTTTTGTCCCAATTCATTAGTAAAGATTTTTAAGTTGACTAAGAATTAATCATTATTTAAACTTTAGTGTTGAAATAGTCATTAGGTCCTAGACTTCAACTTTCTTTTGTCTTTTAACCTATGGATTTTTCTTATATTTAATTTATTTTTTCCATATGGAAGTTGATAGAATTATAATTATTTTCCATATATTTATTTTATTATTTTAGATTATCTTATACTTTTAACAAAAAATAAAAAATTAGTTAAGATTTCTTAGAGTATTCTCTTTTCTTTGGTATCTAAGGAACATTGAATTCCACCCCATTTCTTTTGCACACATTTTGTGTACACCTCTTGTCATGATGATCAAGAAATGTAGGCTTATAATAATTTAAGATATATGATGATCAAGAAATAAATGTTTATAATAATTTAAGATAGTAAAAACAAGAGCTTGGAGTTACATACATGTTGATAAATAAATTTATCACTACAATAATTCATTGAAATTAAATCAAATCATCCAATGAGAAATGACAAAAAATTAAAACAATTAAGAAAATCAATATTAGATTGGTAATTTTCTTTTGCATTTGATAGGGAGAGCTCCCTTGTATAATTTTTTTTTTTTTGGGGTGTTATGCTAAATTTTAACCTCAAAGTATGAAAGGTTAGAAAACTTAAAGAAAATAAATTGAAAGAGAAATACTAGAGAGGTTGATGTAAAATATTAACTCTATTTTTTATGAGAAAATAGGGTAAATATTTTGTATCTAGTAGAAATTATTTTTTATACCATCCAAAATAATTTTATGTAGATTTATATGTGAAGACACTTAAATTTCCTGAGTATATCACACATTGAGATTTTTCTTATTAACATCATTTCCTCTCCTAATTCACCTATTTCATCTATTTAAGTAAATAATGTCAATTATTTAGTTAAATTCAACATTTTCTCCTAATAATCGAATAATTAATTTTATCTTATTAATTCATCGCCTTCATCACTAATTTTCTTCATTTTTCATTAAATAATGTCAAAATATTTAATTAAATGTCATTCACCCTCTTTGATTAAATAATTCCTAATTGTTAAAGTTTCTAATTCATCCACTGACACAATTAAATAATTTTCTAAATTCTTTAATTGACTGATATTTCCTCTAATCATTCAAATAATGTTCTCATGAAATATCCCCCTTTTAAATTCAATTTCTCCCTCCACATAGAAATATTTCCCACATGCTTCCTAAAATCAAAGGATTTGTTATTCTCTCAAGCATTATGGAATTTTGATTAAATTCTTGATCCATGCCATCATGAGTTATCAATCATTGATCTAATTCTTGATCCATGTCTTCATCTCTAATATAATTTCCTCCATTGATTAGCATTTTGGATCCTTGCCATTGATTCAATCCAAAATTTTATAAATACTTCTCATTCTACATTATTATTCTTTCACAACCATTGAAAGCACCCTTACTCTGTACTAAAATTACTACTCACCTTTGAGCTTTTGAGCATTTTTGGATCACCATTATCAACCAATTCTCATGATTTTCCATCAACCTAAACAATGGATAAGAAAATTTGAGCAATCTAACATCCAACCATCACTTAAGTTACACTGAATACACAATGGGATTGTTGGTTTGCACCTTTACTTAATTTCATTAGTTTCAATTTGATCTTTAATTTCTTTGAAAATAAATATTTCTAAGGTTGTAGGCTAATTTCATTGAATATTACAATTAATTGATTAATAGCTTGCTTAATTTTAGTTTAATTCAGTTGTATTTGATCATGCTAGTTCACCATATGATAGTATAAATTGGGGCAATTGAAAAGAAAATAAAAAATACAACTAAACATAAGGAAATATATGTTCTCAATAGAGATTCCTAAATTTTTTTAAAAAAAATAATTACTTTTCTCAATATTATAGAATAAATTTATCATTGATAATAATGACTTGTTGCATCCAAAAAATGTAAAGATGACATTTATGTCTAGGAGTTTATAGTGAACTCTAGGAAATGATAGTGAGCTCCCACACCCTAGGATCACCTACAAGGAAAAAATATCCTTCCACAAGAGAGTATGGAAAGATAATAGCTTTCTTGATTATGAATACAATAGTGATACAACTTGATAAATAATGGATGAATGCTAGTACAAAATCCTAAGAAAAATTAACAAGTGAACATGTATGAATAGGACCTACTAGGTAAAGTAGTTAGGTAAAATGCCTCATTCACACCAATGCCCCCCCTTAAGTGTAACTTAGGGAGAAGTAAACAAATGAAAAATTAATACAAAGATTCAAGGATGGGTCCAACCTACTAGGCCAAGTTAGGTACCTATTTTGCAAGATAAAAATGACTTTCCACAAGAGAGTATGACAAGAGAATAACTTGCTTGATTAAGGATGAAATAGTGATATGTAACTTGATCAATAATGAATCAATGATAATACAAACCTGTAAGTAAACTTAATATGTGAATATGTGTGAATATGACCTACTAGGTGAACTAGTTAGGTAAAACACTCCATTCACACCAACACCCCCTCACCCCCACCCCTTAAGTGCAACTTATGAAGAAGTAAACAAATGAAAGAATGAAAAGATGCAAGGATGGGTCCAAGCTATTAGGCCATGTTAGGTACCCATTTAAAAATGATCTCTCACAAATGGAGAAAAGGAAAAACACCACATGGGAAAAAACCCTCTCAAAAAGAGGGAAAGGAAGAAAAAAATCATGTACAAGTGATGAAAGAAGTGATGAATGGAGGACTCAACATGACCCCTCAAGGGTTAAATCCATCATAAATACACAATTAATAACCCCCTAAGAGGGAAATAGGGAGACTATATCCTCCAAAAATGTGTTATCTCCTCTAGAAATGATATATGATTGAAGAAAAAATATGTTCCGATGCTTACAAAAAAAATTCCTCCCCTTGGTAAGAAACACAACCAAATATAGATGTAGGAATGCTTCCCATTTTTTATAGGAATTGAGAGGAAGAAGGATGAATAAGAATGATGATATATTTAAAATTTTCTCATGTGTCATTGTGTCCATGAAAGATGATTCCATTTTTCAAATAAGGAACATGCCCAATCAAGAAACAAGGTGATAAAATAGGATCAAGTGATAACTATTGATGTAAAATATCCAAAGATAATGATGGTTTGTAAACAATAGTGTAATGAGTGTCAACAAAGAGGAGAGATAACCCCTCAAATGTTTCCTCCAAATATGTAATATGATATTCACAAAAAATGATATACCTGTCAAATGTTCATCCCACAAAGTTGAATTTGAAAGACTATGATAGTTTTACTAAAAATAAATGATGGAAGTCTCTACAATGATATTGAATAAGGAATAAAAGAAGGTGAGTGATCATCAATTATCTTTGATGTTGGAAGAGAAAATATAGATTTAGATGTAGCATTAGGTGATGAAAGAGGTGAGCTCGATTAAGAGTTGAATGGCATTATGTGAGACATGAAGAAATAATTCATTCCCATGTTTATAGCTCCCACACTATGTACATCTATAACTTTTATACATTATTCACTCCTCAAATGATAAGACCTCCAAATTTATAAAGATAAAATCCTTTAACAATAATTAGATACTCTCATATATGATGAATATTGAAAATGAAGCCCCCCTAAAAAGAAAAAACCTCTCCAAGTGTTGAAGGATGTCTAAGTAATGAATCATAATGAGATATTGGAAAAAAACAATAAAATGTGCCTAGGGATAAATATGGAAAAAGTACATGACTATAAAAGAACATCTCCCATTACCTTTCTAATGCCACAAGAATTAAAAAAATGTATAAAATGGAAAAGTGTTATGAGCTTGGAGGTCCAAATTAGAGATCTGACTTCAAACAATAATAAAATGAACTAGGATAAAAATCTAATAATGATATCTACACTAATAAAAATTAATCAAAATCATCTTTCCACAATATCTTTGTAAAAATATGACTCCTGGATCAAATGTTAGAGAGGTTTTCTCATTTTTTCTTAATTAGAAAATAAAATAAGAATGTAAAGCCCCTAGGGCCTAGGCACTGGTCACCCATAGGACCTAGGGAAAAGGGCTTCAACACTAGATGAGCACCATTGACAAGGGATAGGTAGTGGTGGAGGACTAGGGGAAAAGTGGCATTTAGGTCCACCACGACCAAATGATAAGATTAGTCCACCCATGGGGATTTAAGCCCCCCTCCCCTACTTCAACTAGAAGTGATTGGGGCAAGGGCTAATTATATGATTGTACCCTAAAAACTCCCATGCTAAGTTAGTGTTATATACTTTTTTTTTAAAAATCCCCCTTACCTTTCTTGCATAGGATGATGTCTAATGACACAGATTGGTGTACCAAATTTGTAGAAAATAATATTTTATGAATATGTTTATTCATTATTGATTGTACCACCTAAAAACCTATGCATGCATATGTATTGTATAGATCTATACAAGTGTATGTACTATATATATTTTTGATGGCTAAATCTACCAAACCCTCAAAAAATGGCCAAAATATTTTTATTGCCAAAATATGAATAGTTATATGAGGAAATTTGATAGATGGGGCATTGGTGATTGCACAAAAATTTGTACAAGAAATATTTCGTCTTCATGGAGTACCAAAAAAGATCATTTCAGACAGAGATGCTAGAATGACATCCAAGTTTTGGTAGACTTTATTTTCTACTTTGGGGACTCAGTTAAATATTAGTACGACCTTTCATCTCAAAACAGATGGTCAAACGGAAAGGGTAAATAAGATTTTAGAAGACCTGCTAAGGATGTACTGTATGGATCAGAAATATAAGTGGGAAGAATACTTATCCTTGGTAGAATTTTCTTATAACAACTTATATCAATCAATTATTAAAATGGCACCTTTTGAAGCACTGTATGACAGGAAATGCAAAACTCCTTTCAATTGGAATAGGATGGAGGACAAGATCATTTTAGGACCCGAAATGCTTTAGGAAATGGAAGAATAGCTAAAGATAATTAGATAGAGGCTAAAGGAAGCTAATGATTGACAAAAGAGCTAAGCTGATGCAAAAAAAAACCCAAACAATTTGTGGTGGGATAGAAAGTTCTATTGCGAGCAAAACCACAGAAAAGTTCTATCAAATTTGGAAAAGCTTCCAAGCTAGCCCCAAGATACATGGGACCTTTTGAAGTTCTAGAATTTATCAATCTAGTGCTAGCATACAAAATTTATCTACCTACGGTTCTCACCAAATTGCATAATGTGTTTCATGTCTCCTATCTTAAGAAGTATTATGCAAACTTTGAACATATGATTGACTAGAAGTCTTTACAGGTGCGAGACCTTGGGGTGATTACAATAGAGCCACTTAGAGTGCTTGAGTTATGTAAGCTATGCTTACATAACCACGAGGTAGTACAATGTAGGGTCTAGTGGGACCAGTATTTAGAGGAAAATACCACCTGGGAGGATTATGATGAAATCCTTTAGAAGTTACCATATTTGTTTCAAAACAATTAAGACTCTATATATAATTATGATTTTAAATTTGGATTTATAAATAAATAATCATCGGGGACAATGATTCTTAAGGGGAGGAGTATGTTACATCCCCTTTAACTTAACCATGTTTATGACAATGGAATTATGTTGGTTATGTTGCAAGTAACTGTTTTTCATGCAAATGTGAAATTAATGAAAAAACAATTGTTTTATATTTCGTAATTGTAAATGTGAATGATTTTCTTTTATATGTGAAAATGTATATGATGATGAGATTATATTTAAACATGTGAATATATGTCAAGAATGGTCTAACCCTAGTATTTTTTTCAAGTGGTTGTAGGACCGTCAACACTTGAGGGGAAAGGAAAATATCATCAGGGAGAGGTTGTGGTTAACAGAGGATCAAAAATTATCATTTTTTCATGAGCCAGTGTAAGACAGTTGTGATTAAATTGTAACCTAGGTCATATTTCATTAATTAAATAAATATCCTTATAAGTCAATTTAAAATGTGCTTCATCTTATATCTCTTTGAGTCATATACTTCTTCTTGAGCGCACCTTGGGTGTTATCATCATAAGATAATAAGGATAAACCTTAATAAATAAACTCCTAGCTGATGGCTGAATATTAAATTTAATTAAATAGAATTTAGCTGGGCGGCGGTGTGGGAAAGGTGGTAACTCTTCGCCACCTTACCACTTCCCTTTTGAATAATTTAAGAGAGGAGCTCAATAGACACGTGCTCAAGAAAATCTTGGAGTATCAATGTTGAAGAGCTCACTCTTATAATGAGCATTCAATTCCTTCTTTCGACTTCTTCACTTCATCACCTGCATTTTGGATTAGACAATCTTCCATTCATCATATTGAGCAAAACACAAAAGCTCTCCTTTCTCAGTCAAGAAAAAAGAACTTCATTCTTTTCCTCATATTTTCACTTCTGGCATATCTTAGATTTCAAAAATCTTCCTTCGATATCATCTACATTTTTTGTCTTGCTTACACATTGTTTCCTCTGTTAAAACTTTGTTCTCTGTCGATGTCTATACTGGGTGGTGAACCAAATTTAAATTCCTTGGTCGTGGAAGTTGGAAAGGTTTGTCTATGTGTTCAAGTTCCATTTCCTAGGATGCGTATGTTCCATCGTAGCCATCTTTAATCCCACTTTGGTAGAATAGATAAAGCTGCCCTATCGCATTGCTTGGTATCTTGAAAAGTTCAAAGTTTCTCCTTTGAGCTTCAATTCCATTCTATCTAGGAATGTAATAGAATCCTTTAGTGCATTAAAATTTTAATATCGAAATATCTTAATCTTGTTTGAAATCAGCCTGATGAAAAGTTTATTCAATGCATTTTCTTTGCTTGAGGAGATTATAAAGTGAACAGTCCTTGTTATATCTTTTCATGTCGATGAAGACCTTCTCATCTCGAATCTGTAAAATTGACATGCTCACTTTTGGTATGCTCATTCCTGGTCAATTCCCACCCTGTATGTTTAATTGAATCGTCATTAAAATTACTCTGTTGTCACCTTGAAAAAAGCCAAACAAATTTATTCTCTGTCTTATCATTTCTGAATTGGTATTGGGCTACCTTCACAACCAAACTGATTCCTCTATGTGGAGTGTGTATGTATAATAGAAAAATGGTAAACAAACTAGTCATTGAGAATTAGACCTAGATCTAAGAATTATCATGTCAAGCAAAGGTGAGATTGTTGATGACACAAGAGTGCCAATAATTATAATGTTAAAATCCTTGGCCAAGGTACAGTGCTAGATTAAACACTTGCTAGCTATCAAGTACCAGATAAACCATTGGTCAGAGTGATCTTTCTAGTTGGAAGTTACCCATAGTGAAGGATCAATCAGGTGGTATAGTTCCTTGACACCAGGCTCAGAGGCATGATGATAATTTAAGATTATTTGTTGATACCCTCATGAAGGGAGGAGTTGCTTTAGTTGAAGAAACACAGGAGACGAGTAGGTCTTCGATTGGGTGAGAAAACCCTCGATGATATTTCCTTTTCCCATGATGACAAAGTCAAGCTCAAGTATTTCAGCTTCCAAACTATATTATCTTGTAACCTTTCTCTCTCTTTAAATTTGGGAAATATTTACCTAGCATGTTTATTTCATAGTTGTAATTATTGCTCTTACATTTCGAAAGCAAAGAGAAGTTAGTTAATGTTCTTTTGTATTTACAGTTATATGAAATTAGTTAGTTGTTTCCTTTCAGCTGAATTTTGTTTTTATAAGTTAGTTGGGAAATTCAATATGATGTAATTATTTAAAATTGATTTTCTTTTCTATTCAAATTGCAAAGGAAACCTAGCATGAAAACAAGTTAGTTACATTCCAGCTGAAAGCTAGTGGTTATATTCCTTTCTTCAACTGTAGAATAGTTAGAGTATTACACCAAAAATAGGTATGGTTGTAGCAATTAAACATGATGCTGCCCTGCAAGATCTGATTGTTGTATCCAACAACTTCTCCTACCTAAGTAAAATCTACTCACAAACACCAAGCCTATTGAACACCTACAATTTGGAATAAGACGACACCCTGGTGAAGGGAAAATGTGATGATCAAGATTTCAAACTACTTTCTCCTAATTCTCCAAATGTAGTGTTTCATCGCGGTCGCTCCAACCCTACATATGATAGAGGATGAATAGATTATTAAGTTGCAGAATGCAAAATTATATTAAGGGATGGTTAGGGTTTTCGTCCAACCTCCTTACACCCCAAGGTTTTCATCCTATAGGTGCTACCATCTAGAAAATTTGTTGAAACCTCTTCATTCATACCAAAAGACTTCCAAATCTCTGTAAATAGGTGCTTCTAGGATAGGTCGCATGGGCCTAGGAAAGCTGGCTAATTTGAAATTTAATTTTTTTATTTTAATATATTTATTTTATATTTTAATATGCATTAATTAATATATATACATAAGGAGCGATTAAAAACACTTTATTAAATGATGCACTAGGGTTGGCCTTATGAGTTATGGGAAATGACAATGGGTTGGTGAACTTTTATAAGAGATTCATTAGGAATCTCAATGGTATAAGTGCACCCTTGATTTATTGCACAAGAGGGAAAGCTTTTACTTGGACAAAGACAACTTATGTGAGTTTTGAATAGCTCAAAAGAAAATTTTTAGAAGCTCCAATGCTTGCTATACCAAACTTTGAGAAACTTTTTACAATTAAGTGTGATGCTTCAAGGGTAGCTATTAGAGGAGTATTACGCCAAGAAGTTAAATTATATGGCCTTTTTTCAGAAAGAAATCAAATGCAACTAAGAAGTATACCACTTATGATAAGGAATTCTATGTTGTTGTGATACAAGCCTTAAAATATTAGAGGCATTATCTTCTATATAGGGAATTAATTTTGATGACTAACACTCAAGCTTTGAAGTACGTAAGTTTCTAGGGTAAGCTATCCCACAAACATGCCAAATTGGCTTTAATTTTGTAGGAATATACATTTGTTGTTTAGCATAGGAGTAATAAAACCAATGTAGTGGCTAGTGCCTTAAGTAGACGACACCATTTGTTGGTTCTAATGAGTAATAAGTAGATTGGATTTGAAGAAACAAAGGATGAATATGCAAATGATTCATTGTTTAGAAATAGTTATGCAATTCTAATTGGTCAAGATCATGTAGGTATGCATTCATTTGAAGATTTTTTATTAGTACATGGCTTCTTGTTTAAGGGATATTAACTTTGCATTCCCCTTGGATTGAGCAGAGAAAAGCTTATGAGAGAGATGCACTCAAATGTGTTGGGCAGACAATTTGGAAGGTACAATACTTTTGGATTAGTGAGTGAAATTTTCTTTTGTCCTAGTATGATAAGACATGTGAATAGGTTTGTTGTTACTTGTAGGGTGTGCCAAACAGCAAAAAGAGGACAATATAGAAGCCCATATGTTCCCTTACCTGTGCCAAAGGAACCATGGATTGATATTTCCATGGATTTTGTCTTGGGGCTTGTTGGTGTATGTTTTACCATCCACCAAACACACAAAATAAAATGTCCAAAGACACTCTATCCTCTCTTGAACAAAGTCACCGCGTATGCTAAGATTGAGAGAAGATCATATGGTGACTCCAAGGTTTATTTCATCAGGTCATGACATGTGGATAAGCTCAGTGGGAGTTGTGATTTGATGGTAATACATAAAGGGACTTACGTTAAATAATTCTTCACAAGTTTGGGACTTAGATGGATTTATCATTAAAGGCTTCTTCGTTGGGACCTTCAGTTTGGATCTCAAAGAAAAAGGAAAAAAGATAAGGCTTTTAGAGGATCTATTCTATGCCTAAGAATTCAAGAGATAGTAAAGATCAAGTGAAATAGGTAACCATGCTTTGTTTCGCCTCCCTAGGACAACTACACAAAGTGGGTGCAATTTTCAAAGGATGTGATTATAATTTTCAAGCCTAGAATAAGACCAAAGTTAAGCATCCACAATCAAAAGCTTAGGATAGCTTTACAAATTAAATGAAAATCATCCATCCAAAGAAAGTATGAGCAATATTTCACCATTTAATCTATACGATCAATCTTGCATTCACTTAACAAACATTCAAAGAAAATTCTACTTAATTGTAATCTAATTCTAATCTATGGTAGAAGAAGTTTTGCAACCTTGCTCACTACTTGAAAATAAAAGTGATTCAAATAAAATCATGCATAATATCTTTTATTATCTAAAATAGTCTAATGCAACAATTTCATACACTATCTCCACACAAATGAAAGCGAGAGATCACAAGTTTATATAGAGTTTTCAAAATCAAATGAAAGGCCATGATTAAAACAACATAAATGGCCAAGATTAATACAACTCAACCCTAATTAGGGTTGCCTAAAATAACATCAGTAAACAAGCAGTGAACAAGCAGTGAGATGGCAGTTGGATCTATCTTCAAGGGAAGGCATCCCTATCCTCCTGGGCAACATTGTGCTCGACGAATCTAGACACGATCGTGATGACTTCCTCCATCATGACTGGCGGAAACATGCTTATCCTAAATTCAAGCCCGTCCAAATCCTCAACACATCTGGAAAAGGTGTTCTCCCAATCCATTTCTTGTCTCAAAAAATCATCTTGGATGGACAAGAGGTTCACCACTTTTGTGAAATCCTACCTCAGAATTGGTCCAATAGTAGAGAAGAAAACTTCCTGAACCTTATGCCTCAACCTTTCCAGTTGTATGTCATTTTCTTGGACAATATCTCTGTCAAACACATCTATAGCTATCATATAAATCTTCCTCTAGATTTATTTAACTTTCTCCTCAACTCTGAGCCCATCTGCCTTTGCCTTCTCTAGAACCTCGCTTTGTATTGACACTGCCCAAAACCAATGATGAAAATCATAAGCTACTACCGCAGCAATCACCTTTCCCTCAACCAATTATTCCTTTGGAACGCCCTCCAATACTTTGAGGAATGGAATGGGCCTGTCCTGAATATCTGGGAGGTTGTCCCAAGTTTCCACCATGTCAACCAATCTGGAAAGGAAAGAAGTCTATTTGTAAGCAAACGTCAATCTCTCCATGAACAAAGCCGCTTTTGTTCCTTTGCATGCCATCCATTCCTAGGCCTCCTTGGCCATCTTTTGTGAGGAATTGAGAAGAGGAGATACTTCTTCACCCTGATTGAGTGGTTGGGTCACATGCCATATATACTCCTTCAGGCGCTCGACCTCCCTGTTGTACTCTTTCTTTTTCACCACTTCCTTTTCCAATCATACCTTGATAGTTGAGATGAAATTATCTAGTTCTTCTACCTCTTAGCCTTTTGTTGTTGGGCCAATGTCTATAGTGGTTATGGCGTATTCCTGGGGAGTGATTTCATCTTGTGCTTTATCCACTATTGGTACTATGATATGTATGGAACAAACGTTGGCTTCGTCCCTCTAAATCATGGAAAAATTCTTGGGAAGTTTCTTAGTAGCAACTTGTTCCAACCTTGCCAAGAAATCCAAATATCATCTTCTTCTTGGACCTCAATTGGTGCCTAAATTTTCATCCTCTCCTTCAACCAATTTGGAATGGTAGGCTGCTTGATACTATCTTCCTCCTAAACGTTCCCTTCGTTTGGAATATCCAAGATTCCTTTGAGGGCAGAAATCATCCCCTCTTCAAAATCATCATTTTGGACTTCCATTTCATTATCCGAACCTAGTACTTCTATGCCCATAGGAGATGGGGGCTCATTGTCATCCAACTGGATCGACTCATTGTTATTTTCCTAAATTGTAGAAGGTCTCATCATCTCATCCAAGGATTCATCTACGGTAGCCACCAGCTCATCAATATCTCTAGACGTCGTGAAGCAAGATGGCTCCCTCTTCTATCTTTTCTGAACAAGCTCAATGTTTGCAGTCACTTCTTTCCTCTTCTAAGCAATATCAACCAAACCATCATTATGGGATGCACTGACATTTGAGGAGTATGACTTTGTCTTGCTCAATAAATCATATGTGAGCGTTATTATTTTTTGTCTCAAATCCTAGACCTGATGGTTGACCTACCACTTAGAATACTTAATCACTGGTCTCATCAATGTCGCCAAATTTGAATGCTCAGGCTCTGACCACTTCACAAAAGGGAGAGTTTGGCTCTCCTTGAAGCTCAGCTAGACATAATTTCCATCATCCTACAATTGATTGGGAACCCAAAAAAGTTTGGTTACCCTCATAAAGTCAACTGGCACTCTAGACCATAATCTTCTCGTAACTTCATACTCATCAACAATGTTCACCCAGAAGTCCTCCAAGTCTATTATGTGTTTGTACCTTCTCCCATCCATGGTCAAAATGTGATGATGTAGGTCAAAATTGGTCCTAGACCTATAAGCTATGAATGGGTACCATTAAATTTCTAGCCTGGCGCTCTCGGCTGCTTGTGCTGATGGACAAGACTAACACATTCCCAATAAAGACATTTGGGAAAGTAATAGCCACCTTCTTACTTGGCCTCTGGATGTTCTGATAATCTTCCAGCTTTCTCAGGATTTCAAGCAAAATCATCTGATTTGTTGGATAGATAGGCAGCTTGTAAGGATTTTCAATGAATCCCTAGATCCTAACATACGTAAACTTGGGAAACTGGATAAACCAGGATCTGTATCTACTGATCAAGCTCTTGGCTTTGTGACTTAGTATCTAGTGCATTCCTCCTTGAAGTATTCTTGTGATATACATTAGGAAAGCATCGTATTCCCACCTAAAATGAGATTTCTCCCTGAGTTGAAGTTGTGGGTAGCAATCATAAGACTTGAGTTCATTCTCCCCATTGCCAAATTTGCCTTTACAAATCAGTCTTGAGTATCTATATGTTCTGGCCAACAAATAGAATACATATGAGCTCATATGAAAAGAATTGGTCTTTTCCAAATTGGTCAGCTACTCGTGAAGATTGTCGCTTATCATTCGAGACTAGTTGAACATCTTCACGTTGGAAGTGATTTCATCTATAAAATAATACATCCACATCTCAAAATATGCACCTTGCGGATTGTCAGCTATCCTATTCAACATCAAAATGATATCTCCATAGTCCTCTTTAAAATCTATCTAGTGCGGCTTCTTAGGCATTTTCTTTGTGGATGGTCTAGGCTTCTCCAACCATGACTTATTAACATTTGTGGCGCACAATTCAGACTAGCTATCATACAATCTCTTGGCATCCTCCTTGGTTTTGTAGACGGTCCGATGATGTGTTGGGATGCCAAATGTCTCCTATATTGCCACTTCGCCAAGGTGAGCAAGAATCCTTCCGTCAGGTGCAACAATTTGTCTTTCCTGAGCATTGTAATGGACGGAAAATTCTACCATCAACTCGGCATAGTCTATTGTAGGCGAGAATCCGGCTATTTGGAAAATTCCATTCCTCACCATCCGTCTGGCAATCGGTGTCGATAATCTAGCATGTCCATATATTCTCTTTTTGAACTCCAGAAAGTCTACATGTCCCAAATTAGTGTCTGTGACATTTTTCCATTTAGAATTTATCTTTGACTCTCATTGTACCCCTTTATTGGTGAACTTCATTGACACCTTCTTTGATGGTTCTCCTGTCGTGGTCATTAACTTGTAGTAAAAACACTAACATTAATACAAAGACTTTAAAATATAATTTATTCTTGTGCCTTGTGTTCAAATATTTTACTTTTAGCTTATTAAAATATTAAATTTCTATGAAAAAGCAAGCTGAAAGTAAACGAATTTGATTGGAATTTAGCCAGAATGAAAAAAGATAGAAGGAGAATTGATGAATTTAGCTAACGAAACTCCAAACCTCAGGGAAAATCCACTGGCTATGAATCAGATTCAAATTTCAAGAATTGAATCAAAAATCAAATGACAAAGTGCGCCAATCCTGCTGAGAAGTTCAACTTTTAGCCAAGAAATTCTTCACTTCTTCAAAGAAAATTACTTCTTTAGGAATACAAATTATTCCTTCCTCTGAGATAATTGACCTTGCCTATAGAAGAATTGATCTTGTCTCAACTTTCTCACAATTTCAAGAGATTAACTTCTCTTCAGCCGAGTTTGTGAAAAATGAGTTGCTGAAACTCATTATAATGCTGAAGAATTCGATTTGTTTTAGCAACAACATCTTTTTCTCTCAATTTCAATTTGTTTTCTCTTCTTCAAACAAGAAAGTTTCCATTCTTTTTGACAAAAATCCATGGCAAGCTTATCCAGGCAAATCCCTTTGATTTTCCAAAATTCAATTTTTTGCTAGATGTTTATCTTTTATTTTCAATATTTTGGAAAATATTAAATGTCCAATTAAATTAACTTCTATTTTTCCAAGCTTATGGATTTTCTTTTTCCGGCGTAATTTATTGTCATGGATTTTTTTTTTTAATTTCCAACCTATTCATTTTTTACCCATGGCTATTTTAATTTTTTTCTTGGCTAAATATTTATTTTCCAAGTTATTTCAATTTTCGTCTAGCCAAGTTGAAATTTTAGCCATCTTGCCAATAAATATTACAACAAATCCTCATTTTCTTCTGCCATGGCAAACTTCAATTTGTGTGAGGCACATTTTCTCATGCCGAAACGAATTTTGCTCTTGCTTGAATGATTTTCTTTGGGAAAAGTATGTGTTTGGACATTTTTCCTAGGCAAATTCCATAATACTTAGACAAATTTTCATCCCTTTTAGACAGGGGTGAACTTTCTAACCTCTTTTCCATATGCACTTTCCTTTGCACACTTAACCAACTTCATAAATTTTTCCCTAGGCATCCATACTTAGACGAATTTTCAATTTTTTCTCTCTTCTTATGCTAGGCGAACTTCACACTCTCCTTGCCATGGCCTAGGTGGACTTCACCAACTTTATTCCATCTTCCATCAAGGCATGCTAGACTTTTTATCCTCCTTGACAATTTCCTTTCCTCTCATACTTAGCCAAAATTCGCATTTTCTCCTTCCAAAGCATCAAATACTTAGCCAAATTTTCAATTTTTTCTCTTCTTAGGCCTCCATACTTAGACAAATTTCGAATTTTCTCCCCATCCTAGGCTAGGTGGACTTTATTAATGCCTTGCCATGATGGGGCAGACTTCCAAACTTTCTCGACATTGCCTCATCCAAGGCATGGCGAATTTCCTTAGTGTCTTGCCATTTTCTCATCAAGGCATTGCAGACTTTTGAAGGTGTCTTGCCTTCCTTCATCTCCATGGCAAGGGCGAATTTCTCCAGACTTAGGCACATTTTCTATGAATTTCATGCCTTTGGGTTGATTTTTCGGTGATTTTCTCATGATTTTCAACTGATTTTTCCAGATATTTTCCCTTGCTTTTCCATGCTTTTCCTAATTTTTTGCTTGACTTTTTTATTTTTACTTTGATTTTTCAATTTTTTTGGCTGATTTTGGTTCTAAAGATGGAAACATTGACTTGCTAACTTGGGTTGACTTTCTAAAAATAGAAAAAAACAAAATCCCTAAACAATAGGGAACCCCGTTTGGTCCAAAAATGCCAAAAATGCCAAAAATGCCAAAAATGAAAAAACAAAAAAGCAAAAAACTAAATCCCTAAAAAGTAGGAAGTGTCAGAATTGGCCCAAAACATAGGCGATCCTCGTCTCCCAGACTTTCTAAGCACTTCTGTGACGTTTAGGCATTGATTCATACATGGATTATCAATTTGGCTCGAATGACTCTCAAAAGACTGACTTGAAACTCTTAAAGTAGTGACCTCAAGAAATCGTTGTGCGAAGCAAAACCCTAAAAACTAGCAAACTACTGGGGGTCCCCATTTGCAATGGAGCGATGTGTGAAAAGGTTACAACATCTAAGCCCATATATGCCCTTACTTGTGCCAAAGGAACCATGGACTGATATTTCCATGGATTTTGTCTTGGGGCTGCCACAAAACCCAAAGAGGTCATGATTTAGTGCTTGTAAAGGTGGACAAAATTTCTAAAATGTCCCGTTTCATACCCTATAAGAAGATGAATGATGCAAGTCAAGTGGCACATTTGGTCTCGATGGAAGTACTGCAATTACATGGTATTCAAGAAATCACTAGTGACAAGGACACCAAATTCTTAAGTCACTTTCGGAGAGTCTTGGGGAAAATGTTGAACAGCAGGTTGCCATTCAGTTCAATGTATCACTCCCAAACCAAGGTGATGAATTTATGCAATCTATTGAGGAGCCCAGTGGGTGACAATCCTCAACAAGGGATTTGGCAATACCCCAAACTGAATTTGCCTGTAATTCTGGTACAAATAGGTCTACAAGTAAGTCTACATTTCAAATTGTGTATGGTTCAAATCCTAAAGGAGTTGTAGAACTACTTCATTTCTCAGAAACCCACATATCAGCCAAGATGCTACAAATTTTGTCGAGAATATTTGAGAGGCACATCAATAGGTTAGACAGAAATTGTAATCAATGAATGAACAATAGAAGAAAAATGCTGACTTGCAGAGGATAAAAAAGTCTTCAAGGGGAAAGAGTCATGGTACATTTGCACAAGGAGAGGTATCCCCAAAGCGCCTTCAACAAGTTAAAGCCCAAGAAAATCAGCCCTTACAAATTTATGAAGAAGATAAATGAGAATGCTTACCTGACTGATCTGCCTGAGGACTTGGATAGCAGTCCTGTTTTAGTGTCACCTACCTTCATTCACGCTTCGCTGAGACAAATGATGATCAGATGAATAATTAGCAGAATGAGAAGGAAAATAAACTGAGAATGAGTAGAAAAGAGAGCAAGTTGAGCAAGTGGTAGCTACCAAATTAGCTACTACACAGTCCGAGACATATAAACTGTATTTTATTAAGCAGGAAGGCCAGCTAGCTTCCTACAATACTTAGATCACGGAGGCTGACTTGCTTAAGTAAAGCCAAACAACTCCACCCTATGACCTTGAACCAGGAGGTTCAGAATTTATAGGAGAAGGGGAGGAGGATGAAGAACGTCTTCATTAAAGACTTCTTCCATGCTCCATTGATTTAATTTTCTGCTCAGTTTTTTTATAATTTAGTTTTTCTAAAAATAGCAGTTCGTTCACTGCTATGAAGTTAGTTTAGGCTTAAGATTCTGTGTTGCTGTAGGTGATAGGGAGTTCGATGTCATTTTGTGGTTAATTACTAATTAGAGATAGTTTTCAGAGGAAAAATGAAGATCTGAGATCTATTCCAGGCAGAGGCTAAATGGAAGAAGGAAAACGATGCATGCTTTTTCTGACTGCTCAGAAACTAACAAAAGATATTGCTGCAGCTTCCCTGGACGTTTATATGAATGCGAATATCCCTCTTTGTTTTTCGGTCTATTTTGAAACTATTCATTTTGGGTATTTTCTAGATTTTTAACCTGTAGGATCAGAGGAACTAATCTGCACCAGTTGAAACTGTCTGCATCATTAAGAAGCATATATTCCAAATCAGACAATTGAGAGAAATTGAATGGTGAGGAAAACCAAAGCAAGTTTCACAAATCTAGGACTATAAATTGAGATTTGATGAAAACAATTAGTGTCTATTCGGGAACATTACTCTCACCATATGGTTGAAAACCTGTCGAGGAAACCAAAAGTCACCACATTCCAATTGCCAGTACAAATTTACAAAGACTTCATTGGTTCTAATCACTGGCACAGCTGTAATCAACTTGCTTTCCAAAATCCTTGAATTTCTCTTAAGAAGCATGCGTCTCCAAAGAGGAAATGCATCCATACTAGCAATTTTTCGCCTAACGTTCATTATACAGAGGCTCCCATATTTCATCACTTCGGCACTTTTTTCTGAGATCTTTGGATGTTTGTGTTAATTGACATAGATGATATGGGAAAAGCCGCCTAAGAAAGCTTCTCGGCAACATTTTTTCCACTACCCTGATCCAAATTTTCCAGAAATACATTGAGAACTAAAGCCAATAAGGACACCAACTAAAAAAGAACTAAAAAATAACTTTGAACATTGAAAGTGAAACGCATATATAGAGAACTAAAGCCAATAAGGACACCAACTAAAAAAGAAACAGAGGCAATCTCCCTCTTTTTCATCAATGCATATTAATGAGACAAAATACTCACAGTGCAACAAATTTGGCAGCATTGACAAATCTAATCACATAAACAGTCAGCTGACATCTGTACTAGTACAAAGTAGCCTACACAAAAGTTCACACCCTCACAAAAGTTTCATATTTAAATATCTTTGAAATTTATAGTTGTTCACCAGCTTCATCCCATTTCTTTTAATCTATGTGTGGGTTTTGTGATGTGGATTTATTTTTCTTCAATAGTTGAGATTGATTTAAAATTTAAGGTTCAAATAAAACTTAACTCTTGAACATGTCAAGGACACAACTTCAGGAATAATGTGTAAGCTTTGAAAACAATTTAATGCATATTTATTGATATCATTTGGAGAGACCATTTCCTGTTAGTGCATTTTTTTGCTTTAAATTCCTGATAAATTTGATCGAACATTTAAATAAATCCTCTTGGGACCACATTTGTATGGTATGATTACAAAAAAATTACCAACAGTGCCAGAACACAGCCGTCATGCCGAACACCCTTCGTCCTTAGTTCTGCCACCTGATGAACCTCATCAATACCTAATATATTTGTCTTTGATATGAGCCGTCGCTAGTATACAAAACATATCGATAACCCTGATGAAAAATTGGAGTTGGAAGACAAAATGTGTGACAATATCTAAATTCACATTGTCAAAACCCCCTCCTACCATGAAATCATCGGCCATCATAGTGGCAAAAGTTTTTAAGATATCCCTAGCATCGAAGATAAAAATCCTACCCATCCTTGAACTATTGATGTGGTCCGAGAAGACACTGGTGCTATAGTTGACGAGTGATGTGTGATGGTGCGAATTCAAACGGGGTTCGCTGGTTTTTCCTGCCAAAAATGGTGGGCTCCCCTGGCATAATCGGAGGTCGTTAAGTGACTCCCCTGGGGCTCTTGGAAAATCTATCACTACACAGTCTCGTATTAAGGATAGGACTTCTCTACTAATATTCTCTTAGGTAAGAGTTGCCCTATCCCTTTGGTAGATGATGGATGACACCTTACGGTATTTGATTTAGTTTTGGAATGATCGACTCTTAAGGTTTGAAATTTCTCTTATTGGTAATTTTTTGAGCTCGAGGCTTAGTATTGATGTGGTCATGAATGGGTTTTGAGGAAGTTGAATCCTTGAGGCTTTAGTTATGGAGAATGGGTTCTTCTTGTGTTCCTTTTTATCTCATGAGGATTGTGTTTGGATTTCTAGTGGTGGATTGTGGTTCTTAGATACAAATGGGTTCTTCTTGTTTTCCTTTTTATCTCATGAGGATTGTGTTTTGAATCTTAGCGGTGGATTGTGGTTACTAAATTTGTGTCTCATGTGCTCTATGTTAGATCTTGTGTCTACATTGATATGGATAAGCCATTCTTGTTTTTGAATATTTTATCTTCAAAATTCAATTTTTGGAAGTAACAAATTATGGTTGAAGATTCTGTAGTTATTTGTTTCACATACTACAAAGTGGAAAAATCACTCTTTTGTAACTTGTAGTCCAAATATGTTGGTATGTGGTAACTGATCATGCTATACTGTATAGCCCATGGTATACTGTACACCTTGGCATGTATCCTTGCTGGGGTCCGGGGCTTGGCCAGGCCTCGGGTGGGGGTTCAGGGGCAGCAACCTCCGAGAAAAATTTTCTTCCTACTTTTTTGCATCATCACCAAAAAAGGGAAAAATCAATGAAAAAAGAAAAATCCGATTTTGTAGAACCCAAAATCTAGAAGCTTCTAAGTTTGTTAAAAAGGGGTTCGAATAGGTATTACAGTATGCTGAAAAACATGCTTATTCGCAAGATTGTAATAAGTTTTGCACTGGATAATAAAAGTATTGGATGGCTGTGGTTTGGTGGATGTAGCCAGGATTGGGTGAACCACGTTAAATTTTTGTGTTATGATTTATTTTGTGCGTGTTTTAATTTCTTTGTTTATTAATTAAATTTGCATTTAATTGGTAGATATATGCCTTTATAACCCTAACAAGTGGTATCAGAATGGGTTGTGTTTCGATTATCGTTTGTAAGAAGGTCTCACGGCTGAGTGGGAGTCTCACGGTTGAGTGGGAGCAATGGCAGACAAGGGTAAGAAGGTTGAGAAGTTTAATGGGAAAAACTATCAGTTATGGAAGATGCAGATGGAGGACTATCTCTATCAGAAGGATTTATGGCGGCCATTGGAAGGGAAATCTAAGAAACCCCAAGCAATGTCTGATGAGGACTGAGAGATTTTAGATAGAAAGGCTCTTGGTAGTATTCATTTATGCCTGGCACAATCTGTGGCATTCAATGTTACAAAAGCAAAGACAACTCAAGAGTTGATCGAAACCCTGGCGAAGTTATATGAAAAGCCTTCTACTTCAAATAAGGTATTTCTTATGAAGCGTTTATTTAATATAAAAATGGTAGAAGGTGGGTCAATTACTGATCATTTAAATGAGTTTAATATGGTCACCAGTTAATTAACTTATGTAAAAGTAAACTTTGATGAAGAAATTAGGGCTCTTTTGATTCTGTGTTCTTTTCTTGAAAGCTGGAATAGCTTGGTAATGGCTGTTAGCAATTATGTTTCTAGTTCGAATACATTGAAATTTGATGATGTTGTTGGTGTTATTTTGAGCGAGAAAATCCGTAGGAAAGCTCAGATGGAACATCTACATCAGGCAGTGTTTTGAATGTAGCAAGCAAGGGCAGATCAAAGGAGAGAGGAAATAATTCTAAAAATCGTGGGAAGTCAAGAGGAAAATCAAAGGACAAAAGGTCTCAATCTAGAGACAAGAGAGATTGTTGGTATTGTTGTAAGCTGAGTCATTTAAAGAAAGATTGTTGGTTTTAAAAAAATAAAGGATACAAAAAGGAAGTAAAGAGGCAAATGTGGTAAGTAATAAATCTGATGAGGATGCTTTGATTCTTTCCCTTGATAATGTTGATGATTCTTGGGTGTTAGATTCAGGGGTTTCATTTCATGCTACCCCCCATAGAAGTTATTTTCTTGATTATGTCCAAGGGGATTTTGAGCTAGTTTATTTAGGAGATAACGAACCCTGTCAAATTGTTGGAAAGGGAAAAATCAAGATTAAGTTGTAGAATGGGAATCATTGGCTACTACGTGAGGTAAGGCATTTTCCAAAGTTAAGTAGAAATTTAATTTCAGCAAGGCAACTAGATGATGAAGGTTGTGTTGTTACATTGAGTGATAAAAATTGGAAGGTCACAAAGGGTGCCTTAGTGGTAGCAAAAGGTGTGAAAGTGGGAACCTTATATCTTTGTATAGGTCATACTGTTCCTTCTACTTTAATTGTTACAGAAAAAGATCAATGTTCAGGAATAGTTGTTGCAGTTCAGCAGGTAGAAGATCATATAGTTGTTGTGGACTCTGAATCAGCACTGTAGCATAATAAACTTGGGCATATGAGTGCAAAAGGTATGAAAGTACTTTATTCAAATAATATTTTACCAGGTTTAAAATGTGTTAATATGGATTTCTGTGAAAGTTGTGTAAATGAAAAACTAAAGAGAGTAAATTTTCTCAAGGATGGGAAGCAAAAGAAAGATGAGAAATTGGAGCTTGTGCATACAAATGTATGGAGAGAAGCTTAGGTATCTTCTCTTGGTGGCTCTCTGTATTATGTTACATTCATTGATGATGCAACTAAGAAGGTATGTATTTATTTCCTTAAGCAGAAATCTGATGTATGTGAAACTTTTAAAAAATGGAGAAGCTTGGTTGAGAATGAGACAGATAAAAAGATAAAATGCCTCAGATCTGATAATGGTGGTGAGTATTGCAGCAAAGAGTTTGAATATTATTGTTCCTCTAATGGTATTCATAGGTAGAAAATAGTTCCAAAGACTCCACAAGAAAATGGAGTGGCTAAGCGCATGAATAAAATAATAATGGAGTGTGCACAGACTATGAGATTGCATGTTGGGCTACCTTTAAATTTGTGGGCAGAGACTGTAAACACTGTTGTTTATTTAATTAATAGAGGTCTCTCTAATCCTTTGGGTTGTGGTATTCTAGAGGAAGCATGGAAAGGTAAGAAGGTGAGTTATTCTTTTTTCAAAACCTTTTGGTTGTGAAGCATTTGCACATGTAGATTCTGAAAAATAGAACTAAGCTTGATGCAAAATAAAAATAAAAAAGTGTATTTGTTGGATATGACATTGATGAATTTGGTCATAGGCTTTTGGATTTTGAAAATTAGAAAATTGTGAGAAGTAGGGATGTCATCTTCAATGAGAAAGTGTTGTACAAAGATCTGTTGTTGCAGCATGAGAAGAAAGAAAATGATTATACAGTGTTGGATGATATTCCAAACAATGATGTTTCAGTGGTTCCTCATGTTGGGCAACAATAGCAACAACAAATACCACAAACTCCTGTTAGACAATCTTCAAGGATAAGTAGACCTCTAGAAAGATTCTCTCCCTCTTTGTATACTATTTTGTTAACTGATGCTGGTGAACCAGAATATTATGATGAAGCTATGAAGGTGGATACCAAGGTTTAGTGGGAGCATGGAATGGAAGAAGAAATGGACTCTTTGCTAAAAAATTAGACTTGGGAAATATGTAAGTTGTCTGCAGGTAAAAAGGCTTTACCAAACAAATGGGTTTATAGGCTGAAAGAAGAGGATGAAGATAAGAAAAAATTTAAATCTAGATTAGTTGTAAAGGGATTTGCACAGAAAAAGGATATTGATTTTGATGAGATTTTTTCTCCAGTTGTTAAAATGACTTCTATTCATATTGTTTTAAGTATTGTGGCTGTTGAAGATTTGCATTTAGAATAGCTTGATGTTAAAACAACCTTTCTCTATGGTGATTTGGAAGAAGAAGAAATATATATGGACCAGTCACAAGGATTTGAGGTCAAAGGTAAGGGGAAACTAGTGTGCAGATTGAATAAAAGTTTATATGGCTTGAAGCAAGCACCTTGGCAATGGTACTTGAAATTTGATAGTTTTATGGTTGAGCAAGGCTACAGTCAGTGTAATTTTGACCATTGTATTTATTTTAAGAGGTTGAATAATGATAGCTACATTATTTATGTTTATATGTTGATGGCATGCTTGTAGCAAGGTCTAACATGAATCACATAAATGAGCTAAAACAATAGTTAGCAAAACATTTTGCTATGAAGGATTTGGGGGTAGCAAAGAAAATTCTTGGTATGAAAATTCATAGAGATAGGAAAAGCAGACAATTGTTCTTATCTCAGGCTAATTATGTTGAAAAGGTGTTGCAGAGATTTCATATGGAGAATGCAAAAGTTTTCAGCACACCTTTTCCTAGTCATATTAAATTGACTAAGGATATGTGTCCAAAGACACAAGAGGAGGAAGAAAAAATGTCCAAGGTACCATATGCTTCATTTGTATGCAATTTAATGTACGCCATGGTATGCACGAGACCAGATATTGCACATATCGTAGGAGTTGTTAGCAGGTATTTGAGTCATCCCGGAGTTGAGCATTGGAATGTAGTAAAATGAATTCTTAGGTACTTGAGAGGTACATCAAATAAATTTTTATGTTTTGGGGCCTCTAATACTAATTTAAAAGGCTATGTTGACTCAGATTTGGCAGGGGATATAGATACCAGGTGGAGTACCACAGGTTATGTTTTTACAATTGGTGGGACAATAGTGAGTTGGATTTCTCAATTACAAAAGGTGGTTGCTTTATCCACCACAGAGGTAGAGTATGTTGTTGCAATAGAGGCGAAAAAGGAGATGATATGGCTTCAACTTTTCATGAATGAGTTGGGAAAACAACAGGCTGAAAATTACTTGTTTATAGACAGTGAGAGTGCTATACATCTTGCAAAGAACTATGCCTTGCATTCTAAAAAAAAACACATATAGTTAAGATATCATTTCATTCGATTGGTGTTGGAGGATGGACAAGTCAAGCTGGACAAGATATCTACATATTTCAATCCAACAGATATGTTTACGAAGGCGGTGACAAGGGAGAAGTTGAGCTCCTCTTTAGCATTAGTTGGCCTTCAAGGTTGAATTCAAGTATAACAGAGCAGTAGGGTCTAAGGTACTTATTTCCACTGGGAGTTGTAATTGCAGTAGTATCGTCTAGGATCAGTCTCCAAGTGAGAGATTGTTGGTATGTGGCGACTGATCATGCTATACTATATAGCCCATGGTATACTATACACCCCGACATGTATCTTTGCCGGGGTTCGGGGGTGGCAGCCCCCAAGAAAAATTTTCTTCCTACTTTTTCGTATCATCACTGAAAAAGGGAAAAATCAACGAAAAAAGAAAAATCCAATTTTGTAGAACCCAAAATTTGGAAGCTTCTACGCTTGTTAAAAAGGGGTTTAGATGGGTATTACAATATGATGAAAAATGCGATTATTTGCAAGATTGTAATAAGTTTTGCACTAGATAATAAAAGTATTGGATGACTGCGGTTTGGTGGATGTAGCCCAGATTGAGTGAACCATGTTAAATTTTTGTGTTATGATTTATTATGTGTGTGTTTTAGTTTCTCTATTTATTAATTAAATCTGAATTTAATTGTTAGATATTTGTCTTTCTAACCCTAACAAAATCTAGCTCAAAAGGTTTAGAGAAATGTATTTTCTGTTTCAAAAAATCATAGTTGCATCTCAAAGAATGTTCGTTGAGACTAGGTAGTCTAAAGATAATGATGGTGTGGTAAATTACAATTTTACAATTGAGGAACTATACCCCTATTATTCCTTCACCTAACAATGTATCTAGAAATTAAGAGATTATGATCCCTAATGATTGTGCTTTGGTATTCCCTATCCCTTGCATTAATTACTCAAGAGCTTATGATAGTGATTCTAGAGATTTCATGATTGTAGATGTTCCTAGTTTAACAATGTTGTCAACAAAAAAGGATAATAAAGGCTCTAGATATGGTATTGTGGACAGATCTATAGATGGAAAGCAATGCTCATTGGAGTCATTGGGATTTAAACCACCATGATTTATTGTTTTGTGACTTTTTTATTAGCTACAAGCTTTTGTATGACATGTGGGTTGTGTTTTGTAGCTATTTTAGTGATTTCTTCTATTGGTCTAATTCTTTAATTTTGTGGTGTAATTAGTTTATTGTCTTCAAATTAGTTTCCAAGCTTTGTGTTGTTGATCTTTGTTGTTATTTTTTTGGTTATTTGTGGAGTTTTAATGTCATATCTAAACTAGTATTTGTAAAAGGGTTTGGGCCCTTTCAAAAACCTACCTTTACTCTATAATAAAAATGATGATGTATCACCCTCACATAGCTCTACCTCCACCTTATCTCTTCATTTCACTTCCCATAGAATATCATTGTGACATGTACTTATGGAATAATTAGGCACAAGCATATTAGGCATTTATGACTAAATTAGCCTTAAGATGAATTAGTGTAGCCTTAATCTTTCCTTTCAACCCAATTCAATATGCTTCTTTACATTGCATGCATCTATGAGGAGATAGGAAAAAATAGAAGAAAGTAACCAACACCCTCTATTCTACCTACTCAAGTCACCTTTTTCCTCAAGTGATCGCCATCGCATTGCATAAATCAGGCCAACATCACTCACTATAGCTTTGTCACTCAAGAATGTTGTATACCACTCAGCTTGGTGTTGTCACCAATAAGCCACCCCAATAATGGCCAAGTGTATTTTTTTCCCCTAAGGAGGATTTTTTAGTAAAGCATAACTTTCACCTACATAGATTTTTTTCACATTCAAATAGGCATTGGAAAGTTGGTTTTGCATACTTCATAGTGATGCAAGTGATTTTTCTTGATTTTTCTCCAATTGCCTAATTTTTAGCTTGAAGGTACACATGCATTCCTTTTTGTGATAGACATAAGTTTTGCATACAAAGTCAAATTTTGACATTTTTTTAGAATTGCTTACAAAACTACAAGGAATCTCATTGTAACCTCTATTTTACCTCTTCACAACATTTTATCTTTAAATTATAAAAATTACTATGTTATAAATAGTTGATTCAAGCTTGTCGATTGTTCAAATTGTTAAAAAATATTGTGATTTATTGGGAGTTGCAATTACATAATAAATTTTAGGGGGTGTATGGTAGGATTGAAGTACACTTTTTCCTTTGCTCTCTTGTTTTTTTGTTAGTCATTGTGGAAGCTAAGACTATTGAGCTCCTCACTCCACACAACTATCACACTTAGAAATTAAAAATGAGACAACTAAGAATAAATTAGATAGAATCATGGGGCTCATGGGATTTTGTATATATCTAATATTTTTGTGTTTCATATTAGAGGGTGCACAACATCTAAACAAGTATGGAATAAACTTGATGAATTGTATGTTACAACTAACAAGTTTTAAATCTTGCAACGATAGGAAAAATTGGCATTAGTCTCTCCAAATGAATTTCCTACCATTTAGGATTTTCTTACAAAGTTTAAATTGAATTTGGCACAGTTAAAAGGATTTAAACATGATAAATTTGTAAGGAATATATCTTCTTGATTCTATCAAAATTGAAGGGTCCATTTTAGGGGTTTTCATCTACCTTCTACTTTGTTATGGATGCCTTGGGAAATTAATTTAATATGCCTAGCTTTGAGTTATTTTATGAGTGTATTACTAAGGAGTAGGCCAAATTAATTTAGATGGATGCACATCCTCATTCTAAGAACCAAGCTTTGATGGCTCAATCTTCCAAGGGAGAGGAAAGAATAAGAATAATATTAAGATAGAATACCCTTCAAGTTTTGTGTCTCCCTCCAAATTGAAGCAAATAACATCTCTAAGTTAACTCCTTCCACTTCTTCCAAGTCTATTGAGTCTACCTCCAAGATGAAGAAGAAAAAATGTAACACTTGCACTTTTTATGGCATGCCTAGAGTCATGATGAGGCTCATTTCTTCAAGAGGTTAGATGAATTAGAGGAGGCCCTAGTATGGAACAATATTTTTATCTCCAAGCACTCTTCCACAAAGAAAGGGAAAAGCTCTTTTTGTATGAGGTTTGCATTCATCTATATATACTTAAATACTTGATTCAAGTTCTTCACATTGCATGACTAATTCACATAATCTACTTGAGTCTCTTTTTGATAGTAGTATTTATTACAATGTAATGGGTAACTCTTTGTAAATTATAGTTTTGTGAATAGGCACCATTCAATTGCAATATGATTGCTTTGAGGATGTTCTTCTTGTTCTTGATATTTATACTAACCTTCTTGAAGAAGAAGAAAGATGATGATGAAGGAAAATGGATAAAAATTCATAAAGAAAATACACAAATAAGATTATAACTTCATTACTCTCCTCCTCATGGATTGAGCTCACAAGATGCACCCATGTCTTGCAGGTTTGCTCAAGTGATGATAATGGATGTGGTTGCTCAATATTTTGGTAGCATGATGGTAGGATTGAATGGATTCAATAGGTATTTGGATATCATGAGGCTATGGTGAATGTGGATGTGAAGAATGAGAGCCAAGGCCTTATTATATAGAAATTTGGTGAGATGAACCAAGGGCTAGGATTGATTAGTTGATGGAGGGCTAAGATTAAAATAAAGATAGGGTTTGGATCAAGTAATGAAGAAGGATTAGCCTTGTGACAAGTGTCATAAGAGGGAGAAGGTGTGAGGGGGGAGGTGTGATAGGGAGGAATGTGCCTAATAGGTAGGATGGCTCATAGGGTGGCTTGTGTAAGAGGTTAGTGAGGGTAGGTGACATGTAGGAATTTGAAATTAGGAAATAATGGTAATGAGGATTAGGGGTGAGGTTTATATCAATTAATTAAAGATTAATTGATTTAATGAGGATGAGTTGAGTTAGTAAACCAAGGGTTTATTAACTTGGATCCAGAGTTAAATGTTGGAGAATGAGTTAATGAGGGTTATAAAGTGGATAAGATTAATTAATCAAGGATTAATTAACCTGAGTGGGATTACAGTATTTAGAGGAATAAGGGTAAAGGTTGGATTAATTAAATAAATGTAGATTTATTTAATTAAGGGTGCTGGATACAAGTATTTAGGGAAATTAATTAAATAAATAACTAACATTTATTTAATTAATTATTAAGATAAAGGAAGTAGGTTAGATTAAATAAATAACAAGCATTTATTTAATTAGATATTATTTTGGGTGTCTACATTTTCCCCTCTTTGAGATGATGTTGTGACTAAGAGAAGTAACATCATTTGAAAGAAGAATAAAACATAGTGGCTAGGAAAGGGATAAAGACTAGTGGCATGATGACCTAGTCTCCAGTGAGGATGAGGAAGGATGACAAAGAGGTAGTGGTATGCCCCCTCGAGAGGGAATGTTGGTTAGGTGAACACGAGTGTGCTCTCAAAATGGATGGGAAGACTAAAGGATGAAAGATAAAAGGATAGAGGAAATTGGCTAAAGGGGAGAAGATAAGGATGAGGAATATGTGGATGGAGGGGGAAAATGGATGATCATCATGTTGCAATGATATGAGCAACCTAAATTTGATATTGTACTTGACATTATGCACCAAGGTATAAGGAACCAGGATGACAATGTGCCAAGTACGTGATCAAAAGGTCAAGTACAAAATATGCCTTATGACACCATGATATAGAAGACCGTGATGCCCCTATGCAATAGAGTGCAAAAGACCATGATAAAAACAAACAATGATAATACAAACAAGAAACAAGCAAGCATGCACAAAAAACCAAAAGCAAACAAGGACTATACTCCAAGTCAAGCTAAAAATCAATTGGTGGATGGATTGATGGATTAGCGATGATGATGATGATAAGTATATCAAAGTTGATGATAAGAACAATACATACCCCAAGGATTGTGTTGTTAATGATGAGAACAACACTTGGATTGGAAATGATACATCCCTATGATGATAACTTGATAGTGGATCAATGGATTTTAACTTAATTTGGATTAAGATCATGGATTGATTTTGGATGATGGGATAGATTGCAAGATTGAATTGCACATGGATTAGGATTGATTGCATTGGATAGGATTGGATGTGGATGGTTGGATTGGAAGTATAGATGAATTGTATAAGATATGATTGGATGGAGGATGGGATTATTAGGATAGAGGAATGGATGGGATCCAATGACAAGGGAGAACCAAGTCTTAGGAAAAGGATCGATGGATAAATGGATTACGTGGATAAGAGATAAATGGATTTAGTAGATGGAAGATAGGTGATGGGAGATAAGAGGATGGTGGATGAAGGATAGGAGGATGGAGGTCCAAGGACTAGTTGCAAAGGACTAAGATGCTCCACACTAGAGATAGTGCAACCTTGGATGAAAGAATAGTGGCACAAGATGGAAGGATAGTGCATATGAGATATGAATGATAGAGGAATAAAGGTTGCATTGTCCAAAGCATTACATGAATATTTTCCCCTAGCTTTAATTATCAAGGGTGAAAAGAGGGGATGAATTGGATAGTATGAGGAGATGGAGATAGGATAGGGATGTGGGATGAAGGATATGGATAGAATGATCAAGATAAAGTGGATGAAATATGGATGCATGGATATTTGACCCGTAGACTCTTTATAAAGATCAAAGGTGGAAAGGGAAAATGGATTTAGCTAGGATGAGGGATATATGATAAATAATATGCATAACATAAGGGAGGTACGATGTGTGATTCTCATTTCTAGATACTTAATCTTTTCAAGATCAAAGGAGGGAAAGGGACAGATGGATTAGATAGGATGATGGATAGATGATGAAGGATAGTGGAAGATGTGGATAAGATGTATGGATGAAGCTTTCCCCCAAGTGTAGATTGAAAGGGGATGGGGAGGAAGGACTCAAGAATCTAGTTCCATAGATGGTATCCCTTGATTATGTGTTATTATGCTCATAGACGCTATTCTAATAATGGTGAGGGGGATAAAATGTATCAAAAGATAGAGAGGAATGCTGATTTATGAAAAGCATTGGATAAGAGGTATGAAAGGATGGAAGATGGATGTTGGATAATGGGTGGGTGGGTGGAAGAATTATGGATGAGTGGATGGAAATCTTGACAAGATCAACATTGGAACACACCTTGAAGGCTGGTGGAATTGTGGAAGTGAAGTGGATTTTGGATTTGGAGATTTAAATGGAGGATTGGATGTGGATTTTGGGGCATAAGGGCCCAAAATAGATGAAGGTGATGAAGGATTATTATATGGGATGGAGGACTTAGAATTGGATGAAAATTTTGGATAAGTAAGTTTGGATGCCAATTTTTCTTTTTCTTTTGGATGCATCAATTCAATGAGTATTTTTGAAATCCACGTGGTTTTTTATTTTTGCTTCATTGGCCTTTGTGGCCTTTGGGATTTATATTTTGGATTTTGGATCATATTTTTCTTTGTTTTTTCATGTATTTTTGAGGGGATGTGTTGATCCTTTGATTTTTATGGATTTTTGGTTGCATTTGAGATTTGGCATCCAAATTGCTTCCAAGAGCAATGGGATTGGTGCGTAGATATGAATGATGGGGATATATTATAGATGGGTTGGTGTAAGTAGTATGTTGGAAGGATTTCAAAGATGTGTGCCTTGGTTGATCTTGATTTGGGATGTGAGGTGATGGATAAATAGGATAGAGAGATTTTGTAATAAGAGTGATAGGTAGTGGAATGTAAGGACCCAAGATGGATGGAGAGGATGAAGGACTTTGTTTTGGGACATAGGGACCCAAAATGGATGGAAGGGATGAGGGATTGGGATTTGGAACATAAGGGCCCAAGATAGATTTGGAGGATGGTGAATGTGGATGTTTGGATTTAGATGGATGGATTTTTTATTTAGGATGGGTGGAAGGAGTTCCATCATTTACATCTTGGTATCCAAGGCCATGATATTTTGGATTTTCTTTGATATTAAGGGGTTATAAGATTCCTTGCTCATGAAGGCCTAACTCTTTGCCTTAATAATGAATAGTTTGACAAATATTTTTTCCAATGGGATACTTGATATTTTAGAATCAAGATACGAGTCCATTTTGAGGAGGATATGTTATGGAAGGAATGATAGGCTCTTGGAGTAAACCAACTTAGATGATGGTGGAGGAACCCATTTGATAAGTATTGGGTTCATGGGTAACTTGGAGAGGGGTGATGGGATCTTGTGGAGGATTAAGATGATGGCATGAAGATGAAGGGATTCTTTGATCTTGACTTAGGGTAGGATCATGGGATGGGGTGGATGGTATAGTGTGCTCTTGGATATGAGAGGAAAGGGGATCATGACATGGAGTGGGATGGGTGTTTTGATCATGAGAGAGGAGAGGATCATTAGATGTAGTGGAAGGTGTACTTTGATCTTGATTTAGAGAGGGAACATGTAATGGAGTGGAAGAGGTATTTGGATCTTGAGATGGAAAGGTATCATTAGATGGGATGGGAGGGATATGTTGTTCTTGATTGTAAATGGGATCATGTGATGGAGGAGAAGGGGTTCCTTGTTATTTATATGGAGGCGAATCTATGTTAGCATTATTTGGATTAGGAGATGAACATAGTTCATTTGATGTGGATGGTGTGATGGGGGAGGAAGGTTGGATAGAATCTTTAACTTGGATGGATGGAGTAGTAGAGGATTCATGAAATTTAGGGGATTGGGATTTATCTTGGTGTGGAGGTGATGAAGGTGGATGCATGACATGGGAAGATTGCACAACTTTGTTTTTACATGGGGAATTAAGAACCTTTGCTAATAGTCCTTGGAGCCAATTATTATGAGAGACATGAGATGAATTTGATTGGTAAGATTGGGGAAACATGGATTGTAAGGATGTGGGAGATGCACAAGTGGAATAAGAGGTGGAAGCTTCCATGGTTTGGTAAAACAAGGATGAGGATGAGGAGCTTGAAAAGGATGTGGAGATGGGGATTTGGGATGTGGATAGGGTAGGAGGGGAATTTTGGCTAAAGGCTTGGTTTCCCTTGTCAAAGGAAGGGGAAGGATAAGCAAGAGGGGATGGATTGGGAATGGATGAAGGTGGAGAGGATGGAAGTTTAGAACCAATTCCAAGGAGATATCTAAGCATGGAATCCATATCATTATTGAAGTAGTGGGTGAGGAAAATATCAATGATGGAGGCCCATGATGACAACATGGGTGGTAAGGATGTGGGTGGTATTTGAGGCAAACTTTGGATGGGTGATTGGTGAAGGCTTGGATAATTTTGTCTCATGATCATGGATTCAAGGTGATCCACAATACTCTCAATATCATCATAGGGATCATATTTAGGTTTGTCCACAAGGCTATCCTCATCATCATCAATATGATTGGGGTTGGATTTGATTGTGATTTTTTGGCTTGTTGGGTTAGGATATGGATTCATGATATTTGATTGGGTTAGAATGGATGAAGGTGGATTAGAATATATTAGATTGGATGGGGGATAAATTAGGTGGTTAGACATGGTTGGGTATTGATTAGAAGGGGAAAGTTTAGGATTTATTTTAGATGAGGGTGGAAATTATGATGTTGAATTAGGAATGGATGGAGGATTAGAAGAATAATATATGAGGATGAATATGGAGGATGTGATTGGATTTGGGGATCAAATTCCAAGACCTTTAAATGATTTGATTTGATTAAGGATGATTCTCTTTACTTAAGATAGACTAACGTTCCTAAGCAAGAGTTGATTGGATTTGATTTCTACTTAAGATAGGAAAAGTTCTTAAGTAGGGATTGATTACATTTGATAACTATACTTAAGAAAGTTTGGATTAAAGATGAAATCAAATTAAGGTCTCGATTCTTTATTGAGAGATTGGATTTTAAATGGAGGATATTGGATAAAGATAGGGTCTGTGGATGAAAGATTTGGATGATGATGAAAGGATATGAGGTATGAAGGAGATTAAGTCCTTAACCAAATATTGATATTCAAATGATGGTTTTGATTATTGATGGGGATTGGATGCTTGATTGAGATGGATAAATCGATAATAGTTGATTGAATTTGGATGAGGATGAATGGACTAGATTAGGCTTTGGTTGGAATGGGATTAAGTTGATAATAGGATTGGATTAAGATGATGATGAAGGATGTGAATTAAGGAAGATAATGAAGGATTTGGATTAAGGATAATGATGGATAAAGGATGGAAGTGGATTAAGTAAGAAGGGTTTTGATGTGGATTATGGAGGATGGTTAGGATAATGATTAGGACCTCAAATGGATTAGATGAAATAGGATTAGGGTCCTAAAATATGGATTAGGGATGGATTGGATATAGGTTTGGGGATGAATAGGACAAGATGGGTGATTAGGATGATTAGGATTAGAAGGATTGATTAGGATGACATATGATTGGGATAAAAAAGGGGGGGGAATATTAGGATGAAAATGGATGATTATGATGAGAAGGGATGGTTATGATGAGATGGGGGATGATTTGGATTAGAAGGGATGATTAGAATGAGAATAAGGGGTTAGGATGGGAAGATTAGGATAAGGTGATTAAGATGAAAAAGGGATGATTAGGATGGAAAAGGTGGTATGGTTAGGATGTGAAAGGATGGCTAGGATGGGAAGAATTGGTTGGGAAGAGGTGAAGGTTTTTCTTGCTTGACTAGGAGATAGAATTAAAATAACACAAACAAATAAAGTGGCTAGGAGGAAAAGGGGAAGATAGGCATTCACTGGTTTAGCACAAGAAGACACACCAAGCACTTGCACAAGCCTAAAATTATTCAAGTGGGATTATAACTTAGTGTAGGCCCACAAATTGGAATCTCCTTTGACTCAAATGTAGGGACACCTAAATGAGTTTTTACATTCTTGTCTTTGCGAGAGAGGACAGGTAAGGGCCCCTAGGACTAGAAGGATGACCCAATCACCCTCTCCTTTGAAAGCTATGTGTAGCTTATGCTAAGCTGGGAATTTTTGTCTCATCTCAAGGGAGCTATATGGCGAGTAACTTCAGGCATGATATGCATCCCTTACACTACACTAAGCTACAACTGTAAGGTCTTAATCTAGGATACACAAGGCTGCTAAGGAGTCCTCTAAATACCTCAAGGGTACATGAGGCAAAAATCATAGATGAAAGGGAATAATTCAAAACAATTAGGAGGATAGGGTAACCCACTCTCCACCTTCATTTCTCCAAGGTATAAAGTTCTTGGAGGCTTAGCCCAGATTGACAAGATTCCACTTCCAAGAGAGGTGTCTTTCAATTCACCTCCCGCTCTTTGTACTCCATCAAAAAACTAGAGTTGAGATCATCCCCTAGGGTGATGAAATCCCTAGGAAGGCCCCCGAAAAGGAATGATCCAAGTGTTTTTGGTCACCTAAGATCGAAAGAAGCACAAGGGGAGAGCATACACACGTTGGGTTCCTTGGAATAAAAAAGAAAGAAAATGAGAAAGTGATGTTTTTGATCCTCAAGATCACACTAGATGCTAGAGGATAGCATACACACCACTCACTCAAAGACACATCAAACAATGTTCATTAACCTTAAGAAATGAAATGTGACTAGATTAGTGGAAAAATGAGAATCTTGCACAAGAGAATTTGCAAGAAATATGTTAGTAGTTTGATGATTTTTGTCTTTGACAAGCATTTTCAAGTTGCACAAAAAGGAGTTAAATGATAAAATGATCACATGAAATGAATGTTAGCATGAAAATAACCATAAAAATTTAGAGCCCTTCTTGCAATGGGGGGTTGGCGCACTCAACCCAATGATAGGGGGATTTGGGGGGATGGATGCGATCCCCTGCTGATACGGGTTCAAGGGCGAAGCCCTCAAAGGAATTTTTTTTGGATAAGAAAAATGATATATTTTGATTATTTTTTCCTTAAAAGAGCATTAAACCCCTACAACATGCATTAATAACTCAAAAACATATATTAGATGAAGCAAACAGTTGAAAAAGACCTAAAAGATGCAATTTAGAACATAGGTACAACTTTGCAAAAAGAGCTATGCTTTTGTTGAAGTAGAGGTGCCACTCTATGAGATAGAGGTGTAACTTTACAGATTAGCCCCAAAAAATAGCTTCCAAAGGTCAAAAATTGATTTTTTTCAATTATCTAATTCGAGAAACAACTTGACAAGGCAACTAGTGACTTGGGAATGAAGGTTAGATACAAAAAATAGATGAAAAACCATAAAATATGCACCTAGAAACAAATGCACAACTCTGTGCATGGAGCTACACTTATGTTAAAATAGAGGCACAACTTTATAGATATGAGCAAAAAATAGCTTGTGGAGGTCAAAATATGATGTTTTTCATATACCCACTTAAGGAAACAACCTAAAAACATAGTTAATGACCCAAACACAGAGATAAGATGTAGAAAAAACTTGAATAAACCATAAAATATGCCCCCTAAGCCAAAGGCACAACTTTATGCACAAAGTTGCACTTCTGTTAAAACAAAGGCACAACTTCATAGACAAGGCCAAAAAATAGCCTCCGGGAGTAAAAAATAGGGTTTTTTTTGCCAAGCTAGTTAAGGAATCAAGTACATGAGCATGCAAAAGACCTGAAAATATAAAGATCTTGGCAAAATATGTCAGATTATAGGGTCAAAAGATCTCAAAATAAGCAAAACCCTAGGTGACCTAGAAACTTTACAAGAAACCCTAATCTTACCAAACCCTAAAAAGACCTAGTTTATGCATGCAAATGATGAATGAACCTACAAAACATATTGTTATAATTATTAAAACATGCAAAAAAAGATGTGAGAAGTCAAACAAACCCTAAATCTGAGTTAAAATAATAATAAATTGCCAGAAAATGGAAGTGTAGTTCTGGGTTGCATAGGTGCCACTACATAGGTGCAATTTTGTGAGGCATGGACAAGGGCATAGCTTTATGAAAAAAATATGCTTCTATTAAAATAGAGGTGCCTTTCTAGGCAATAGAGGTGCAACTTTGCAATTTTTTTCTGAAAATGCAACCTTCAACACCAAAACTCACAAAAAACTTGAAGAAACATTAGAAAAGGGGTAGGATAACCATCGAGCATGCCAAACTGAAGAAGGAGAAAGCTGATGATGAAGTAAAATGGATAAAATGCATAAAGGAAATATAAAAATTAGATTATACCTTCATTGCTCTCCTCCTCATGGATTGAGCTCACAAGATGCACCCATGTCTTGCATATTTTCTCAAGTGATGATAATGGATGTGGTTGCTCAATATTTGGGTAGCATGATGGTAGGATAGAATATATTCAATGGGTATTTGGAAAAAATATGGTGAATGTGTATGTGAAGAATGAGAGTCAAGGCCTCATTATATAAAAAATTGGTGAGATGAACCAAGGACTCAGACTGATTAGTTGATGGAGGGTTGAGATTAAAATAAAGATAGCATTTGGATCAAGGAATGAAGAAGGACTAGCCTTGTGACAAGTGTCACAAGAGGGAGGTGTGATGGGGAGGAGTGTGTGTAAGAGGTAGGGTGGCTTATGTAAGAGGTTAGTGGGGGTAGGTGAGATGTAGGAATTTAAAATTAGGAAATGATGGTAATGAGGATTAGGGATGAGGGTTAGATCAATTAATTGAAGATTAATTGATTTAATGAGGATGAGTTGAGTTAATAAACCAAGGGTTTATGAATTTTGATGGAGTTAAATGTTGGAGAATGAGTTAATGAGGGTTCGGGAGTGGATAAGGTTAATTAATCTTTGATTAATTAACCTAAGTGGGATTAGGGGATTTAGAGGAATAAGGGTAAAGGTTGGATTGATTAAATAAATGTAGATTATTTAATTAAGGATGGTGGATTAAAGTAATGGGGAAATTAATTAAATAAAAAATGAATATTTATTTCATTAATTATTAGGATAAGGGAAGTAGGTTAGATTAAATAAATAACAAGTATTTATTTAATTAGATATTATTTTGGGTGTCTACACTTCTCTCCATATAGAAAATTTCTCATTTTAGGGATGGGAAGATAATTGAGTTAGTTCCCTACAATGTGGTTATTCAACAACTATAAGATCCTAAGAAAGTCATTACTTCAGGGAAAGTTGATCATGAATACTATTAATATATTTTTATGGATTCAAGTATTTACCAGGTTCATCTCTTAAAGCACATGTTGATTCATTGAGTACCCAATTTAGCATGAATGGTTTAGTCATTTGAAATACTGGTCTTTAGAAGTCGTGCACATAGGATTTGGTGGTTGTTCTTCCTATGATTTCCGATGCATGGAGGAAGTTTTTGAGGATGTGTTCTTGAAAAATATCATCAAGATCCCTTTCCTAAGGTAAGACTACTTGTGCTAAGGCACCACTATATTTCATCCATGGTGATCTTACATGTCATTTCTAACTCCATTTGCAAGGGCTAAGTATGTGTTCACCTTTTTCGATTACTTCTCATGATGCATATGCGTGTACTTTCTTAAGTATAAGAGTGAGGTTCTCACCACTTCCAAGACCTTCAAAGCATTTGTGGAGAAGTAGTTAGGTATATTTCTCTTCAATAAATATGCATTGATAATGGGGAAAAGTATGTGAACAAGGTATTTCTAGATCTTTGTAGTGAGCATGGTATTCAACATCAACACACAGTTCATTACAATCCTCATGTCGCATCTCATTTATTGCATAAACTTAATTGGTATGAACTGGTTGAAAATATTGATTAGACATGTTATGATTATGGATAAATGTGATTTAAATAAGACGATTGTCTTTAATGCTTGAAATTTAAATTGAAATTAAAATTGATGGTTAATCCAAATGCATAGAAATTAAATTTAAATAGTTATCATGTTATGATTATGAGTTTAATTATTATATGCTTCGAATTATGATTTATGGGATAATGTTATTAATAAAAAATTAAGTGTAAATGAGTGCAGGTACATGTCGAAGATGAGAACATGGTCAAGGTAGGGGTGTTTGGCCGATTGACATCGATGAATATGATTGAAATAGATGAATTTATTATATATATTTTCTCTTTGTCATATCCTACTATCGATCATAGCATGTTCTCGTATGATAGAAATGTATGTAGATATACTAGGCATCCACCAAATTCCATCTTGTTCATCATTTTCTTTTTGTTAAGCATATCGTGCAAGGTCAATGGTTCTTCATGTTAGGAAGAACTCTATGGCGAAGCGTAAGCTTCATGGTTGGGCGGAAGAAGCGTCTAGACCATGTTCTCGTCCTTTGATTTCATATGACCTATTAGATTAAACTATTGAATATTTTAGTGCTTATGTTCATTACTTGTACTTTCCTTCTATTATTATGACTTGTTGACCTAATGGACTACCTAAGTCAATTTTTTATGTTATTATGACTTGTTGGTGATGGACTTCCTATGTTAATTATTGTATCACATTATCTCATTTACTTTTGATTCATGTATGAACATTATGTCATATGAGGGCATGGCTTGTATGGAGTTATTTCTCATGTACTGATGTACTTATGATTATTGCTTGTTAACATGATTAATTTGATGTTTATTTGGAATATGTACATTACATCTCAATAGAATGGTGTAGCTCCAATAGGAAGAACATGAATTTATGGGAGATGGCCACTTGTATAGTTTAATCTAGGTTCATGGATCCAATATTTTGAGTTGAAGCAATCAATTGTACCAACACATTCAAAACTATATGTCTCACAAGGTAGTGCATAGTATGCCTCTTAAGGAGGCTTGATCTCATATGAAGCTTGATGTTTCATTTTTTAGAGTATTTGATTGTGAGGTTTTGACATCCATTCTAGATGGTTGAAATAAGGTAATGTAGAAGAAGATTCAATATTTGAATTTTATTGGTTATTGTGAGGATGTGAATTCCTATAGATTGTTTGGTCATGTTGCTTGGGATGTTTAATTTCTTGCAATATATCTAATTTTATGAGTCTTTCATACAAATTGATACTTCATCCCTCACTTCTTCATTATTGCCTACTCCACCTTCTTCATCACTTGAGGATGTTTTGCTTCTTGAGGGTGATTTTGAAAATGGTCTTGGTGTTGGCATATGGCTTGTTGATGGCATGTGACTTCTAGTGTTGTCATTGATGGAAACCTAAGTCATCCCTACGGTCCGCAGACCAAGATTTATCCATACCGGCATGATATGTAAAGATTAGTCTTTTATCAGTAGAGAGTATGAAGAACAAGGTATTCTGTCAACATATCGATATGTACGCATCACCGGATCATCATTTTGAGCTGTGGATCTCCAAGAAATTTTGTTAAGAATCTATACTATCTTGTTGTTAAGTTTTGTAATGTTGCATTGATTAGTTAATGTGTTAGGAGATTCGGTTGGATGCTTTGGCATGATGTTTTTCTATTTGTTTGCTTATTGTGGTCGACCTAGTGAATGTCACATGTCGTGGATGTATAAAGAGTAATTGATTAATTGTTTCTTTTGTTGGTTATTTTGTTTTGGGTTGTATCTATAGTTTAGCCGACTTGTGTGGATGCACATTAAATTAAATTTGTGATTTGAGTTGACCATTAATGGATATTTCATGTTTTGTTAAAGCTGACTTGAAGAAATGAAATTTTTGTTAGCGGATATATATGAGATTGGTAATTCATTTTGTGTGAGAGAAGGAAGTGAAAGTGTGTGAATTTGTGTGTAGAGCAAGAAAAATGTGTGTGAAAGTATTAGAAGGGTAATTGAGCAATCTATGCACAGTTTTAGAAGGGCAGAAAAACATAGCATAGTAGAGAAAAGTAGAGAAGAAATACATAATCAATCAGAAGGGCTGAAGATCGTCTAACTGAGCTTCATTGGAACTGAATCAAAGAATTTGGAGATGCTATCCTCTTTGTTCAACTTTTTTTTTAATCACAAACATTTTGTAAGGCAGTGAGCCTTCCTTATTTTGAGTAGTGAGCTCTAGGTAGTGTGCTTAAATGCATGTGCATTCCCTTTTATTCATACTTTTAACAAAGTATAAATTGTGGATTAATCTCCACCATGGTTTTTCCCTAAACAAGGTTTCAATGTAAAAATATTGGTATTATGGTGCTTTGATTATCTTGTTCATGTGCTTGCATCTTTATTTCTGTTTATGTGTTGTAAATGGTTTAACATTTGGATTTAAAGTTTAAATTTGCTATACATTGATTCACCCCCCCTCTCAATGTTGTTAATGCGTTTATGTGTTGTAAATGGTTTAACATTTGGATTTAAAGTTTAAATTTGCTAAACATTGATTCACCCCCCCTCTCAATGTTCCCTAAGTCCAACACTTGGTCCACCTCCTCTTGGTGTATAGTCTTTGCCTCATTGAGTTTGTATAAATCTTGAGATGGTTGGACCTCTCATTAGTGATTTCATAAATCCTCATTGCAATCATTCATAGTCTTCAAGTGTCAATCATTTTATCCATGCACTTTCAGTTAATCCTCATAAGTTTTCAAATGAGTGGGACAATGTTATGGCTAATGAGTATTCCTCCTTGATGAGGAGTCATACATGCGATTTGTTCCTCTTCCCAAGAGAAGAAAGTTAGTATAGTGCAATTGGTTGTAGCACACCAAATGTGTAGCAAATGTTTTATTAAAAAGTACAAGTTGCATCTTGTCACTAAGGGTTTTCTCAAGTTGAGAGCCTTGACTATTTTAAGAGCTTTTCTCATATTTCCAAGATGTATTCCATTTATCTTTTACTTTATCTAGTTGCATCTTGAAGATTGCTAGTTTTTTAATTGGATGTGAAGAGTGCCTTCTTATATGGTGATATTCACAAGGATACTACATACAAAGAAAACTTGTTTTGTGTAGGACTCTTCTCATGCTTTTGAAAGGAAAGCTAAGGTGCAAAAAAACTCTCCTAATTCAAACACTCAAAAAATAATGCAAATATGACTTCAAATTTTGCAATTACAGTTCAATAAGATACACATGAAAAGAATAACAAAATTGAGAAATAGACACATACATAATTGGACACCAGAATTTACATGGGAAAACCCTTACGAGAGAAAAAACCACCACACCAAGTAAAGCTTCTTTGTATTACAGTAAACAAAATTACATACAGAGATCAAACTTCACTTTCAGATGTCAATTTTACAGTAGCAACATTCCCTGATCAACCTTGTATAGAACATCACTATTACAATGCTCTTCTACAACATACAATGAAATTCACACACTTAGAACAATCCTCTACTCAATCAATCAATCCTCTACTGAAAAATTGAACTATTCTTTCACAAGCAGTCTGATCATTTTCCACAAGAGAATGGTCACAACAGTTCAACTATCAACTGGTTCGCATTTTGCTTCTCTCATCGGTTCAGGAAAAACCACATAGGACAGTCATTTGGTCAAATGCTTCTCAAATGTATCGCTTATTGGTGAGGCAACAAAATGTGTCTCATCGATGCCAAACTGTCCATTGACCATCACACGCTTCACAACCTTTTTACTAGTCTATCACTTAGACTTGAAAAAGTTTCCTTGACCACAAGACCATCAACATGACCAATGCTATCGGTGACACACTAAGATATCTTACTGATAGTTTAGGTCTCCCCGATGTCCCAAAGAACACCAAGAATACGTACATTGGAAAGAGTCACACTTACATTCATTAGGAGCAGGTCCATGGACAAGAGTAATATTATCAACAATAGATCAGGAAGTCTCAATGACAAACCAAGTCACCCCGATCACATCATCAATAAGAGTCTCCCTAATGATCTCCTTCAACAAGAAATCTACCATCAGAACGAGTTTGGAATCTCACTCTGACAGTTCAAGTCACCCCGATATGTCCATCAACAATCTAGTCTCCCCAACGATCTTATTCGACAAGAGATCTACCATCGAAACAAGTTTGAAAAATCACTCTGTCAATTCAAGTCACCCTGATGACTTCTGTCAACAAGACAAGTCCAAGGTCATGCTGATATGATCTCTTCAAGACTTTAGAACACAACTGCTTATCAACAAGACATTCCAAGGGTCTCACTGATTTTTCTCTTTTAGGAGTTCCATTTCAGTAAGCTTGAGGTGCTTTTTCCAACAATCTCCCACTTGATGAAGATCTTACTGACACCTCTAGAGCATAACAAAACTATTGAAATTCATGGGCACCAAGGCCCGTCGAACTGGCACACCACCTGTACTTGTCTGTGCTCACTGGTTTCGTTAATGCATCTGCAAAATTTTCTAGAGTATCCAGTTTTTCTAAAGAGACCTTTCCATCCTCCACCATATCTCGTACAAAGTGATACTACACATCAATATGTTTCATCCTAGCATGGAAAGTAGGATTTTTTCGCCAGAAAAATAACACTTTGACTATCACAATAAATTGTAATTTTCCCTGCATCAAACCCAATGTTAGAACACCAATGTTTTAACCAGATTGCTTCTTTACAAGTGTGTGTAGTTGCCATGTATTCTACCTCTATAGTGCACAGAGCGACTATAGCCTGCCACTTACTCATCCAACTAACTACACTACCATTCATCGTGAAAATATATCCACTAGTAGATCTTTTGCTATCAATGACCCCTGCCCAATTAAAATCCACATACCCATGAATGATGAGATTCCTCTGTGATTCAACCAAATTTCCATGGTAACACAACATATTCTGAAGTGCCCTTCAAATATCTAAACACTCTTTTCACAACATCCCAATGTGTCCTTCCAGGATTCTCCATAAAATGACTAAGTACTCCCATTGCTTGGGCAATGTCTAGCCTTGTACAAACCATTGCATACATTAACTACCAACTGCATTAGCATAAGGCACTCTATTCATGTCCTCCATCTTAGTAGGAGATTTTGGACAACCTTCAACATATAGCTTCATTCCCTACAAAACTAGAACAACTAGCTACTTGCAATCAGTCATACAAAATCTCTCCAGAACAATGTTAATATAATTACTCTGGCTGAGCTGAAGTTTTCTACTCTTTTTGTCCCTAGTTATTTCCATTTCCAGAATATACCTAGCTGCACCAAGATCTTTCATTTTGAACTTTACAGACAGCTGAGATTTTAGATCAGAAATCATTAACTTACTATTGCCTATGAATATCATATCATCAACATAGAGAGCAATAATAAGAACACAATCATTTTCAGCTTTGAAGTATACAAAATGATCAGATTTCGATCTTACAAATCCCAATGACAAAAAAAATATGTTAAACTTCTGGTACCACATTCTAGGAGATTGTTTTAATCCATACAAAGATTTTTTCAACTTGCAAACTAGATTTTCTTTATCTTTTTCCACCAAGTGCTCAAGCTGAGACATATAAATTTCTTCTTCAAGATCACCATGAAGAAATGTTGTCTTCACATCCATCTATTCAATCTCTAAGTCATATGCTACAAGTGACAAAAGAAATCTAATAGACATCAACTTAGCTATAGGAGAAAAAAATTATCCATAATCAATTCTCTCTACCTGGGAATAACCCCTCACAACCAACCTTTCCTTATACTTTTGAACACTGCATCTAGTCCTATTTTCTTTTTCAATACCCATTTACAGCCAACAACTTTTCTTCCTTCAGGAAAGGGAACCAAACTCCAAGTGTCATTCTTTTCTAATGATGCCATTTCTTGATTCATGGCTTCCAACCAAGAGTTTGAATCAGGCATTCTGATTGCCTCTTTGATAGTCCTAGGCTCATCAATGCTTGAAATTAAAGCATAGGCACAAGTATAATCTAACATAGAGAACCCATTCCTATTAGGTTGCTTTCTTTCACATGTTGACCTCCTCACAAGCTGAGGCTGAGGTTGTTCTTCTTCTCTATAACTCTCAGAACTACTTGAGCTCTCCTCAATTTCAAGTACATTTTGAATTTTCAATTCCTCTTTATTTGGTGTCGAAGGAATTTCAACTACATCCTTTTTATTTTCTAATTTTTTCTTTGATGGCAGATCCAAAGTAGAAGGCTTCAACTCATGAAAAATAACACTTATGTTGTACAAAACCTTCTCTGTATCAGGATTTCAAAGCTTGTATCCTTTTATGCCATCACTATAGCCAATAAAAATAAATTTAACAACCTTGTTCTCCAATTTAGATATTTTTTCATTCAGCACATATGCATATGCCTCACAGCCAAAGACACGAATGTGTCTCAGAGAGGGCTTCTTTCCATACCATGCTTCCAAAGGTGTTTTCTCAACAAGAGCGCAATTTGGAGAATGGTTTATTAAATAATGTTCATGTTGTTGCAACTGCCTCAGCACAAAACTTCTCCTCCAAGCCAATACTGCTCAGCATAATTCATGCTCTTTCCATCACTATCCTATTGAACCTTTCAACAACTCCATTTTGCTATGGATTGTAGGATGTAGTTTTATGTATTTTAATTCCATGATCTTTACAATACCTTTCGAACTCATCAGAACAAAAATCACTGCCATTGTCAATCCTTAAACATTTTATTTTTCTTCCAGTCTGATTTTCCACAAGGTTTTTAAATTCCTTAAAATGACTGAATAATTTTGATTTACTTTTCAAAAAACAAACAAATTCCCTTCTTGAATTATCATCAATGAATGATACATAATATCTTGATATAGACAAAGAAGGAACATTTACTCGACCAAAAGCATCATAATGTATGCAATCAAGTAAACCATAAGATTTATGAGGACTGGAGTAAAATGAAACATGGTGTTGTTTACCATATATACAATGTTCACAAAATTTGAATTCAAGGTTACAATCATCTAGCCCTTCAACCAAGTTTTTAGTTTTCAAAGTTTTTAGACCTTTTTCTCCAATGTGGCCAAGCCTATGATACTAGAGCATAGTCTTTTCTACTGGAAGTTTAACTTCCATAGAGTTTGCACTATCAAGAACTTTTTCCTCCTTCTCTCCACGAGTAGCCTTTTGTGACTTTATAGAGACATTATTGCATTGAACAACTATGTCCAACTTATACAAATTACCACTACGAGCACTCCTAGCCAACACCATTGAGCCTCTAGTCATTTTACAACCATTTCCAAAGAATGTGACTTGCACTCCAACATCGTTCAGCTTACTAATAGAAAGTAAATTTTGAGCTAGACCTGGTATATGCATTACATCATTGATTCCCTTCACTCTTCCATCAGGGAACTGAATTCTGACTCTTGCGCGACCAACTATTTCCAAAGATGAAGCGCTTGCCAAATACACCCTTCCACCATCGTATTTTTCATACTTAGTGAACCAGTCTCTGTGCGATGTCATGTGGAAAGATGCTCCATAATCAATCAACCAGACATCATCTGATGCCTAAGTTGCCATGGCTACAATAAAGGAATTTGCATCACTCTAAGAAGAATCATTGTTGGAAGAATCCTTCTTCTTTTTCTCCTCTTTGAAATCCTTTCAGACATGTCCAGGCTACCCACAATTCCAACACTTCACCTTGGACTTCTTGCCAGGAGAATTTGATCTCCCTTTTGATTTTGATTTGGACTTATTGTCCTTCTTGCCTTTTTATTTTGATCTGCCTCGAACAACAAGAGCCTCCTTCGCCATATCAGAAGATTTTCTTCACATCTCTTTTGATACAAAGAAGAAACAATGTCTTCCATCTTAAAAATGGATGTTGTACTCCCAATAGCCATCACCAAGTGATCCAAAGAATCTAACAAAGAACATAACAATAGCATACATCGATCTTCTTCATCAATCTTCACACCCACAGATGCTAACTGAGCAATCAACATGTTGAAAGCATTCAAATGATCAGAAATAGATGCTCCTTCCTACATTTTCAAAGAGTACGATTTCTTTCTCAAGAAAAAATTATTCACCAAGGACTTCCCTAATAAATAGCTCCCAGTCTTTTCCATAAAGAAGATGTAGTCTTTTCTTCATGAATGTTTAGAAGAACAAAGTTTTCAAAACAGATCGTTATCAACCCCTTTGATTTTTGATCTGCAAGGCCCCAATCCTCTTGCTTCATGCCTGTAGGTTTCATTCCAAACACAGCAAGCCAAAGATCATGATCAACCAACAGATCTTCCATTTTGAGTATCCACAACTCAAAATTGTTGCCATTGAATTTCTTAATTTCAATCTTTCCTCATGTGATTGCCATCTTAATCTGTAATTTAAATTACTAGACTTCTACAAGACTTCCACTAAACAAAATTGACACAAAAACCCAACCTACCCACACGGATAACACAGCTGGACAAACTTTGATACCACTTGAAAGGAAAAGTAAGGTGTAGAACAAACTCTCCTAATGCCAAAAAATAGAGAAGAATGTAATATGACTTCAAATTTTGCAATTACAGTTCAATAAGATACACATGAAAAAATAACAGAATTGAGAAATAGACACATACACAATTGGACACCAGAATTTACGTGGGAAAACCCTTATGGGAGAAAAAACCACCACACCAAGTAAAGCTTCTTTGTATTACAATAAACAAAATTACATACAAAGATCAAACTTCACTTTCAGATGTCAATTTTATAGTAGCAACATTCCCTAATCAACCTTGTACGAAACATCACTATTACAATGCTCTTCTACAACATACAATGAAATTCAACACTCATAACAATCCTCTACTCAATCAATCAATCCTCTACTGAAAAACCAAAATGTTCTTCTTTCACAAGTGGTCTGATCATTTTGTTGGAAATAGGATGCCATTTAATTGCAAATCCTAAACATTAATTATTTCATGTATCTCTTAAGTTCTTGGAATGTGTTCAACAAAACTAAGATTAGGATGAGATTAATTATTTAGATGAAATAAATCATGAAATTGGCATTTGTGGTTATTCCTAAATAATAGGAGCATGTGGGTGCACACATGGTAAGGTGACACTCACCTTGTGTTCAGTTAACTATACGGAGTAACAGTTAACACTTTTGAATACATGTAAAGATCCTAGGAGTTAGGATTTGATGTTTGAATGTTTGAAGTTTAGTTCAGTTCAATTCAAATCAGTTCAGTTTAGTTCAGTTCAGTTTAGTTTAGTTTAGTTTAATTCAATTTAGTTTAGTTCAGAATCAGTTTAGTTCAGTTTAGTTTAGTTTAGTTCAGTTCAGTTCAGTTCAGTTATGGTTCAATTATCTCCAGTTGCATGCATGTTGGTTATTCTGAGTTGCATGTAGTTAGCTTCAGTTAACTTGTAATGCATGGCTAATAACATTGAGTTGTATGACAGATAACAGGGACTACCTCCAGTTAACAAGGGATGACCATTCTTTGGGAATGGTGTTGAGTAAATGTTTCAGTTAACTAGAAATCACTTGGAGCCAACTTGGGTGCCTAAGATGATTTCTTGTAATTAACTCCAATGCATGATAAGATATTTTTGAAGGCTCTATTAGGTGGGACCCTCTTTTGGGCGCCAACTTTGAGGAAGAGCTTTGAATTATCACCGAAGTGAAGGAGAAGTTGTAGCTTTAGTTTGGGACGCCCAAATGGGTAAAGCACATGTTCTAAGCTTTGGTCTTCATGGTAGAACTCAACTTGAAGCAATATGGTGTACCTTTTCAAGGGCTTGAGCTTGTGCATTGTAATTATCACCATTTGGAGATTACAAGGTTGCATATTGTCTCTATATCTCATTCAAGTTGAATAGAGTTTTATAATTGTTATTGCAAGTGTGAAGAAGATTGGTAAAGACAAAGAAAGCATTCTCAAGCAAGAATTGGAGCTATTGTAATTCAAAGATTGAATAATAGAATAATTCTTGGTGCTTTTCTCGAAAGGGTTTCTCCACGGTACATCTTGTGTAATCTTTCTAATATCCTGCTAGTTCTTCTATCAACTTCTCTCTACATTCTACAATAGTAAAATGGATTAATCAAGATAATCACCCACAAAGAATATATGTAACAAAGAAAAGACTTACTTAGATCAGCAATATTAAAGTTTTACAGAGTATTAAGCTAAGAAAACACCTCATTTTTCAACACATTTCCCACAAGAGAACGGTCACAACAGTGCAACTATGACCAACTGGTTCACATTTTTCTTCTCTCATTGGTTCAGGACAAACCACATAGGACAATCGTTTGGTAAAACACTTCTCAAATGTATCATTTATTGGTGAGGCAATAGAATGTGTCTCACTGATTCCAAATTGTCCATTGACCATCTCACGCTCCACAACCTTTTTACTGGTCTATCACTTAGACTTGACGAAGTTTCCCCAACCACAAGATCATTGGCATGACCAATGCTATCACTGACATACTGAGATATCTTACGATAGTTCAGGTCTCCCCAATGTCCCAAAGAACACCAAGATCACGTAGATCGAAAAGAGTCACACTGACATTCATGAGGAGTAGTTCCATTAGCAAGAGTAATACTATTGACAATAGATCAGGAAGTCTCAATGACAAACCAAGTCACCCCAGTCACATCATTGGCAAGAGTCTCCCTAATGATCTCCTTCGGCAAGACATCTACCATCAGAACAAGTTTGGAATCTCACTCCAATAGCTCAAGTCACATCCATCTACAAGATTCTCCCCGACAATCTTCTTTGACAATTCAAGTTAGCCCAATGACTTCCATCGACAAGACAGGTCTAAGGTCACACTGATTTGATCTCTTCAAGACTTTAGAAAACAACTACTTATCGGCAAGACATTCCAAGAGTCTCATCAATTTTTCTCTTTTAGGAGTTCCATGTCAGTAAGCTTGAGGCACTTTTTCCAATAGTTTTTAAGTTCATAATTCATCATATGGTCTCAAACAAGTCCCTTGGGCTTGGTATGAAAAGATGATAAACTTATTTCTTTCTTCTAGCTTTGCATGCTATCATTTTGATCTTAAAATTATACTCAGAGATATGGAGGGGATGTTTTGATTATTTTGTTATATGTGGATGGTTTGATATTCAAATTTATTTTCACTTCCATGATCTAGAGTGTCCAATGAGCATTGATGGAGTAATTTCATATGACTAATCTAGGTATTTTGCATTTATTCATTTGTCTTAAGTTTCTCTAAAATTTTGATGGAATCTTCATTTTTTTAGCAAAAGTATGCTCTCAATTTACTTCAAATATTTGGTATGGTTAGTTGTAAGCCTCCCCCCACACCTTTATTTCTACCAATTACAATAATCTCATAGTTAATGTTACTTTGTATTGATAATAGATTGGTATTCTTTAGTACTTGAAACATAGTCATCTTGATGTTTCCTTTATGGTTAGAATTGTCTCTCATTTATCTTAGGATACTCATGAGAGTCATTGGAAGGTAGATAAACACATATTAAAAGGTATATGTAGGGCACATCTCATCTTGGAATACACTACACATCAAAAGCTTCTTAGATTGTGGGCTTCACCAACTGAAACTGGGCTAGAGATCTATTGATGATCAAAAGTCTACTTCTAGTTTTATCTTCTACTTTGGTTTTATTACAATTGCATGGTATTGCAAGAAATAGATATTTATTTTATTATCATTGACAACATATGTGTACTGAGGAATAGTTTTGAAAATATAGGAGATTATTTGGTTGTGGAAATTAGTGATTGAGTTTAGTTGTCCTCTTGACCATCCTACTACTCTTTAGTGTAATAATCAAAGTGTCATTTACATTTCACACTTACATAGTGGAGAATTAGAAGACTAGAAAAATATATATTCACATTCACTTCATCTAGAATGGAGTTCTTAACTTGGATTGCTTACTTACTAAGGAGCAAGGTGTAGACATATTCATTAAGTCTTTGGAATCATCTTGTTATCTTCAATCACAATCAATGCTTGGGGTGAAGAGTTTTTTCCTTGGGGGAACTTCTCAAGTCCTTCACTTTTTCATGTTCTCTCTTTTGGAGAGAAGTTTTTCCCTATGAGTTTTCTCCTTTTCTCCTTTTGTGAGAGATTGTTTGTACATATGTACATTATTAGGCCTTGTTACCACTATCCATATTTGCATATATGCATTTTTTTGTTTCTCACTAAGTTGCACTTAAAGAGGGATGCTGGTGTGAATGAGATCATTCCCTAACTAATTACTATTTAGGACCTATGCACACCTAGGTTGTCAAGTTTACTTAGAGCACACTTAGCATAGTTGTAGTTTTGTGTCTCATGACATGATTATAACAATTGTCATAATCCTATGATGTGTAAGAAAAACAGTGTTGTACACCTTGCACAAGAAATAATTATTTTAATTATGTAAAAGAAATATTCATTTGTGGTGCATCTTTAGGAGACATGCTTAGTCACATTAAATATATATTTGAGTTCATCATTGCCTCCTAAGGGGCTAGATGATAGTACTATTCAGAGTTAGCCACATTTATAGGATTGTAGATATGTATGATATTTTTTATATGGATGAAACATGTTTGTATATACTTCACTGAGATCCATGATGATTCTTTGTACTTTTATTGTGACACATTGCACCATTTTTTAAATGTGTGTAAGAGATGAGAATTATTTTAGGCCTATTTGTGATGTATGTGACTATGGATTATTATGTTTTATTTATGAGCTTTATGGATTTATGATGTATGTTATATTTTTTGGATGTATATATGTTATGTGATGATGAATGCATGTATGATGATTATGAGTTATGATTTCTGGATATGTGGATAGATGGATATATTTTTTATGGTGTATGATTGATGATTGCAATTATTCTATAAGAAGGATGTGTGGATGGGGAAATTTTACAAATTTTCTATATCGAGAGTGTAGCCATGTTCTACAAATATTGTGATAATGGTGTGGGTTGGTGTAGGTTAGGGCTATGAATCTCTAATGAAATGTGTCATCATACAAGAATGATGAGAGACATGGTGAGGAAGTAAAGGTTTGGTTGTGGCACAATGTGAGAGGAAAGTGATGGAGGTGGGAAATAAGGGTAATTGAATAGGGATGATAGGATGTGAGAATAGATTAGGATGGATTTTATATGATGGCATGTGTAGATAAATTTAAATTTGATATATAAATGGATTCTATGCATCAAGGTATAAGAAGCAAGGTGATGAGGTATACATTGCATGGATCGATCCAACAAAAAAAAAATCCCAACACCTACAAGTTTAAAAAGATAAGGATATCCCTATACATGCAAGGTGATGGATGAACTTTGTGGGTCATGTGAGTGAATGAACATCAAGAATGAGGAGATACTTACACACACAAGAAATATTAATGACATTTATAGGTTATTTGAAGGAATGAACAACATACATAATAGGATACCTACATGCAAGGTGGTGATAGCCTTGGTGGCTCATGTAAGGGAGTGACCAATCAAGCATAAGGATTCCCCCTAAAACAAACAAGATTCTTTGAGGGCCTTGGTGGGTCATTGAGGTGACAAAAAATACACTCAAACAAAAGACCACATCCCCAATATGCACCAATTAAAGCATGTCATGGTATAGATTTAAATCATGCTAGCTATGAGTAGGCATAACATGGGTGAAAAAAAGATTAAAAAAAAACAACTATCCATTAAGATACAACTTTGGTAACTCTTTCCAAGATAGAGTAGGTGATGGATATTTCTAAATTTGGGAAAGATATACCTATTAAGGCAATGGTGATAAGATGCGATAGGATTAAGAAAAAGGTGGTAATGATTTTAGACTATCAAGATTGTTCTAAATTTTCTATTATAGTGTTTGTGATCTTTAAAATTTTGGTTTTGTAGGTCTTAGGCGTAGCTTGGGTTGTGTCAAAGATCAAGTATTAGGGATAGAATTTGAAGCTCAAGTTGTGGGATATTTGCATAAAATCTTAGGGAATGGAATGAAAGCTTAGGATGTGGGATAGGTAGTTTCAAAAAAGAAGCAAGTTAATAGTGTAGTGGTCCAAAATGAGGTGATGTGGTGATAGAGAAGGATAGGAAGGTTGTGCCTCAAAGGGGAACATACACATGATCGATTTTATAATTAATATCAACAAAAAGTGGGGAGATAGCCCTAGTTAATGCAAAACCAAGTAGAAGAAGATGGAGTGAAAATGAAATAGAAATGGATATGTAAATGGGGGCATGCATAGGGATGTGAATGTTATGGGGTGTTGTTAGGTGAGAAATTTGACAAAGGGGATTTGGGTGAGGTAGTGTTAATGTAGAGGAAGTAGAGGATGAAAATGAAATCACAATAATAGATGGGAGTATACTTGGGAAAATTATTGGTGTGGGTGGGGTAAAGAGATATTGGGGTTGCAAGGATGTGATGAGTGATGCATGATCTTAGGCAAGGGTCATTTCCTACCACATATGATGGTTTTTTATGAAATTTTCATCATGGTACTTGTCCAAGGCGTTATAAGAATTGGTTTTCACCATTGAACAATTTGTTTTCTCTTCACTATTTAAAAAAATTGATATATTTTTATTTTATCTAACTTCAAAAGGGTTTTGTGCAAGACTTAGGCATAGAAGAACTTAACATGTATGATATTCATGGGCTTGTCTAGCTTGTGGCCCTCTAGTTTGGCGATCTTGTATGCTTTTGATCTAAATTTTGAGATGATGATATATGGGCCCAACTAGTTTTTTCTAAACTTACTCTTCTCTCTTTCTCGAGTAGTATTATTCAAATTCTCCTTGAGAACAAGGTCACATACCATTAATTATCGAGTATAGATACATTTGTTGTAACTATGACATAAGTAATTTTGGTAAGCCTTGAGATGATTAAGAGTACTAAGACAGTGGTCATCAAGGAGTTCAAGCTCATGTAGGCATGCCACTCTATAGTTCTCTTTAGAAATGAGGTGATGCAAGGAAAGTCATAGTAATGGTAGCTCAATCTCTTGCTTTGATACCATAAATGAGGGAGTAGGGTACACAACCATTGGGAGTGTAGATACTAGTTTGGAAATCCCAAAGGGTAGGGTTTAATTGAAGGTTCCAGTCACAACCAAAATCATTGAATTTTTTCTTAAGTTTTTTAACAATGATTTCATTAGATTTTTTCACTTGGTCATTATCTTATGGGTAGTAGGAGGTGGTTAACTTATGATTAATATGGAATTAATCATAGAGGGTTTGTGCTTTATGGTTTTTGAAGGATTTTCATTATCAATGATAATAGAGTAAGGGATGCAAAAATAGCAGATGAGGTGGTTGAGGATAAATTTGGCTATTTGAGTTTTTTGTGGTGAAGGTGAGTGAAATTTTTTCACCCACTTGGTAAATTGCTTTGTGGTGGTGATGAATTTATGACCATTGGATGTCATGTTGTTGATCTTTCCAATAAGATTGAGTCACCATGTAGAAAAGGGCCATGGAGTGGTAATAGGTTGTAAAATTTATGCTAGAAATGTATCAGATCTCCATACTTATGGAAATCTAGATATTTTATTGATGTACCAACAAGAATTAGATTTTATGGTGGGCCTGTAGTATCTTATCTAAAGGAGCTCCTTGAATAGAATAATTCCATTAGTATGAGAATAATAAATAACATTATGATTTTTATGAGGTGCTAAGTTAGCCTCATCTATATTGAGACATCTTAGTAAGGTACCATCATAGCCCCTGATAGGTTCAGATAATAGCTTATTTTCTATTGTTTTTATACATATTTTGAGATACTTTTAGATATGCTTTCTAGGCAATGCTCATACATTATACTATCCTTTCATATCCATTATGCATACTTGAACCTAAAATGCAATGATGGAATTATGGTTATAATATATTAGTATTATATGGTTTATATAAAGATATGTATGGAATGTTGATGGAATGATATGATTTAATTATGATAGTTATCCTTGTGTACATGTTTTTCAAAATTAACTTGTTTGCAGTTAAAGAGGAACCATGATGCACAACAATTGCAAGATGAACCCATAGCAAAAGGAACGACTAGACATTGCAATAGGGGAGCTCCAGGTTAAGTTGAATGTGATGATTTTTGATTAAAGGAACTTGATGAAGGTTGAACATGGGATTATTATAACTAGTTAATAAACACTGAAGAAGAGGTCTCCTTCACTTATACGATTTTGACAAATGGAACATGTTTACATGCAATTCTGTTTTGATAGAGTTTTATTCCTATTAGGATTCCTTTTCCTTTTCAGTTATAGGTTGAATAAATCATTCTTAACTCTACGCTCTAAATATGTGGGACTGGAGTTAATGATTTCGGTTAAATAGTTGTTTTGGATAAGATTCCCTCAAGCTTGTATATAGCTGTTGGTTGAATCTCTAGGATAGTTTTTTTTTTAGTTTTATGTTATCATTTACTTTTAGTTCTTAACACATGAAATATTAAGGATGATTGAATACAATATGTGAAGGATCTTGTGTAATCTTCATGAATATACAATGAATGGAGTTTAATTTATGGGATGTGTAGAATCTGATTAATTAGATTTGGGTTTAGTTAAAGTGAGAACAACCACTTGAGCAGGCCACTCAAGGTACTATTCCTCACTTCATTTTCTAATTATTTATTTTTGTTTAATAGTTGTTATTAGTTTATTATTGTTTCATGAATCATATGCAAGTTAATTATAATTTCATATCTTGCTTATTGTTAATGAATTCTTATGAATATGCATGCAATAGTCAACCAGTAGTACTCTAGAGGATAGTTTAGTTGAGTCATTAGTTTTTATTATTTTTGAGTTATTACAACATCATTTCATTAGCAAAAGTTGAGTTATAGTCTAAGTTGTAGGTACTCGTAGCCATTAGTTTTGGTTATGTCTTTCATTTTTTTTTCCAATTCTATGAGTTTTTCAGCAAATAGAATGACCTGAGTAGGGTAGCTTAAGTAGTTTTGAGTCTTTGAAGGCATATATAATGTTGTACCATCATAATCTTACAAGCGTTGGGTCAAAAATTTAATGTAGTCTTGAGCAATGTTGAGTGGACTGTTCAGTCAGTTAAACCTCTGAATTGTGTATATTCTACCAAGTTTACAGTACATTAGCTTAGACTCTACAACCCCTATGATAGAGCATGCTACCAAGGAGGGTATAACAAGAGGTGTGTTAAATGATTATTTTTATTTCTTGGATAGTAGATTTGGTGGAATGGTGCGGTCTTGGAGGTAAGTGTAGATATCAACATACCATGGAGTGTTGGGACCAACAATTCACAAACCATGGGATGTAAGCATGGGTTTGTGAACACTATGGAATGTGTAAGAGGTAGGGTCCAGTTATATTATGACATATGTAAGAAGTGGGTTGGCTACACATGTGGGAAGATCATGCTCACAAATGTGTGAGAAAGGTAGTGGGCCTAGGCCACCTAAGAAAAAGGATGAGGTAGAGGCATGGGATGATTTCAAGCTTACATTCTTGAATGGTCACACATGTGTGAGCAAGGGAGTGGATTGAGGTGGCATGATCATAGAGCATGATGAGTGGGTGGGACACTTGTGGGTATTTTCCTGTATTATTGGTGAGTCTTATAAGTGACATATTATTTCCTAGCAAGAGGTTATGGGGGTTTTAAATTGGATGGGTGAGGGTTGTGGAGGAGATGATATTAGAGGGTGGGGTGTTTGTATGGAGTCCATGTCTGCTAGCATAGCTATACCAATATATGCACATGGTGGTCTATAGGAATGATAAGAGCTTGGGATGCAGGGTGACCTTGTTACAAGTATGGGCCTAGAAGCATATTATCATGCTATGGTTGATGGGTCTAGAATTATAGTATTTTTATTCTACATACTATACCATATTTTATCATTGTTTTAAAGAATTGGTATATTTAGTGTATTGATAAATATCTTTTTAACTAATGTAAGGATGGATCATGTATCTTGTAATACTTATTTTTGCATGTAATATTTGCATAAATGTTGAATGTCTCATCTTTTCTCTATGTACATGTGCATTTTTTATGGCTAACCAATGTAGGATTCAAGGATGAAGACCCCACAACTCTCTAGAGATAAGAATAATAACTGACTTTAGATCTAATCAATAACTTATAGCGACTCCAATCTTCTGATCAATAACTTTGGGATGAGTTACATAATTTTGTAACTGGTTCCCACCACTATGATGACACTACAACAATGAATTATCCCTAACTACAAAGTAAAACCCACTTCCCATTGCAAGCATAGTCAAAACCACTTCCAATCAAACCAAAATAAACTCTTTAATTAACTTGGGTTTCCATCAATACAAGTGTCATTGACACAAGCATGTATTTCACAATATTCCTAGATCTGAACCCTGATTTGAATTGAAACACTTATAGACTCAAGTTCCCAAAGCAAGATTTATGAGAATTTCCTAATCAACTATCTCTTTTCCAAGTTAGATATCTAGTTAGTTCCTAGATTGTATTTTAAATGAATAAAGACTCATTATATAATTGATATTATCTCTTTTATTAATGAGGTTCTTGTTTTGGCTTAGAATTAGAAGTTGGAAAACTATTACTGTAATTCACTTTTTTTGGGGCAAATAAGAATGCAAATAAGTAGAATATTCATCTAATTTGTTTCATAGTTCTCGATCCCTCGCGAAGGAGAGTTGAGCCCACTTACTAGACAAAGTTGGAATTTAGTGTTTTGAATCTTTCTAACTAATTGTTTTTAATTATTTGACTATTTGACTAGGATGATTTTTGTTGTATTTTAATATTAATTAGCATTATTCTCATTCTCTACTATTTGGTTTAGTCTACAAATGTCTAAAATCATAAAATTCCAAAAAATGACTTTCATTTAAGTATTCATTTTTGTTCAAATCAATTCACGTGTGTGTGCTTCATTCCATTCAACATTTATTTTTCAAGTGTGATAGAGTAAGGATTTATTTAGAACAAGTGTGATAGAGTAGGGATTTTTTTTTTGTAAATGTGATAGGATAAAAAATTAATTTTGTAATTGTGATACAGTAGGTAATAGATTTAACTTTGATTTCTACAAGTTCATTAAAATAGAAAGTTTGAATTAAATTGTATTAATAGATTGAAGATTCACCATAGTAAATTTTTTAGGTTAATTTAGCACCAAAGCAAGAATCCACCATTAAAAGCATCCAAATGAACCCCCAATAACTCTACCACAAATAGCTCTAGACACCTCCCTATTTAATAAAGTTAGATGATTGAGTTTTGACACTACAATGGACTCGTTAGTGGCCATTGGTAGTGAGGCATATAGTATGAGGATGAGCACACACACACACACACACATATGTATGTATGTATGTATGTATGTATATATATATATACATACATATACATACATATATATACATACATATATACATATACATACATACATATATATACACACACACATATATATATACATAAATACATATATATACATACGTACATATATATATACATATATATACATACATATATACATACATATATATATACATACATATATACATATATATATATACATACACATATATATATACATACATACATACATACATACATACATATATATATACATACATATACATACATATACATACATATATACATACATATATATATACATACATACACACATATATATACATACACATACATACATACATACATATATATATATATGTATGATATATATATATATATATACATACACATATATACATATATACATACATACATATACATACATACACATACATGCTATTATACATTACATACATATACATACATACATATGTATGTATGTATATATATATTGTATATATATATATACATACATATATATATACATACATATACATGTATGTATGTATATATATATGTATGTATGTATATGTATGTATGTATGTATGTATGTATGTATGTATGTATGTATGTATATATATGTGTATGTATATATGTATGTGTATGTATGTATGTATATGTATGTATTATATATACATACATATACATACATACATACATACATACATACATACATACATACATACATATGACAGACTAGAGGTAGGTGATTTATAAGATCAACCAAGTGAAGTGGAGGCCATGGAGGGAACATGAGGCTTAGCTAGATGATGATGAGAAACTGTCATGTGTACACACATCATGCTTCATAGTTGGGCATACATCACATATGGTGGAGCAATATTTGTAATACAAGGTGTTGAGATAGTTTAGCTTACCACAAGATAAACCATTGAGGGAGGTGATCTTTGCATGCGTGACTCAAGAGATAAGGCCATGGGGGATGCTTATAGATGATTTCGGGCTTGAGTGGCTTGGTTACAACTTCAAATAGTGCCATGGATTATGATTAGATGTAGCAACTGTAGGGTGACTCTTGACTACACAAAGTAGTGGGTGACACATTATCCAATGAGGTTAATATTGTTTTAGAGATAGTGGAGTAGTAGGTGGGGGGATGGAAGAGTTGTGATAGGTGGAGGGGTGGGGGTAGGTTTATTAGGGGTTAGGGTGAGGAAGGGATAGGAGGAGGAGAAGAGATGGAGGTGGATGAGGGCTAATACTAGAAGGAGGGGAAGGAGGAATTATAAATGTAGATCTAGGAGAGTGTTATCTAAGTTAGATACATGCTAGAGGGAGATAAATGAGTTCAAGGAAACAAACAATTAGGCCATGTAGGAGAGGGATTCATTGCAAGTGGAGAGACAAAGGTTGTAGGGGGAGTTGGATATGTAACTTGAGCTAGAGGAGACAATTTCTAGGTAGATAGAGATAGACTCCAAGTAGAATTAGATGCAATGAGGAGGGAGAGTGTTGCAACCCATGCTCAAGGAAACATAGGTGAAGGAGTTGGAGGGGAGGCCCAACTATGAGTAGAGAGGGATGTACTAGCTATTCAACTATATTAGGCTCAACAAGACTCATAGTATGTATGTATGTATGTATATATTGATTCTCTTGTGAGGCAACTAGCTAATCATCAAACCCTAGTTGGTTTGTGTTCAAATGTGGAGGCAAGGAAAAAATTGATCCTAGTTAATCTACTAGTTTTGGGTCTAGGATCACTTTTCTTACTCTACATTTTGGTGGACTCGACATATCAGGTACACTTGTAATTTTTTTATTTTTGTAGCATAAATTCTGGAAATGGATAGAAAAAATCTCAAGTTATTTGAATGTCTTGTTATTGATTCTAATAATTGTTGGAAGGTTATGTTACCTAGTAAAAAATGACATGCTATTTTTATTTCTATCTAGCATGATATTAAAGATTCTAAGAAGGCTTGTTTTAGATGGTTAATTTTGTTAGAGAAAGTTCCATACAAAATGAATCATGATGATGTTTATATTTGTAGTATATGTAGAATTTTGGAAACAACTAACCATATATTCTTTGACTGTTTTTAAGAAAAAGAAATTTGGAAATTATTTTGCAATGAAAAGTGATTTGGGATAAAAATGGAAATGTTAATTGGAAATATATTTTAATTAGTAATTATGGAAAAAAGCTAAATAAAGAATGGAAATAGTTTTCGGATTGCTTGTCAACTAAAATTATTTAGGACATTTAGAAGGTAAGGAATGAGGATAAATTCAAAGGTTGTAGAAGGACGCTTATTGAGTGTTCAAAAAGACTCACTATTTTCAATGTTGCTATGCAGGTGATTGTGACTATGTAATTATCAATGTTAAATTTTATGAAGTTATTGGGAGAGGGGGACATTCAAGGTGAAAAAAGAGGAGGTCAAATACAAACACTTGGCACCACAACCATGAGGACTTTGAAACTTTCTTGAAGGCTCAGAGAATTTCAAAAGATATCAACGAGGTGACAATGAGAAAAATAAAGAAGGAAAAAGAAACACATGGTGCTAGACTTCATGTGAATGAGGGGGACAATCCAATGATAGAAGAAGTCAAATCCAATGAGGATCTCTTAGAAAGAGAATCAGGATGGGATGATTTTGAAGATTGTATCCAAACCAAAAACTTCTAACCTTGAATAATAAGATACTCTGGTCGATATATATACTATACTTAGTATTAGAAGGATTTGCATAGAAAATAGTTATAATTTTGCATATGTTAAGCAATGTGAGAAAAATTTATATATAATGTAGTCTTATACATGATATAAAAATAGTAAATTTATAAAGTTGTATATGTTGTAGCAGCAAATTGATATACATATGCACTAAAAGATCTGAAAGAGATGTATAAAATGTGTTTTATTTATTAGTAATACAAAAAATAACTATATTAGGGCCAACCAGTCTACAATCAAGTCAACTTGACCTAATCAAAATTTTATGACATCATAAGAAAATGCGAAGAGTAAAGGTCAACCTAAATATTAAATTAATTGGAAGTGATATTAATAACATCATCCAACAATACATTTGTAATAATTTAAATCCATACATCAATTAAACTTGATCGAATGGGATGACAAGAACCTATAATTAACTAAACTAGAAGTTGTTCCTTGCTCAATATAATGTTATCAAATAATCTCAAACTTTAGATTTCGTGTTGTGAAAAGGTGGCATGATATGTGTGTGTTAGGTTGCAAACATATGTTGTCTTAAAAAAAATTGTGATGTTTGTGTTAGATCGACATAAAATGTGGGCATGGAATATGTATCATATAGTGCGGGTTTTTCTTTTTTTTTTGTATCCACAAAAGGTATCCATAAAATTGGTCCCACTAACTTCAACAACTCATTGAGTTCTATCCAATAGTGCAACAATTCTAAGTTGTCTGACATGCAACTTTGAAATATTGCACTAACCATTTGATCTTTTAGGTGAGATCGATGATTTCATGCATTGACAGATTTTATTGTGAAAATTTTCACAATGGGACCCACTCAAGCCAATTTATCAATAAATGACACAATACAAAAAAGGTGTTAGACTAACAACATTTAATTATTGTGTCTATCATTGATATTTGAGATGATCAATAGTGTAGGCTTGCGAATAATGCCATGAGTAAAAGAAGCCTTGTGAAGCCATTTTGAAAATCTTGCAATTTATACAAAATTTAAAATGTAACATAGGAAAACCATTTAATGAATATTTGACCCAAAAGAGAAAAAAAAATGGTTGGTTGGAGAAAATGAGAAAGAAGACAAAATGTTGATGTAACTATTGTTTTAAAAGGGAAAATGGAGAGTGAAGCTCTAGAGTAAATAATATAATCAAAATTCTATCATAAGATAATTAGGTGTTTGCAAAGCTCAAAATAGACATCTCATCATTGTTTACTCATAAAACACCTTATAGCCAACCAAGTTTCGCTCACTAAGGATATAGAATATTGTCAAAAAAAAATTGACTTGTATGTAAACATCAAGACAATTCCATCCTTATTAATCTAGTGAAAGAAAGCATGATACAACAAAATTTATAATTTTGACGAGGCATATAGTCAAAACATAATATATAACACATTTTAAACATGAATCTTAGATATATGGGATTTAGAATTATAGAGGACAAGGACATTAAGCACTAAAACACTATTTCCTAATCCCCCATTAAATTTCTTATATGTTCTATTGGATCCATCTTGCTAGAAATCACTAATAAAGCATTATTTTAATAATTTCATATGGTCAATATTTTAATCATATCTAATAATATATAAACTAAATGTGGCTAAAAATTTGTGAGGATTTAACCTACTTGATGGTACACCATCCATAAACATTTGAAAAAAATGGTGTATAGATCAAAATTTGTTGTATTTAGAATATAGACTAATTTTTATAGTAGTTTCACTTTTTCAATTTCATAATTACACTCAATTTCACATAAAATCAAAAGTAGTTTATTGGAAAAAAATAACAATAGACAATCAAGTACAATCCTCAACACATCATAATCTCACTCATCTAGTTTCCATTCATCCAAAACCCTACCTTTTGAGAAGCCTTCTTCAATATATTGCCATCCTATAATTTATTTTTTAACATTGATCTAGGGTTTAAAGTACACATCAAATATTTCATTTTTCAGTTTAAAAGAATTAAAATTATATTTTTTCACTTTATAAATCACCTAAAACACATGGAAAATATTCAAAATCAATCTTTCATACACAATCAATTACAACTCTTTCAATTACAAGATCCTAAACTCATTATTTATCTTAATTTTTATTTTTTGATATAATATTTTCATGATTGAGATCCTACCTCAATCACTTAGAAAATTGAATTAAATTGAAGAAGAAAAATACTTGAAATCACAAATCTTGAATTTCTAAAAAAATCAATTAGATTTTATCTTCTAACGTGTATATGTTCTTATTAGAATGTAAAAGCTTTCCCTAAAAGAAATCCTGTATCTTTTTTATAATAGTTCTCTTTTTTATCTTAAATTATTAATTATAAAATCTTAAAATAAGATAATAAAGAATTCCCTTAACACACTTTGCTTAAAAATAATTTTAATTTAAATTTCATACTTAATTTCAACTAAAATAATTAACTCACTTAAGTTCAAAGAGATTTTTTTTTTAATTCTAATTCATTAGATTTTACCAATTTTATTAATTCACTCATATGTATTTAAAACAATATAATAACAAACGACTTGTAAAGTTAATTAGAATTAATTTATCAATTTAATTTATATTTAATATTATAAATATTTTTTATTCAAAAATCCTAATTTTAAAACTTGAAAATCAAAACAATAATATTTTATTCCATATATCAAATGAGATTAAAACAATATAATAACAAACAATTTTATTCTATATTAATTCAATCATCTGTATTTAAAACAATATAATAACAAACAATTTATAAAGTTAATTAGAATTAATTTATCAATTTTATTTCTATTTAATATTAAAAATATTTTTTATTCTAAAATCCTAATTTTAAAACTTGAAAATCCTAATTTTAAAATGTTGTCTCTTCCCTTCATCTATGTCTTCTCAAAAAATATCTAATATAGAATATTAATTTTTCAAACTATTTAATTATAAAATCTATTCATAAGAAATTTTAGAATATATATATATATATATATAACTCAAAAAAATCAATTCTAAAGTAGCAAGGATGAAAGGTAAAATGAATCTACAATAATTCAAAATGTGAAAACTTAAACCTATTAAAAAGAGTAGCATGGCAAGCATATGGTAGAGCATCAATTCAAAGTTGCTTTCATGACAAAGCTTCACATTTCAAACAAGTAGATTTAAGAAGCAAAAGATCAAACCTCAATGCTATGATTGTTTCAACATTCTTCAATAATATTTAGAATACATTTAAACTTGAACAAGGAAATGATAAACTATGCATATCTTTTGGTAACAAAAAATCTCTCCCTAGGAGGTATGATACATAAAGTATATTAAATTTAAAAGAAAATGGTGAGGCTGAATTAGGAGAATGGGGTTGATAGCTGTCCTTTATATTATAAAAACTTAATCTCAATTTCTTCAACTCATATTTTGACATGTGGATGATGGCAAGGCCTAACTTATATTGTCGAGTTACTAGAGTGAGGTTGATAGTATGTATGATCATCCTCACTCACTATACCAACAAATTATAATCCATTTACCTAATATTTTTTCTATATTTAATACTCCTTATTTTAGACCTCATGACTAGTCTTAATAGTAAACTTGGAACTTGTGAATCCACCTTCCCCAAGAGTAGGTAATGTTAGTGTTCTTTTTTCTATTGAGGAACATTTAATTAAAAAATTATTTACCCATCAAAATCAAAGTGATCATAAAATGTCAATAAGTAAACAATTTATCGAGCATCTATACTCAAAAGCATCCAAGATGGTGTCAAAATTAAATTGACTTGATAACAATCATCCATGTTTGACTCAATTATGTGGACATAATCATCAAGGTGTGATAGGTCTAGTTGCTTAGGGGGAATTCAATCATTTTTATTCCAATCCTTAACCACTAGGACCTAAGAGGTGCATTTGCAAAAGAATTTCCTAAGGATACCTTTGTTAGAGAGACTCATATAAATGGGAATTTCCAAGGAAAACTTCAATTAGGAGGGATCTAAAGGAAATAGAGTAACAATACAAAAAATAAAGAATAATGATTTGTAGTTCATACACAACACAAATATGCAAAGCCCAAATTGTGTGTATATTATGAGGGGAAATTATCTATTATATAGAAAAATACAAAAGAGAAAACTAAATTAAAATAACACACTGTCTACATGCAAACTATTGACTAGCTATGATTTACAACACATGTAATCTAAACTTAACAATGCATGTAAATGATACGATGGAAATCATTCTTTCATCCTCCCCCATAATGACCATTAGAAAGAATTTGAATCAAAATTTAAATGTATGAAACCTACCATGAGATGGGGGTTTTATGAATGAATACGTTATTTGATCTTTTTTAGGATAATATAAAATCTTAACCAAACCTTTATAAACCAACTCTCTAATATAGTGTTGTTGAATCTTAATATGCTTAGTTTTACTATGAAACACTCCATATTCTTTGTCATCTATATAGTAATTTGGTTATCACAATGGAATATGATAGGTTCATGTTTTAATTGCATAATCTTTAATAATCTTCCCATCCCTATTATCTAGAAAGCTATGAAAGTGGTAACTTTATACTTAGCCTTTTGTTGTAAAAAGTGATACATTAGGTTGGTTTTTAGAAGTGATACATTAGGTTGTTTTGTAGACTTCCAAAAAAATATTGCAAACCCAAATCTAATAGTGTAACTAGAAGTAGACTTCTAATCATCTATAGATCCTTGTGAATTTGAATTTGTATATCCAATCAATATACTATCCTTTAAGTGCTAAAATTGGAGACCCTAACTCAATGTCAATATATTTAAAAATCCTCATAGCTATAACTCCAACAGATCTCCTTAGGTTATGACATGAACTTAGATACTAATCAATTGTCTACATAAAGTGAGGTTCATTGGATCTAATTCTTCTAAATTTGATAACTTAAGTCTAATTTCAACAAGTGTTGCAACTAGTTACAATCCATCATCTAAAATCCCTATAAAATATTAGAAAAATATATTTTTTCAAGATATTAATATTCATTTTGTCATACTCCCAAACTAGATCATTTCAGATTTTTCAATTATGGTTGCTCTAAACTCTAGAAATAGTGTTGAATTGTCCCTAGTGTAAATAAGATCATTTACATAAAAATAATACAAGAATATCACTGATGACATAGGTTCCTGATAAAAAGATTAGGATCCTGATAAAAAGATTAGGATCCAACTAACTTATTACGAAACCTTTATTGTAGGTATGAGTCAATTATAAAATACCATGCTCTTTTACCTCAAAAAGTCACCTTCAATTTGTTAACCTAGTGTTCTACCAAATAAAAGATATAAAACAGCAATACAAATAATAGAGTAATGATCTAAGAATCATACACAATGCAATATGCAAAGCCACAACTTCTATGCATATTATGAGGGGAAACCATTTTATTATATAGAAAATTACAGAAGAACAAACAGAATTAAAATACAAGAGTAAATTGAATCAGAATAAAATGCAATCTACATGCAAACTATTGACTAACTATGCTACAGTGCAGACAATATAAACTTAAGAATAGATGCAAACTATAGAATGGGCATTATTCTTAATGATCAAGTCTCCGGGACAGAACCACTATTTGCTATAGTCAAAAAAGATGTAACAGAAACAAAAAAGAGACAGACGAGTCTTATATAATTCATATTTCTGTGTGAGACATTAAGTTGCTGCGCAATATAATAAAGTAAAGATAACTTATTACTATATTTTCATCTCTTGTGTTTGTCTTCCATTCAGAAGTTTGGCTTTTTAAAAGCTCGACAATTACAACTATGTCAACAAAACGCATTGTTAATTACCACTTTAGATGGTTAAAGCTCAATAATTCTACAAGTCCAGAATTCTTTGAGTTCCATTTTGAATAAATCTTTGTATAGTTTCTTCCAATGTGGGAATTTTTATCCTGAATCTAGACTGTAGAGATATCCTCCATATTCGTCAATTTTCGGATGCCTCCATAGAAACCATCGAGCCCGCTGCCAACTTCGGGAGCCCTATTTCTTCTCATTTGAAATCTTCTCCACCTTGAGCCCATGGCATACTGCCTGAATTCAAGCCAGAACTTTTCTGCATCATAGCCCAATTAGAAGTCAGATAACTGAACAAAACAATCGTTGAATGGTTTTTAACTGGATTGAAATCAATGATTGACTGCAAGTACTTGAGCGTCTGAAAAGTACATAAACATCTTGATCAGATAAATCATGTAAAAAGTTAGTTTATGATGCCACGAAATACAGAAGAGTACCATCAAGATGGCAACTGCAGTCTTGATTTTCACTTCTACAATTATCTGCATGGCCAACTATTCCATACCACCACCCTGCACATTACATAAATATTCTGGCTCAGAAAAATACATCAAAGCATCTACTTCTAACAAGACACTAATGGGGATGTTTTAATAAGACAGCAAACCAACTCAGATCAATCTTGTACAGATTATGAGAGCACTAAAAGGGTTTGCTTCTACTAGTTGCTTAAATATCAGATGTCATTCGAAAGGTTTTGTTCTAAATTCAAATTTAATTCATGGACATTTGTACTAGTTGCTAGTCCATTTCTAATAAATATTACCACCTATTTCCAGACAAAATAAAATACCATAAGCATCGCTTCGACTCATTCTCCATTGGACTTCTATATGATCTCCAGGCCTCAGTTCCTCTGAAACATCTGGAATCCTGTCATAACAGGTGGCTTCCTAATGCGCTCCCATGATATCCCATCCTCAATGACCAGTGATGAATCGGGCCAGTACCTGTAGTCCATTATCAAGAAATCAATGAAAAGTCTGTCTGAAAGTACAAATGCTAGACCTGCTATAGGAAGTACAAATATTTTAGCAAACTACAAATATTGTGAGCTTAAAAATCCCATTCATAGAAGTCCAAACACTACAACTATGCTTATATAGCTTCCATTGGATTAAGAGTACAAAGTGACGTGGATTTGACACTAACTGTTTCCAAATCTTCGCCCCTGAGTAGAAGCTTGAGAAATTCAAAGAAATCAATGCAAGAAAGTGAGATATAAAATGGTTTATGATCTTTTCCATGTTCATTGAATTAACAACCTTTAAATATTCAATGCTAAGTGCAAAATGCAAACATCAAGTTTGTTTTAATTCATGCCTGCATCCTTTGGCTAGAAATTATAGTTGCCACTGTGTGTTATGCACTTGACAATTAGGCACCTATACCCCCATCACTAGCCACTTAACCGAACCCAATTTCAATTGGTAAGAAATCTAAAACTGTCTGGAGCTTCAAATTGAAAGACTAATTTCTTGAATGGATAGACACTTTGACTTTGACTGGAATTGGATTAGAACTAAATCAGAGACAAATGAAAGGAAAAAAAAACTGATACTCTTGTGTAAATGTAATCAAAATTTATCAGATTTTAATCCTAAATGTACCTATGGAATTCTAAGTATGTAATCAAAATTTATCAGATTTTAATTAAAAGAGGGCAAGGAGGAGTTTGGAGCTTCGGGGTACAGATATGGGGAGCGCAGCAGATATGTCATTCTGAATCATGCTTGGGAGTACATGAATAATGGTAAGTCTACACACACATAGATGTACACAACCCCACACACACACATCAGCATGTGCTATGTATGTGTATGTGAATTCAACAGACAATGGGGGTACATATATGGGGATGGGGTCTGTCACTGTATCTGAGTTTCCTGTTGAAATTAAAACAGAACAAACATCGCAGAGCATAAAATTGAGTCAATTCGAAAGCTAGATATAAGAGAAATAAGCTTGCATCTTTTACCTGGCACAGAAGGTGTCAGAAATCCGGTCATAATTTAGATCTGCATCATAGCATGATATTATAAAATCATGATCAGCTTCCTGGAAGACAAGAAAATGTCATTAGTGCAAAGCAAGGTCACCTTTAAAGCATCTAGAAAATCAGTATATCTGAAACACAGATTACCATTTCATAAAAAGCTAAACACTTCTATAAAATCTGAAATGCTTTTGATCAATAAAGGTTAATAAAACACGTACAAAAGGATCACAACAAGAAAAGCACACAGGAAGTACAAGATATGTATGACTTAGATGAATGATATGAAATTAAGAAATTAGAACACTTGAAAACTTTAGAAAACAGAAAAACTAATGTAGAAAATCAAATTGCCTCATGAAGTCTATCTGGCCGTGATCTAGAAGTGGGATGAAGCACTAATCAGGAACTATCTAGGTTCAAAATCCTGTGGATGATGGTTATGGCAGAAGAATCTGCTTCCATGTCGAGAGCTAGCTTCTCACTGGGGAGCAGAAGGCAATCATTACTGAGATTTTATATTATAAACATATCAGATGAATATCTCTGACCAAAATGCATTTTAATATGTATTAGACAACCTTCAGCCAGAGCAAAATGGAGCTTGTGATGGTTTCATACACAGTTAAAGCATAATGAAATGGGTCCATGAGCTATGACTATGAAGACAAATCATGAGAAATAGAAGATAAATCTGATCTTCAGGTGAGTTGTTCATTGGTGAGTTCGACAGGTTTTCATACAGTCCAACAAGATTGGCAGGTGAATATAATGCCATCTAAGTTATAATGCCATCTAAGTTATGTTAGGATTAGTACAAATAACAATGCTTTAGTGCATCCAATAACAAGTCTCATCCCTTTTAAAAATCTAGAAGAATGTAATATATCCCTTTAACAAATATACAGTCGCATGAGATTTCCTTTTTACATATTTCAAAGGGCCTAATGTTCATCACGACAAAACTCTAGCAAGTTGTACATCAGCCAAGGGACTACTTTCAAGAAGATTTCTAAGAAAAGAATGTAAGGAGACCTAATTTACTCTATTAATGAGTCAAAACACGCATTGAATGAGATCAATTAGGAAGTCTTTTAATTTTAAATGATGAAGAGCATCTTCATCGAATACTGTTAGAGTAATCATGCATTAGCTATTAATTAATTAATCTTTAATTAATTATTAGTCTAATTTATTCTCATGCACTTAAGTTAAACTTAGGAGTGCTTTATGCTTTCATCAATTGAGCTATTATTAGATCATTGTGTTATATTGCATGGGATGTTGACACTTGTCTTGATCTAATGCCTTCTTCATTTAGGGTTTTGCTCTTATAAGCACTCCACCCTCATTGTATTATGAATCTGGAGATTTACTCTCAAACTCTCAACCTTTGAGGACTTTCGTTTTTTTTGAAGACACTTGAGGTTCATTGTTGTAGCTTTTTCTTATTGAGGAATATTGTGTATATTGTTTGCAGATCTCTTGCATGGAAGGTGTCTTTTTTCATTGTTTAGTCATGTGGCTCGTGTTTTTCATAATTCTAACATGGTATCAGAGCATGGATTCAATGAACCCCTTCTCGATTTATGAGGTTTTTTTCTTCAACAAGGGTTACAAGCTTCAGATCTGGAATCCCCTTTGTTTTTTTTACAATTTTTGGAGATGGGTGTTTTTAAATGCATTTTGGTGCAAAAAGAACCTCATCGTTGGATTTAGAGCTGTTGAGAAAATCAGATTAGGCTTTTGTTTGGCTTGATTTGGACTCGTGAGGTCAGATCTACGAGGGTTTGAAGTAGTGGTTTTTTTCCAGATCCAAAGGGTGGTTGCATTTTCGGTGCATTTTTGCACAAAAAGGACCTCACCATTGGATTCAGGCAGCCGATTCCATGAATTTTGACTATAAATTTTCCCTATTTTGGCATCAGAAGCCTCTGAAGCAAAAACAAAATTATACAAGGGCCTGTACGACCCCTATACGAAATTTTTAGGCATGAGTTTCCAAAAAAGGAAAATTAAAAAAAAAGGTCAGCTTTTTTTGAGAAAATCAAAATTTCATAAAAGGCAATTTAAAAAAAAATGTAGGTATGAATTTTTTTATGGGGGGTGCATTTAAATTTTTTGTTTGGGGCGGCATATTTATGGTACTCGCAAGGTACCTACTATGACAGGCCCTGCAGGCCCCACTACTACCCACCACGAAACAAAAACCCCCAACAACCTTACATAACTTGCTTTCTTTTCTAGTCGTTTTCAAAAAAATTCATCCGACGGCTTCAATAACTTTTCTGGCTCTTGTGTTTTTTTTGACTATCGATGATTTTCTTGACCAGATGAATCTTTTAGGAATATTTTGGGGTTCACAACATATTTCAAGCAAACCTAGAATATTCCATCATCAATCTTCTACATGTAGAGGGCCGAATTTTTTCAGCGACAAGGAATATTCCCCTGGAATCAACGGTACAGACTATTGGACATGGCCCCTTCAAAACCCCTTTGTGCCCTAAAAGAGGTCTTTTTTTTCTTTTGGTTATAACTTGGGTGTACAATGTCATATTTTGGAAAACAAGATATTGTTAGAAAGCTGGTTCTACCAAATTTCTAGTGGTGTAGGTCTCATCACCTATTTTTGTTGTTAGTGGATTCTATAGCTTGTTGAAGTCAGAGGTGTTGTTTTTAGTCTTGAGCTCATAATTTTTGACATGTTTCTTAGAATTTTCACAATTCCAACAACGTTGGGATGGTCTCTCAGAGCTCTTCACAAGCATCCATGCACTTATTTCAGATTGCTTTTCAAGTACATTTTATTCATTTTTTTGTGTTTTCACACTTTGGTAAATTACTTGGATGTCTTAGCTCCTAGAAATTTGTTTGTGTGGGATGACTCGTTTTTGGCTATTCTACACGTATTTCCAGTATTTTGTCCTATTTGGGCATTGTAGAAATATTTTTCATGCACATTCTCTTTTGTAGACGCACTGAAATAAAGTGTTATTCTGGTGTATACTTTTTGGGGATTTTTTACATCTTGTTGTGCCTTTTGCATTCGCACTATGATATAAAGTGCCATGGGGGGTTGATGTTTGCCTTTGGTTTTCCATCACACCTTTTTCAAGTGAGTGTCCCTTCCACGATAGCAATGAATCCCAGTGATTCTTGCTTCATGGTATGTGCCTTAGTTTGCACACCCTTTTATTTGTAGGTTGTTTCTTCTACATGTGCTTCTTGGTTTCACACAGTTTCACTGTACTTGTCTTGGCTCTCCCTTTTAAGCATTATGGGCAGTTTCTACTGTTGGTGTTAATGCTTCTTTGGTTTCATGGTTTGGAGTGATCTACGTATCTAGTTATTGTTCTTATGTACTTTCAGATGCAACGCACATCAACAGTTGGTTACATGCATTTCAGTGAGATGGATCATTTACCATATGGACACTTGCATTCCTATTTTTTGGAGCTGACCTATTTTCATTTGATCATAGACTATTGGTACCTGCATTTTCAACTTGCATCTTACATGTTGAGTAGTGTCATTGTGGTCACTGATGCAATTTCATGTACCGTTTGGTTCTTTGAGTTCTAGATGTTTGCCTTTGTTTGCCATCTAATTCGAGTAGTGTTGTTGGGGGAACTCATGCAGATTACTCTCTTCTTAATCTTGACATTTGTATCTTCGAGTTCCAGATGTTTTTCCTTTGTTTTCCATCTGATTTGAGTAGTGTCATTGGGGGTACTCATGCAGATTCTTGTTATCTTGATCCTGATCATCATTTGTTTCACAAGAGGTTCTTCATTTCAGCACCATATCAACCATCGTTCAATAGTTGTCTATAGCTTCTTTGTGCTTCAACGATATTCTACATGTTCCTCTCTTTTTTGGGACTGTTTTGGTTGGAGGCTTCTTAGTCCTTCACCTTGATTTGGAGGCTTTTCAGTTCTTCATTCACCTTTCTCTCTTTTGGAGAGGAGTTTTCTCCCACAGTGGTTTTCTCCTTTTCTCCAGTTGTGAGAGATCTTTTGTTTGTACATGAGTACCTAACATGACCTTGTTTTTTGAGATCTATCATGCATTCTCCTTTTAATTTTTTTTAGCTACTCCCTAGGTACATCTTAAGGGGGGGCATTAGAGTAATCATGCATTAGCTAATAATTAATTTATTCTCATGCACTTAAGCTAAACTTATGAGTGTTTTTTATGTTTTTATTAGTTGAGCTATTATTAGATCATTATGTTTCATTGCATGAGATGTTGACACTTGTCATGATCTAATGTCTTTCTCATTTAGGGTTTTGCTCTTATAAGCACTCAACCCTCATTGTATTATCAATCTCGAGATTTACTCTCGAACTCTCAACCTTTGAGGACTTTTGTTTTCCTTGAAGATTCTTGAGGTTTATTATTGTAGCTTTTTCTTGTTGAGTAATATTGCATATATTGTTTGCAGATCTCTTGCATGGAAAGTGTCTTTGTTCATTGTTTGATCATGTGGTTCATATTTTTCAAAGATCTAACAAACACTTCTTCCATGCTCCATTGGTTTGATTTATGCTCAGTATTTTTAGGATTTTGTTTGATTTAAAAAAGCAATTTGTTCAACTGCTCTATTTTTGGTGGGAAATAAGGGAACTACAAGTAACTATTTTCTTATTTCGACTTAAAGAGTTAGTTTAGGTTTAAGACTTTGTGTTGCCACAGGTGATAGGGGATTGGATGTCTTTTGGTGGTTAATTAGAGATATCTTTTAGTGGAAAGTGAGAAATCTTATTGTCTTGCTTTAGGTGATAGGGGATTCAATGTATTTTGGTAGTTAGTTCAAGATAGTTTTTAGTGGTTTAAGGAAGATCTGAGAATTATTCCAGAAGGAAGCTAAATGGAATAAGGAAAAAGATGTGTTTTTTACCATGTTAATGATATTTTATCACTGTGTTTAAGTTTTCCTATCTAACTGCTCAAAAATTAACAAAAGATCTTGTTGTAGCTTCCTTGAATGTTTATTTGATTGCAAATGTCCCTTATTGTGTTTCAGTCTATAAAACTATTTTGAAATTGTTCATTTTCTGAGGCTAAATTGCTGAAACAAGTTATTTTTATATTTTTAACTTGCATGTTTAGAGGAACTAATCTACATCAGTTTGGCATTAGATAAAACCACAATAGTCCAAAAGGGAGCCAATGTGAATTGGGGAAGAAGAGGTAGGAGGAATGCAAGACCGAGAGGAAATATAGAGGATGAAGGTCACTTAGAAGGTTGAAGGCCCTTGAGGCTAATTTGCCTCATGGGGATTCTAAGGAAGAACAAGATCCCATGGAAAGGCTTATTGAAGCTATCGCCAAACAAAGAACTAGAGTAAAGGTTAAAGTCCTTGATTTTAAAGGTGAATTAAATCCATGTGTTCATGGGTTGGATTCAAGAGTTAGAGAAATACTATGAGATGGAAGGAATTGAGGAAACTGATTTACGAAGGGTCAAAACTGCAGTGTCAAAAATAAAGTCTCACACTGCTCTATGGTGGGAGAATCTCCAAAATGTTAATAGAAGACAAGCAAAAAGAGAAAATAAGAATGTGGCAAAAGATGCTAAAAAATTTGAAAGGTAAGTTAATGCCATTAGATTATTAGCAAATTTTTTTAAGGGATTTTCAAAATCTAAAGCAGGAGTTATCCATACCAACTTATATTGAAGAATTTTTGAAGTTGCAAATAGATGATCTGAGTATGCAACAATAAGATATATCAATAGGATTAGATTTTGACTCCAAGATGAACTACCTTGCTCAAAGTGAACACTATGGATAATGCATATAAGTTGGCCTTGAAAACAAAACAAAAATTGGATAGGTAGGCAAGGTCGCATGTAAGATGCTTGCTTAGGAAAGCAAAAACCAAAAGCATAAAATTCACTTTAAGACAACAGATCGCACCTTCAACAATTTGCACAACATAAAGATGTAGAATACCGGATCAAAAATTTCACCTGAGAAAAATAAATAGTAATTAAACTAACACGAAGTATTAGACTCAGTTCAAGCAGCCAAACGTAGGATTCTAGTAATGAGCTGAGAACAATCAAAATATGCCAATTATTGAGTAGATTACACATAAATTTTCAATAGCGATGCCAACTTCCATAAAGACAATCGATTTAGGATTTCATATGAATATTCATCGATAAACACGATTTCATACCATTTTCCCAGAATACAATGTGAATGCTCCATATGTCAAACCTGCAATGCTACTAGCTTGAGAACAACCCCATGTCTCTCTTGCTATACTCGAATAGGTCTGGAGAATGTTGTATGATGGCATCCAAAGTGTGCAAGATGATTGATGAACATAAGGAGCTCTCGAAAATGATGTGTGTATGGAAAGTACCCATGGATCTAAGAATGATTAGCTATTATGCTCGTGATGGAATTCTTACCAAGATTTACGCAATTATTGATCAAGGATCATCAATTTTTTGTGGAATATAGTGACATGGAGAATAAGGCGTTGTAGGAATTGTCATGGCTAGAGCTTGAGCTTGGCCACAAGGATCATTAACATCACTCCTCTGGATATCACCTAATTTTGTATGCCTCAAACATGTCCAAATTGTACCCCTGTAGAGGTTTTCATCCCTACAAGATGACTGGACGGTGTATTAATTCATGATGATCCTCCAAGGTGGAAGAGCCAACATAAATACCATTGCGGACCAACATGTCATCCAATAGATTAAATTGCAAATATTAACCTATAGCGCCAACGGGAAAGACGTCAGCCATAAAAAAATAAAAATTAAATGTTTTATTAATAATTTAAATTTATTATTTAATATTAAATATTTAATTATTATATTAATATATTTTAAATTAAGCATTAAAAAATGTATTTTTCCTAACTAGTAGGAGATAGGTCCCAATTGGGGACATGACAGTCCTCCTGTCCCAAAAATTGCTTTCCCTCAAGCAATTGCAAGCTTGTGTCCACAAATTCTGAGACAGCCAACAATTGATTCAAAGGATACAACATCTGTATCCCAAACCTCTATTGTTCATCTCTGATGTGAATATCAGCAAGCCAATATTTGTGTCATGATCCCACAAGAACAATGCAACAAATATGTCAAGTCTAGGATCCCATGTCATCGCACTATCACATTCTGCAGACACTAGGGGATGTATGTATCTCTTATGGATGTTCCACATAAGGCTAAGCAAAATCCAAAGACTGTTGTTCCAAATGAAAAACATAGACCAACTATCGAGCATCTCCTTAGTTCCTTCAACCACCTCCAACTTCTCCTTCATCATTGCTTCATGCTTAAGTGCAGTGTCTTCCTCAACCAACTCTCCTATACTCATCATGTGCAAACCAGGAATTTCCTTCTCAACAAACTTGTATCTTGGTGATGGCAACACAAGGGAAAACAACTGAGAGGGGGGTGAATCAATTGTCATATAATTTAAAACTTATTCAACTCATTAACATTATTCTATGATGTGATTAATAACCATGTAAGCATAAATCATCAATACATCAGTAACACACATAACACCAAGATTTTTTTTCGTGGAAACCCTGTTAGGGGAAAAACCACGGTGGAGGTTAGTCCACAAGATTATACCCTGTTAAAAGTATAAGAAATGAAAATATGGGGCATGCACTTGCATTCAGGCACACTACCTAGAGCTCACTACTCAATTACAATAGGGATAACTGCCCAAAGGAAGACACACTATCTTACAAAAAGAATTAGATTACATCCACAGGGATTTGAATTAATAGAATAGCATCTGCTAATGCCTAATCATAGTTCCAGTTAAGCACATGAACACTTCTTTACTCTTCTTCACTCTTCTTCACACTCTGCTTTGCCTTTGAATGATTTAGATCAATATTCACACACACACACAAAAGCACACTTTGGCATACACTCACACACCTCAATTCGAATAAACAATCACTCTTATATAACTGCAACAAGAAATTTCATCCCTACATGTTGGCTTCAACAAAATAATAAAATGAATATAAACTATTGGCACAAAATACTAAAGATTATTAATGTGAATCAACCAAGGTCGGCCACAACTTAGTGAAGACCCAAATCAACATCTCCAATGCGAAAAAACTTCAATTAATCACTCCTAGAAGATCCGCAACATGCTACAACCACCATGTCGGCCAAGAACAAGAAAAACATGAACACGCAAGAGAAAATTGCCAACCACAAGCAAAATGATCAATGCAGATGTGCAACAAATATAGAGCATGATCTAGAAGCATCCACAAACATCGTGAATCACCAAAGAAGCATCCACGACAATTGAACTAATTGAAATCCTATCATCTTCAATCAAGAACACAAACTGAAGCAACAAAAAAAATTGTTAGAATATAAATCTTCATGTGGATCTCTAAAACTTGAAGCGGATAAACTAGATACACTCAGCAACAAACCCTTTAGTCCACAACCTCTGATCATCAATGTACAAAACTTTATGACATACTAAACTTCAGTTCACCACTGATAACCTGCAACTCATCTCATTACAATTTTCTCAATATCCTCGACATATATAGCTTCTAATGAATTAATGCTAATAGTGTTGACATCAATGACAACCACATATCAGGAACACAACCACAATATCCAACAATCTCCCCCTTTGGCATTGATAGCAACACATGATGTGAAAAACACCATCAACACAACTAACTCTTGATACTTACTCCCCCTTAGGTTCTGACTCATTTTCTCTTTCACATGATCTTCTCCCCTCAAGGCTCTTCTTCCCCAGAAATTTTTTCACATGGTCTTCTCCCCCTTTGACATCAATGACAAATATTTCTTCTATACAAGCTCCAAACCACATATTTGAACATTTGAACATCTGACTACTCCCCCTGAGTAGCAACCACCACAACATCAATCCGAAACAAGATATGACAATGAATTGCATAGACTGATGCAATGTAATGCATCCTTATTTATGATTAGGAGGGGTAATCACCCCTAAATTACTTATTACATACTCAAAATTATCCTTAGGAAACATCTTGGTAAAGATGTTTGCAATTTTCTCCTTAGTAGGCACATACTCCAGTCTGACTTCCTTTTCACTTACCTTTTCTCTCAAAAAGTGAAACTTAATAGATATATACTTTGTCTTTGAATGCAGCACCAGATTCTTAGATATGTTAATATCACTTGAATTATCATAGAATATAGCAATAGGCTCATTATACACAACTCCGATATCCTTCAACACCTACTTCATCCATAAGACTTGAGTACAATTGTTCGCAACAACAATGTATTTGACCTCTACAATAGATAGGGAAATGGCATTCTACTTCTTACTTAACCATGAAATCAACTTCTTACCCAAGAAAAATGCTCCACCACTAGTACTTTTCCTGTCATTTACATCTCCTACCCAATCAACATCAATAAAGGCACTCAAAGTAATATCATCATCTTTAGGATACCATAGGCCAAAGTCAATTATCCCCTTCAAGTATCTAAAAAGTCTCTTCACAACAGTCAAATGAGATTCCTTTGGATCAGCTTGAAATCTTACAACAATACATACAACATTCATGATATCAGACCTAGTTTGAGTTAAATATAACAATCCACTAGTCATTGATCTGTATCTAGTCTGATTTGCCTTCGAAGAATCATCTTCTATTGTCAACTTGCATCCAATCACCATGGGTGTATTGACTGGCTTTGAATCTTCCATACCGAACTTCTTTAACAATTCCTTCACATACTTGGACTGAGATATAAAAATCCCCTTGTCTAATTGAGTAATTTTTAATCCCAAAAATATTTTCATCTCACCAATCATTAACATTTCAAATTCACTCTTCATCTCATTAGCAAACTTCATGCACAAACCCTCATCTCCTCCAAAAATGATATCATCAACAAAGACTTCAACAATCAAATCTTTATTACCATTCTTGAAATATAGATTACTATCAACAGTACCTTTGTTAAATCCAAGCTTCAGCAAATACTTGTCTAATCTAGCATACCATGCTCTAGGGGCTTGTTTGAGTCCATACAATGCTTTCTTCAACTGACACACCATATATCCCTTATTAGTCAACTTAAATTTGTTAGGTTGCTCAACATACACCTCTTCTTCCAATTCACCATTTAGAAAAGCTGACTTGGCATCCATTTGATAAACCTTGTAGTTCTTGTAATGCTCAACATAGGCAAGAAATAATCTTACAAATTCAATTCTATAAATAAGGGAAAAAGCATCTTCAAAATCAATTCCTTCCATCTGTGAATATCCTTTGCATACCATTCTTGCTTTGTTTCTAACCACTTCTCCTTGCTCATTCAATTTGTTTCTAAAGAACCATTTAGTTCCAATGACATTCTTATCCTTAGGTCTGGGAACAAGAATGCATGTATCATTCTTCTCAATCTGTTTTAGTTCCTCTTTCATTGCTTCAACCCAGTGCTCATCTCTACATGTTTCATTCACACTAGTAGGCTCAGTCTTTGAGATCAAGCAGTATTCTTCTGCAATCTTTCTCCTAGTCTAGACACCTTTGTTCTTATCACCTATAATATGATCTTTTGAATGATTCAATCTTACATACCTCAGAGTCTTCTTAAGTTGTTCTTCAACATCAGGCTCTTGTGTTCTCTCTTCTACAACTTCACTGGTTTCTTATTCTTCTTGATTTTCTTGATCCACCAAAATGATTTGTACTTGATTTGTAGTCTGAACTTGCTTTCTTTTATTTGTACTAATTTTTTGATCATCAGAATCATATCCACAGGTTCTGGATGGTGTACCTAAGTCTTCATCAACCTTGAAATTTGCACTTTCAACCATTTTCCTCAATCTTTTATTGTAACACCGGTAGGCCTTTCTATTAGTAGAATAACCCAAAGAGATACCTTCATCACTCCTAGCATCAAACTTTCCTATGTTTTCATCTCTCTTAATATAACATTTGCTTCCAGATATCTTGAAATATTTAATAGTAGGATTTTGACCGGTCCATAGCTCAAAAGGGGTCTTAATAGTATCACCTTTGATTTGTACCTAGTTGAGTGTGTACATAGCAGTACTCACAACTTCTCTCCAGTAGATATGAGGGACATTTCCTTCCCACATCATAGTTCTAGCAGCATCTTCAATTGCTTTGCTCTTCTTTTCCACAACTCTATTTTGCTGAGGGGTCCAAGGTGCAGATAATTGTCTCTTTATTCCATGTTCTTCACAAAAAGAATTAAATTCACCGGAAGTGAATTCACCACCATTATCTGATCTTAGAAATTTAATCTTCAGATCTGTCTCAGTCTCAGCCATGGCCTTAAAGGTCTTGAACTTTTCTAGTGCTTCAAATTTCTCCCTTAATAAAGTAACCCACACCATTCTTGAATAATCATCAATGAGTAACATGAAATACATGTAACCTTGTAAACTTCTGACCTTAGAGGGACCACAAAGATCAGTATGCACAAGTTCCAACAATTCATTTGAACAATGTTGTTTGCTTCGAAATGAAAATCTAGTTTTCTTTCCTAATTGACATTCCTTGCATATGGCATTAGTAGGTTTCACCAACTTAGGTATATCTCTCACAACCTTAGTAGAACTTATCTTGACAATATTATCAAAGTTAACATGACACATTCTCCTATGCCATAACCAACTTTCATCAACTTGAGCAATCAAGCAACTTTTACTAACAAAACTCAAGTGAAAGATATTACCTTTTGTTTTTGCACTTGATGCAATTACATTTTCGAAACTCAGTATTCTGCACTTTCAATCCTTGAACTGAAAATTGTATCCCTTATCAACCATCTGACCAACACTTAAAAGATTATGCTTCAAGCTTTCCACATACAAGTCATCATTAGTATTGTGCTTACCATCAAGAGAAATGCATCCTCTGCCACGAATCACACCAGCTATATTATCACCAAATCTCACAGCACCACCATCATACTTTTCCAAGCTCACAAACTTACTTTTATCTCTTGTCATATGTAAACTATTGATTTTCGAGTCACTATGGACAACTCTAGCTCTTCTAGGGTTTTTCACCTAAAAGGAGAGAGATAGGACCCAAAAATGCAAGGGGTTAATTCAAATTATGTATTGAGGAATGTTTTCTAAGCTAAATGAAATTAACTAAATGCAATTGACTGATCTAAATGAATGAATTTGAATACAAAAGTGAAATTAAAGCTATGTTTGAAAACACATTGTGTAATGCAATAATGAACTAAATGAAGAAAATATGCAGAACATAAAGGAAAGGGATGAATCTAAGTGCACCTGGAGACTTGATGAAGAATCTAGAATGTTGTGGAAGCTGTTTGAATTCACTAATTTTTAACAATGGGACTCATTCGCCCAAGGTGGCGAATTAGTCCTCCTCCTGGTAAAATAGTGTCAGAAATTGGTTTCTAATAGTCGGGATTCAGAATCTGACAAAACTTAAATTTTCAGTCCTAAGGTGGGACTCATTCACCACTAATGGTGAATCAGTCCTCTCCATTTTTTTTGGAAACTCAAGAGACAAATCTGCAACACCAAATCTAGAAATATCTGCTTGTCGGGTTGCCGAAGTCAATTATGCAGGAAACAAACAGAAAACCTTCTTCAAGCTTGAAATAGACTTGATTTGACTTGAAACACCTAGTTGACTTTGCTTTCCACTTTTCAACACATAAATACTTGATAAATATGCATATCTAAGTTTGCAAACACACATGCAAGAGGGAAAAATGGTTGAGGGTTAGCAATAGGGATTTGCCTTGGTCAAACCCCACTTTAGTAATCAAACCCTTGATGAAATAATGAAATGTAAAGGAATGATAAACTAACAACATACAAATACTATCAACTTACCAAACCCTTGATATTTGCAAGTCTGAAGTAATGACAATGGATGCTTCAAAGTGCTTGAATATTACTTGAATTGATGTTGTAATATGCTTGAATGCTTGAGATTGCTTGAATGAATGATAAGATTGTAGGAGATGTTAGGAGATGTAAAATGAGATTAAAAATTCCTATTTATACAATCTTGTGTCATAGTTTCCCATTCATACCTCATCATAGGCCGACATCAAGTGATTTTTAATAAACTCCCCAAAAAAAATTTAAAATATTTTGAATTTGGGGCCAAGGGGGACTCATTCGCCACCCATGGAAAATGGGTGCCACCTAGGACCTAAAAACAAGTGTCAAGAATTAAGTTGCATTTAATGTTGTTTGTTAAGATAATATCCAAAAATACACTTAATTAAAGCATATGAGGGCATAAAAGGGTCAAATAAGTGATAAGAAGAGATAAATAGTGAAGTTGTGCTTAGGAAAGCATGAAATCTTGTTACAAGACTTTACAACACTTCAAAATCGGACTTGATGATGTGTAAAAAGGTGATTTTTAAGTGAATTGTAATGAATAGGGTCTAGAAGAATGTAGAAATGTCTCACAACACTTCAAAACACCTTCACAAGACATCATTATTTGAATTTTAGTACCTAAATATGCATGTTCAAGCCATGTTGCAACATAAAATCAAAGAAAAATATATCAAATACCATGAAACAAGACCTAAAAGGCCATGAAAATGACAAGGGGCCATTTTTCTATGGCACAATATGATGTGAACATCCACTATCAATCACCCATTGTTCTTTCTCTTCAACTTGAGCAGCTAGGGCTTTCTCCACATTTGTACAAGTAGTAGATTCAGTAGATACAAGATTGTTTCCCTTGATAGCAATAAATACCCATTCATCATCACTTCTATTTCCTTTATCAGATTCATCATTTGTCACACCTTCATCAGCAGCATAGTAACACTTCTTTTGAAATCTAGGCTTCCAGTATGTCTTGGTTTAGGAGTTATTTTTAGAAACCTTGATGCAAAATGACCTATCTTATTGCAAGAAAAAAATTTAAGAGGCAATTTTCCTTCATACTTACCATTTCCTCTCGGTACTCTTTTGAAAATAAGTGCTTCCAACTCTTCCAATTCTCTTTCTTCTTCAATCTGTCTGATTTCATCCTCATACTTGAATGTCTTTCTAGATGAACTCTCACCCAGATCATATTTGTGTCCATCTCTTTGGAAAGTAGTAGCCTTAAATGCAGATTCAACCTTAGGAAGGGCATCACCAAATTCACTCAACTCAAAAATAGTAAGCTTACCAACCAACATGTCTTTGATTACATTTGCTACAGTCTAGAGCTCTTCAATAGCACTAGATTTTACTTTGAAAGAATCAGGAAAGGATCTAATCACTTTAGCAACAATCTCTTATTTGTATATCTGTCCACTAGCACATCTGATACCACACACAAGTTCATTCACTCTTTGCATAAAAATAGTAATGTTCTCATCATCACCCATTCTCAACTTTTCATATTTTCCTTTCAGACTTTGCAACTTAGCAATCTTCATATTAGTATCACCTTCACACAAAGTTTCCAAGTTTTTCCAGATCTCATAAGCAATTTTTAGATCCATAACATTTGTCATCTCAAAATCAGTCAAGGCACTCAACAAGGCTTCCTTAGCCTGGATATTATACTCATCATCTCTAATATTAGAAGTATTAGTAGGACCATTCTGAGAAATAACATACCTATTACATGTAATGTTCCAAAAGGGTTCACCAATGCATCTCAAATGACACTCGATTTGAGTCTTCCATAGAGAATAATTTGTTCCATAAAATCTTGAACTATCCTTCTTGTAAGTCGCCATCCCAAATCACCTCAAGCTATTAAACTTCTTCCAAGGAACTTGCTCTGATACCAATTGTTGGAAACACAAGGGCAGACAACTAAGAGGGGTGGGGGGGTGAATCAATTGTCACAGAATTTAAAACTTATTCAACTCATTAACCTTATTCTATGATATGATTAATAACCCTGAAAGCATAAATCATCAACATATGAATAACACACATAACACCAATATTTTTTTTGTGGAAACCTTGTTAGGGAAAAACCATAGTGGAGGTCAGTCCATAAGATTATACCTTGTTAAAAGTATAAGAAATGAAAATATGGGGAATGCACTTACATTCAAGCACACTGCCTAGAGCCCACTGCTCAATTACAATAGGGCTAATCGTCCAAAGGAAGACACACTATCTTATAGAAAGAATCGGATTACATCTGTAGGGATTTGAACTGATAGAATAGCATTTGCTAATGCCTGATCATAGTTTCGGTTAAGCGCGTGAACACTTCTTTACTCTTCTTCACTCTTCTTCACACTCTGCTCTACCTTCGAATGATTTAGATCAATATTTCCACACACAGAAGCACACTTTGGAATAAACTTGCACACCTCAATTTGAATAAACAATCGCTCTTATATATCCGCAACAAGAAATTTCATCCCTACATGTCAGCTTAAACAAAATAATAAAATGAATATAAATTGTCAGCCCAAAATACCAAAGATTATTAAGGCAAATCAACCAAGGTTGGCCACAACTTATTGAAGATCCAAATCAACATCTCGAATGTGAAAAAACTTCAATTAATTAGTCCTCGAAGATCCACTCCATGCTACAACCACCATGTCAACCAAGAATGAGAAAAACATGAACACACAAGAGAAAATCACCAACCACGAGCACAATGATCAATGAGGACATGCAACAAATATATAGCACGATCTAGAAGCATCCACAAACATCATGAATCACTAGAGAAGCATCCACAAAAATTGAACTAACCGAAATTGCATCATCTTCAATCAGGAACACAAACTGAAGCAACAAAAAGACTATCAGAATATAAATTTTCATAACTCAATCAAATCTTCATTTAGATCTTTGAAACTTGACATGGATAAACTAGATACTCTCAGCAACAAACCCTTTAGTCCACAACCTCTGATCATCAACGTACAAAAATTTCTGACATACTGAACATCACTTCACCACTGACAACTTGCAACTCATCTCATTACAATTTTCTCGATATCCTCAACATATACAACTTCTAATGAATTAATGCTAATAGTGTTGACATCAATGACAACCAAATATCAACAACACAACCACAATATCCAACACTTGGAGCAAAGGAACTCAAATGTTTCTTGATCAACCATTTTGGAGTTTCCTTCTCTTATTTCAATTACAATCTTCATCATCCCCATGTCATTAGTGCTTTCATGATAAACTTGCGATTTCTCCTCATCAGGGTCAATCCTAAATGCATCATTCTTCACCCTAGTGGAACCAATAACATCATCACATGGTTCAATTACTTTCATACCTGAATCTTGACTAGCTACTTCTTGGATATCAATTGAAACTAGTGACGCCTCAACAAATGGATTCTTTTCTACCTTTGCTTCCTTGGTTTTTGGTTGGTACACCCCATCATTAGGAGTTAACAGGCAGTCTTCACCTCCGACTTGCTTATAGGGTTCCTCTTGTTCTTGTTATGTGAAGACTTATGGTTTTGGTTTTTCTTCCTATTTTATGACTTCCTCCTCAGCAATTCTTGTATCTCCTTGTTTCAAGAATGATTCTTCTGGGCTCCAACCCTTTAATCTCTTCCTTAGTAGTTTCTAAAAATTTTCTTTCTTCTTTCACCTTATGTAGCCATATAGTCCTCTTTTGTGGGGGTAGTGGCACTCAAGTGCCTTCAAGTACACATCAAGGGGAACACAAACCTTTACATGATCCCACAAACTTTGGTATTGGTACAAAATTTTGTCAGCTTTAGATGCGTACTCTTTTATTTTTTTTGTACCTTTAGCAATAGCTCTTGAATAGGGTCTATGTCCTCTACCCTAGGTAATAATTTAGGTCACCAATCCATCCTCCTTTACTCTGATCCAATGTCGATCTGTATATGCAAGATAGACCTACAGGCTAGCAAGATCGAGGCTCTAATAGCACTATAAGGTGCTTGCTCAAGAAAGTAAAATTGAAAGCATAAAATTCACTTTAAGACAACAAATCATACCTTCAACAATTTGCATAGCATAAGGATATAGAACACCAAATCAAAAATTTTACATTGAGAAACATAAATAGTAATTAAACTAACACAAAGTATTAGACTCAGTTCAAGCAGCGAAACCTAGAATTCAACTATAATAAACCAAGAACTGGTAATGCTAAGAACAAATCAAAATATGCCAATTATTGAGTCAATTACATAGAAATTTCCAATAGTGATGCCAACTTCTAGAATTACAATCGACTAAGGATTTCATATTAATATCCATCAATAAACACAACTTCATATCATCTACCCAACTTTTGATGTGAATGCTCTGTATGTCCAAACTATCATGCTACTAGCCTGAGAACACACCTGTGTTGCTCCTGCCACACTCAAGATGTTTGGAGAATGTTGTTTGATGGCATCCTAACGTGTGTGGGACAATTGATGACCTGAAGGAACTCCTAAAAATGATGTCGTGTGTCTAGAAACTTCCCATGGATCTGAGAATGATTAGGTTCCATGCTCACGATGGAAGTCTTACCATGATCTACACAATTATTGATCAAGGACCATTGTTATTTCATGAAATCTGGTGACCTGAAGAATAAGGCATTGTAGGAATCGTCGTGGCCAGAGCCTGATCTCGACCACAAGGATTGTTGATACCACTCCACTAGATATCACCTAATTTTGTATGCCTCAAACCTGACCAAATCACACCCCTATAGAGGTTTTCATCCTTACAAGATGACTGGACTGTGTCTTCATTTATGATGATCCTCCAAGGTGGAAGACCCAACATAAATACCATTGCCAACCAATGTGTCGGCCCAAAGATTAAATTGCAAATATTAACCTATAGCACCAACAAGAAAGACGTCGACCATAAATAAATAAAATTAAATGCTATTAATAATAATTTAAATTTATTATTTAATATTAAATATTTAATTATTATATTAATATTATTTTAAATTAGCATTAAAAAATGCTTTTTTCCACCCAATAGGAGATAGGTCCCAATCGGGGACATGACAGTCCTCCCATCCCAGAAATTGCTTGCTCTCAATAAATTGCAAGCTTGTGTCCATGAATTTCAAGACAACCAACCAATGATGAAGGATATGGTATCTATATCCAAAACCTCTATTGCTCATCTTTGATGTGAATATCAACAAGCCAATACTTGTGTCATGATCCCACTGGAACAATGTAGCAAAAATGTCAATTCTTGGATCCCATGTCATCGTACTATCACGTTCCACGGATGCAAGGGGATGGATGTATCTCTTATGGATGTTCCACAAAAGGCTAAGCAAAATCCAAAGGTTGATGTTCCAAATAAAAAAATTGAATAGCTATCGAGCATCTCCTTAGTTCCTTCAACCACCTCCAACTTCTCCTTCCTTATCGCTTCATGCTTAAGTGCAGTGTCTTCCTCAATCAACTCTCCTAGACTCATCATGTCAAAACCACAAATTTCCTTCTCAACAAACTCGTTAATCTTGGAGCAAAAGAACTCAAATGTTTCTTGTTCAACCTTTATGGAGTTTCCTTCTCTTAAGTATTTTAGTTATAATCTTCATCATCCACATGTCATTATCATGAAATTTCTCCTCATGAGGGTCAATCTTGAATGCATCATTTTTCACCCTAGTGGAACCAATAACATCATCACATGGTTCAATTACTTCCATACCTGAAGCTTGACTAGTTACTTCTTGGATATCACTTGAAACTAGTGACGCCTCAACAAATGGAGTCTTTTCTACCTTTTCTTTCTTGGTTTTCAATTGGTGTACCCCATCATTAGGAGTCAACGGGAAGTCTTCATCTTCGACTTGCTTATAGGGTTCCTCTTGTTCTTGTTTTGTGATGACTTGTGGTTTCATTTTTTCTTCCTATTCTATGACTTCCTCCTCAACAATTCTTGTTTCTCCTTGTTTCAAGAATGATTCTACACTCAAGTGACTTCAAGTACACATCAAAGGGAACACAAGCCTTTGCATGATCGTACAAACTTTGGTATTGGTCCAAAATTTTGGGGCTTCAAGCGTATACTCTTTTATCTTTTTTCGTGCCTTTAGCAATAGCTCTTGAACAGAGCCTATGTCCTCTACACTTGGTAAGAATTTAGGTCGACAATTCATATTCCTTTACTCTGATCTAATGTCTATATGTATACACAAGATAGACCTGTAAGATGGCAGGATTGAGGCTCTGATACCACTATAAGATGCTTGCTCAAGAAAGTAAAATGGAAAGCATAAAATTCACTTTAAGACAACATATCATACCTTCAACAATTTACATAGCATAAGGATGTAAAACACCCAATCAAAAATTTTGCACTCAAAAATAGAAATAGTAATTTAACTAATGCAGAGCATTAGAGTTAGTTCAAGAAACTAAACAAAAAATTTAACTATAATAAACCAAGCACTAGTAATGCTGAGAACAAATTAGAATATGCAAATTATTGAGTCAATCACACAGAAATTTCCAACAGTGATGCCAACTTCTAGAATGACAATCGAATCATGATTTCATATGAATATTCATTGATGAACATGGCTTCATATCATCTACCCAAAATCTGAGGTGAATGATCAGTAGGTCCAAATTATCACGCTACTAACCTGAGAACACCCTTGTGTCACTCTTGCCACACTCGAGAGGTTTAGAGAATGTTTTTTGATGGCATCCAAAGTGTGCGGGATGATTGATGACCTGAAGGCACTCCTAAAAATGATGTCATGTGTCTAGAAACTACCCACATATCTGAGAATGATTAGCTTCTATGCTTGTGTTGGAAGTCAGATTACCAAGATTTACGCAATTATTGATCAAGGACAATCACTATTTCATGGAATTTGGTGACTTGAAGAACAAGGCGTTGTAGGAACAGTTGTGTCCATAGCTTGAGCTTGGCCACAAGGATCATTGATATCACTCCTCTAGATATCACCTAATTTTGAATTCCTCAAACTTGACCAAAACGTGCCCCTATAGAGGTTTTCTTCCCTACAAGATGACTAGACTATGCCTTCATTCATGATGATCCTCCAAGGTGGAAGACCCAACATAAATACCATTGCCAACCAACATGTCGACCAACAAATTAAATTGCAAATATTAACCTTTAGCACCAACAGGAAAGATGTCAGCCATAAAGAAATTAAATTAAATGTTATTATTAATAATATAAATTTATTACTTAATATTCAATATTTAATTATTACATTAATATTATTTTAAAGTTGTATTAAAAAATGCTTTTTCCCACACAATAGGAGATAGGTCCCAATTGGGGACATGATAGTCCTCCCGTCCCAAAAAACACTTTCCCTCAAGAAATTGCAAGCTCATTTCCATGAATGCTGAGACGAACAATAATTGATGAAGGATATGGCATATGTATCCCAAACCTCAACTACTCATCTCTAATGTGAATATCGACAAGCCAATACTTATGTCATGATTCCATAGGAATAGTGTAGAAAACATGTCAATTTGTGGATCCCATGTCATCACGTTCCACAGACACTAGGGGATGGATGTATCTCTTATGGATGTTCCACTCAAGGCTGAAAAAAATCCAAAGGTTGTTACAAATCATAAAATTAGAACAGTTATCAAGCATCTCCTTAGTGCCTTCAACCACCTCCAACTTTTCCTTCCTCGTTACTTCATGCTTAAGTGTAGTGTTTTCCTCAATCAACTCTACTAGACTCGTCATCTACAAACCAGGAATTTCCTTCTCAACAAACTCGTTAATCTTGGAGCAAAGGAACGCAAAGGTTTCTTGATCAACCATTTTGGAGTTTCCTTCTCTTATTTCAATTACAATATTCATCATCCATATGTCATTAGTGCTTTCATGATAAACATGCAATTTCTCCTCATGAGGGTAATCTTGAACACATCATTCTTCACCCTAGTGTCCAACCAATAACATTATCACAAGGTTCAATTACTTCCATACTTGAAGCTTGACTAGCTGCTTCTTGGATATCACGTGAAACTAGTGATGCCTTAACAAATGGAGTCTTTTCTACCTTTGCTTCCTCAATTTTTGCTTGATACACCCCATCATTAGGAGTCAACAAGAAGTCTTCATCTTTGACTTGCTTATAGGGTTCCTCTTGTTCTTGTTATGTGACAACTTGTGGTTTCAGATTTTCTTCCTATTCTATAGGGTATCTCCTTGTTTCAAGAATGATTGTTCTAGTTTTGATCCTTTAATCTGTTCCTTGGTAGTTTCTGAAACTTCTTTCTTCTTTCACCTTATGTAGTCATATAGTCCTCTTTTGTAGCTTGGGTAGTGGCACTCAAGTGCCTTCAAGTACACATCAAGGGGAACACAAACCTTTGCATGATCAGACAAACTTTGGTATTGGTCCAAAATTTTGGGGGCTTTAGATACATACTCTTCTATCTTTTCTCATGCCTTTAGCAATAGCTCTTGAACAAGGTCTATGTCCTCTACCCTAGGTAAGAATTTAGGTTGCCAATCCATCCTCCTTTACTCTAATCTGATGTTGATCTATAAATGCAAGATAGACCCATAGGTTAGAAAGATCAAGGATATGATACCATTGTAAGATGCTTGCTTAAGAAAGTAAAATTGAAAGCATAAAATTCACTTTAAGAAAATAGATCATACCTTTAGTAATTTGCACAGTATAAGGACGTAGAACACTAGATCAAAAATTTTGCATTGAGAAACTGAAATAGTAATTAAACTAACACCAAGTATTAGACTCAATTGAAACAACCAAACCCAGAATTCAATTGTAATAAAACAAGCACTCATAATGCTGAGAATAATCAAAATATGCATATTATTGAGTTGATTACATATAAATTTCCGACAGTGATGCCAACTTCCAAAATGACAGTTGATTTGAGATTTCATATGAATATTCATTGATAAACATGGCTTCATGCCATTTGCCTGAAATCTGATATGAATGCTCTATATGTCCAACCTGTCATGCTACTAGCCTAAGAACACCCCACTGACACTCTTGCCACACTTGATAGGTTTGGAGAATGTTGTTTGATGGAATCCAAAGTGTGAGAAACGATTGACAACCTTAAGGTGCTCCCGAAAATGATGTCTTGTGTTTGGAAACTGCCCGTGGATCTAAGAATGATTAGTTGCTATGCTCATGCTGGAAGTCTTACAAAGATCTACACAATTATTGATAAAGGACCATTGCTATTTCATGGAAACTAGTGACCTGAAGAATAAGGCGGTGTAGAAGTAGTTGTGGCCTGAGCCATAGCTCGGCCACAAGGACCGTTGATATCACTCCTCTGGATATCACCTAATTTCGTATGCCTCAAACCTAAAAAAATCACGCCCTTGTAGAGGTTTTCAACTGTACAAGATGATTGCACTGTTTCTTCATTTGTGATGATCCTCCAAGGTGGAAGACCCAACATAAATACCATTGCCAACCAACACGTCAACCAACATATTAAATTGAAAATATTAACCTATAGCAACAATAGGAAAGACATCAAACAAAAAGAAATTAAATTTAAATGTTATTATTAATAATTTAAATTTATTATTTAATATTAAATATTTAATTATTATATTAATATTATTTTAAATTAGCATTAAAAAATGCTTTTTCTTTCCCAATTTGAGATAGGTCCCAATCAGGGACATAATAGTCCTCCCATCCCAAAAATTTCTTTCCCTCAAGCAATTGTAAGCTTGTGTCCATGGATCCTGAGACGACCAACAATTGATGAAGGATATGGCATTTGTATCCCAAAATTCTATTGCTCATCTTTGATGTGAATATTAGTAAGCCAATACTTGTGTCATGATCCCACAAGAACAATGCAACAAACATGTCAATTCCTAGATCCCATGTCATCGCACTATCACGTTCCGTGGACACTAGAAGATGGATGTATGACTTATGGATGTTCCACACAAGGCTAAGAAAAATCCAAAGACTATTGTTCCAAATCAGAAAATCAAAACAACTATTGAGCATCTCCTTAGTGCCTTCAACCAGCTCCAACTTCTTCTTCCTCATTGCTTCATGCTTAAGTGCAATGTCTTACTCAATCAACTCTCCTAGACTCATCATGTGCAAACCAAGAATTTCCTTCTCAACGATCTCTTTAATCTTGGAGAAAAGGAACTCAAATATTTCTTGATCAACCTTTATGGAGTTTCCTTCTCTTATTTTAGTTACAATCTCCATCATCCCCATGTCATTAGTGCTTTCATGATAAACATGCAATTTATCCTCATGAGGTTAAATCTTGAACGCATCATTCTTCACCCTAGTGGAACCAATAACATCATCAAATGGTTAAATTAATTCCATACCTAACACTTGATTGGATGCTTCTTGGATATCACTTGAAACTAGTGATGCCTCAACAAATGGAGTCTTTTCTACCTTTGCTTCCTCGGTTTTCGGTTGGTACACCCCATCATTAGAAGTCAATAGGCAGTCGTCATCTTCAACTTGCTTATAGGGTTCCTCTTGTTCTTGTTTTGTGATGACTTGTGGTTTCGGTTTTTCTTCATGTTTTGTGAATTCCTCCTCTGCAATTCCTATATCTCCTTGTTTCAAGAATGATTCTTCTGGCTCCTTCCCTTTAATCTCTTCCTTGGTAGTTTCTAAAACTTCTTCTTTCTTTTTTCGCCTTATGTAGTCATATAGTCCTCTTTTGTGGGGCTAGTGGCACTTAGGTGCCTTCAAGTACACATCAAGGAGAAAACAAGTCTTTGCATGATTTGACAAACTTTGGTATTGGTCCAAAACTTTGGGGGCTTTAGACGTGTACTCTTCTTGCTTTTATTGTTCCTTTAGCAATAGCTCTTGAACAAGGTCTATGTCCTCTACCTGGGTAAGAATTTAGGTTGCCAATCCATCCTCCTTTACTCTGATCCAATGTCGATCAGTATGCACAAGATAGACCCATAGGCTGGCAGGATCGAGGCTCTAATACCACTGTAAGATGCTTGCTCGGGAAAGTAAAACCAAAAGCATAAAATTCACTTTAAGACAATAGATCAAACCTTCAACAATTTGCACAGCATAAGGACATAGAACACCAGATCAAAAACATCACACTAAGAAATAGAAATAGTAATTAAACTAACACGAAGTATTAGACTCAGTTCAAGCAAACAAACCCATAATTCAACTATAATAAACCAAGCACTAGTAATGTTGAGAACAATCAGAATATGCCAATTATTGAGTCGATTATACAAAAAAATTTGACAGTGATGCCAACTTCCAGAATGATAGTCAACCCAATATTTCATATGAATATTCATCAATAAACACGACTTCATACCATTTCACTAAATTCAATGCGAAAGCTATATATGTCCAACCTGTTATGTGTCTATCCTGAGAACATCCCCGCGTCACTCTTGCCACACTTGATAGGTCTGAAGAATGTTGTCTAATGGCATCCAAAGTGTGTAGGATGATTTATGACCTAAAGGAACTCCCAAAAATGATTTCATGTGTCTGGAAACAACCCACAAATCTAAGAATGATTAGTTGCTATGTTCGTACTGAAAGTCTTACCAAGATCTATGCAATTATTTCAAACAAGGACCATCGCTATTTTGTGGAATCTGGTGACTTGAAGAATAAGGCGTTGTAGGAATAGTTGTGGCTAGAGCCTGAGTTCAGCCACGAGGATCATTGATATCACTCCTTTGGATATCGCCTAATTTTGTATGCCTCAAACCTGACCAAATCGTACCCCTGTAAAGGTTTTCTTCCCTTCCCTACAATATGACTAGGTTGTGTCTTCATTCATGATGATCCTCCAAGGTGTAAGACCCAACATAAATACCATTTCCAACCAACATGTTGGCCAATAGATTAAATTGAAAATATTAACCTTTAGCGCCAACAAGAAAGATGTTGGCCAAAAATAAATTAAATGTAAATGTTATTATTAATAATTTAAATTTATTATTTAATATTAAATATTTAATTATTATATTAATATTATTTTAAATTAGCATTAAAAAAATGTTTTCTCCTGCCCAGTAGGAGATAGGTCCCAATCGAGGACATGACAGTCCTCCCATCCTAGAAATTGCTTTCCCTCAAGCAATTGCAAGCTCGTGTCCATGAATGCCAAGACAACCAACAATTGATGAAGGATATGGCATCTGTATCACAAACCTCTACTACAAATGTCTACTGTGAATATTAGGAAGCCAATACTTGTGTCATGATCCCATAGGAACAGTGTAGCAAACATGTCAATTCCTAGATCCCATGTCATCACACTATCACGTTCCACGGACACTAGGGGATGGATGTATCACTTATGGATGTTCCATGCAAGGCTGAGCAAAATCCGAAGACTGCTATTCCAAATTAGAAAATCAAAATAGCTATCGAGCATCTCCTTAGTGCCTTTAACCACCCCCAACTTCTCCTTCCTCATTGCTTCATGCTTAAGTGCAATGTCTTCCTCAATCAACTCTCCTAGACTCATCATATGAAAATCATGAATTTCCTTCTCAATGAACTCGTCAATCTTGGAGAAAATTAACTTAAATGTTTCTTGATCAACCTTTATGGAATTTCCTTCTCTTATTTCAATTACAATCTTCATCATCCCCATGTCATTAGTGCTTTCATGATGAACATGCAATTTCTCCTCACGAGGGTCAATCTTGAACGCATCATTCTTCACACTAGTGGAACCAATAACATCATCATATGATTCAATTACTTCCATACCTGAAGCTTGATTGGATGCTGCTTGGATATCACTTGAAACTAGTGACGCTTCAACAAATGGAGTCTCTTCTACCTTTGCTTCCTCGATTTTCGGTTGGAACATCCCATCATTAGGATTCAACAAGAAGTTTTCATTTTCGACTTGCTTATAGGGTTCCTCTTGTTCTTGTTTTATGATGACTTGTGGTTTCATTTTTCCTTCCTATTCTATGACTTCCTCCTCAACAATTCCTACATCTCCTTATTTCAAGAATGATTCTATTGGCTCCAACCCTTTGATCTCTTCCTTGGCAGTTTCTGAAACTTCTTCTTTCTTCTTTTTCCTTATGTCTAGTCATATAGTCCTCTTTTTTAGGGGTAGTGGCACTCAAGTGCCTTCAAGTACACATCAAGGGGAACACAAGTCTTTGCATGATCTGAAAAACTTTGGTATTGGTCCAAAATTTTGGAGGCTTTAAACACGTACTCTTCTAGCTTTTTTCATGCCTTTAGCAAGAGTGCTTGAATAGGGTCTATGTCCTCTATCTTGGGTAAGAATTTAGGTCACCAATCCATCCTCCTTTACTCTGATCCAATGTCAATCTGTATGCACAAGATAGAAATGTAGGCTGGTAGGATCAAGGCTCTAATACCATTGTAAGATGCTTGCGTAGGAAAGTAAAACTGGAAGCATAAAATTCACTTTAAGACAACAGATCATACCTTCAACAATTTGCACAACATAAGGATGTAGAACACCATATCAAAAAAAATTTATTGAGAAACAAAAATAGTAATTAAACTAATGCAAAGTATTAGACTCAGTTCAAGCAGCCTAGAATCCAATGTGAATGCTCCATATGTCCAAACTATCATGCTACTAGCCTAAGAACACCCCTATGTGCTCCTGCCACACTCGATAGGTATGGAGAATGTTGTCTGATGGCATCCAAAGTGTGTGGGATGATTGATGACCTAAAGGTGATCCCAAAAATGACATCACATGTCTAGAAACTGCCCACAAATCTATAAAAGATTAGTTGTTATGCTCATGTTGGAAGTCTTACCAAGATCTGCACAATTATTGATCAAGGACCATCACTATTTTGTGGAATCTGGCAACTTGAAGAATAAGGTGTTGTAGGAACAGTCGTGGCCAAAGCCTGAGCTCAACCACGAGGATCATTGATATTGTTAGATTCTACGAGAAGTGAGAACCGAGCTAGGATATGATTTTGGTCATAGATCACATGCAACTTCACTCAACAGATGATCAAAGATCAAAATAGCGGAATGAAGAGAAATCTAAAATGAGAGAAAAATAGAGACAAGGCAAGAGAAAATATAGACTCTCACTCTCACTGAGCAATCACCAAACTAGCCGAACTAGTGAAGGTGAGAAGAGAGTGATCAATATATAGAAAAATAAGGGAAAATACATACAAGAGGTGCATTAACTCCTACTACCCATAAAAGGTGGGAGGTTATCACCTACTTGGTAAATGAGAAAACATGTGGAATAACCTCCTTAGGTGAAGACAAAGAGGTGGCACATAAAGCCAAAAGAGGGTGAGAAACCCAACTACCCCATATCCTACCTAGGTAAAAATAGAATAGTGGTTATGAGAGGTGGCACAAGTCAAAAGAGGATGTGTAACTCAACTACCCATGTGTGGGGAGAGAGTGACACATGTAGACGATGTATTTCGACATGTGTCCTCATATTAACCACTCCTAATAAACCTAAGCAAGCTTAAATAATATGTGTAGGAAAAAATAAAAAAGCTACACTAACAGATATCAGTCCTCTGGATATCGCCTAATTCCATATGCCTCAAACGTGACCAAATCGCACCCCTGTAGAGGTTTTTGTCCCTACAAGATGACTAGACTTTGTCTTCATTCGTGATGATCCTCCAAGGTGGAAGACCCAACATAAATGCCATTTCCAACCAACATGTCAACCAACAAGTTAAATTATAAATATTAACCTTTAGCGTCAACAAGAAAGACATCAACTATAAAGAAATTAAATTTAAATGTTATTATTAATAATTTAAATTTAATATTTAATATTAAATATTAAATTATTATATTAATATTATTTTAAATTAGCATTAAAAAATGCTTTTTCCCACCCAACAAGAGATAAGTCCCAATCAGGGACATGACATGGCAACCAAAGGGGTACCAACAACTTGAGTAGAGGAAGAGGAAGTTCCTCAAACCTACCAAATGAAGAACAGAAAGAGTAATTTGTTAAGCCAAGTTTTCAAGGAAGGGAAGGCATCAAAGGTAGAGGATGAGGGTGACAATTTTCTAAAGTTGGAAGCCTTTGAGGTGTTTTTATATGTAGTGAATACCATAGGGCTATAGATTGTAATGTCCCATGCTAAATTTAGGAAAATAATTTAATAGACTTTAAAATATTTAAATGAGAAACATACAAACCCTAAACCGCTTCAATATCAACCTACAAAATTAACTTGGAAATATGTAAGGAAAGGAACAAACATTAAAATCCCTAAATTATATTAAGGTTTCCTAGCAGATCTCATGACTCGTTATTAAGATTTGGCATTCATTATTTAACTCTAAAGTAGGAAACACCAACCTAATATGTTCAACTCTAGTGAAACCAGAAGTTTTGCATTACATTCACATGAATAACAATAAACCTACATGTTTCCTCTCCATTATTGCAATTATAAAGAATACTCAGATCTCAAACCAGACCCACAATGGAAGATAAACAAAGAATAGGATTTCTATTAAGCAAGCCTAAGATTCCCTTACAAAATACTGTTATCACAACTGAAACATATTACAGATGACATTTACAACAATAACAAATACTGAGTATAATGGAGCTCTAGTTATAGACTACATCTCAAAATAAATTGTATGATATTAAAATGTGTACAAGGCTTACATTCATGACAACTAAAAATATAATGCAGAATCACTATCACCATTAGTGGCCACCATGAAAGCTCGATGCAACCTCTATGTAAGTCTTCCCTATCAACTTAAGGGATTTCATCCTCCAACACAAGACTCCATGGAGTTTTCATCCCTCGACCACCTCAGATTAGTGGGTTTTTGTCTGCAGATTTGGATGCTAGAACAAGTGCTCACAGTGATCTCATATTAGAGTTTGTGTTGGTTTGTTCAAAGATGCCCTCCTCTATCTGTCTCTGCAATCTTAAGATGTCTAGATTGAGTGCTAAAAATCACACAACGGTCTCCATTTTGGGTTCGATACACAAGAATGGCTTCTTGTACTCATACATCATTGTTTTTTTATCGCTTCAAGTCAGCCATGGTATCCTATTGTGCAGAAATGTGCTTGGAAGGTTTGGATGAGAGTCCCCTAAAACCTACAATTGTCCTTAGCAAGCATGGCGAAGAGCCCCTTTGGGTTTGAAATGCTATCTATTGCATTAATGGAAATCGTTGGCTCCCTTGTAGTGTGCCCTACTAGATGTCCATGCAATTTAGTTTTAATTATATTGAGATTAATGTCAATAGCAAGTGGAAGCCCATGGGGAGTTGCATCAGTCTTATGTGCATTAATGGTATTCTTAATATGCAGGGTGGTAGGTAGAGATGAGTGATAAAAATGGCAAGAACACTTACGTTTGAAAGTTGAGGTTAGCAATGAGAGATGGTTGTTGGCAAAACTCTGAAGTTCTGATATGGGGAGAAGTTGAAGAGAAAGATAGTTGAAGGCATGGAAGTAAAGGGAAGTCTAACATCCCGATGGGGATAGAGAGAAAAGTGGACTTGAGAAGGGAGGCATGCTAGAATGGGTCACTTCGCCACTTCAACCACTTACAAAAGCTCATGAGCTTTCCTATGCCTTCACACTCAAAATTCATGCTTGACTTAGGCTAACACTTGGGAGATGAAGGAGAAGGATCACATGCAAAATAGGACCATAGAAAGTGTGAGAATCAAGAATTGGGCATTTCAGTCCATTGCATGAGTCACCTAAAAAAGAGACATGGCATAGACTACCCTAAGAGCCCAAAAGGGTGATGGTGGCCCAAGAAGAAGAAGACGAAGAACCCATAACAAATGAAGTTGATGCATAGATAGGAGAGAACTTGCTAAGGAGAACCTTGATATTTGAAGACAAAGAACCCCTAAAGTTGATTGGAAGAGGAAAAGTGTGTTTTAGACAAAATGTAAAGACAAAGTGTGCACGGGGACTAGAGATGGAGGATCTACTAATAATCTAGTAAGTACTAAAATGGTGTGAAAATTTTGGCTTGCTTGCAATTCAAAATTAAATCCTTATAAGATTTCTTGGTTGAACAAGGATCTAATGGGCTTATAAATCAATCTTGTCTTGTGGACTTAAAAAATGGCCCTTAGGAAGACAAGGTGTTATATGATGTAGTGCCAATGATGCTTGTCATTTACTATTAGATAGTCTTGACAATATAAGAAGAATGTAGTTCACTATGGTAGAGAAAACACTTGTGAGACATAGCATGAGGAAAAATCCATATCTTGAAGCCTTTTAAAAGAGAAGAATCAACCAAAATAGCAGCTCTATCCTTGTTTATAATGGTTTGGAAAGAACTTTTTAAAGAGTCAAATGGTGAGATTTGCTATCTGATACACCCCAAGAACAATCCCATTAAAGGTGCTAAAATTGTTACAACAATATTCAGATTTGACACCATTTGACCTACCAGCTGTTTTGCCTCCTTCAAGATGCATTACTCATCCAATTGATCTAATTCTAGGTGCCAAACTTCCAAATCAGGCTGCTTATAGGTTGACTCCTCTAGAAAATGAGGAACTGAGGAGACAAATTAAATTATTGGAAAAGAAATTTGGTAGGGAAAGTATGAGCCTATGTCAAACCTACTCTACTCTCTCCCAAGAAAGGAGGGAAATGGAGATTATATATAAATTCTAGACCCATTAGTAAAATCACTATGAAATATTGATATCCACTACCAAGAATGGATGACTTGCAGGATTGCTTACAAGGTGCCAAGATCTTCTCCTAGATTTACGTCAAAAGTGGAGACCATTAGACTCAAGTTCATGAAGGTGATGAGTTGAAGACTACCTTCAAATCCAAGGATGGTTTATTTGAGTGGTGATGCCATTTGATTTGTCCAATGCTCCAACTACCTTCATGTGAACAATGAATTAGACATTTAAATTGCACATTTAAAAATTTATCATTGTTTATCTTGATGATATCTTGACTTTTAGTATAAAATATGAAGGAGCATGTAGAACATTTGAGAGTGGTATTTGACATACTTAGAGTAGAAAGGTTGTTTATCATTCCTAAAGAGAGTGAATTTTGCAAGGATAGTTTGGTATTCTTGAGTAGTGTTATTTCAGCAAATGGATTTAGCATGGATCCAAAAAAAGTTAAGGCGATTCTTAAATGGCCTACTCCTCAAAGTGTCAAAAAAGGTGAAAAGCTCCCATGGGTGTTCTATCCCGAGGATTTTCCTTACTGCTCTTATTAGTCTCAATAGGATGTTTTTAAAATTTAGATCTGCACACTACACTAACAGTGATATAACAACAAATTGACAGTTCACTTCAACTTTCACAATCAAGATAGTTAGAAACTACAGCTCAGAGATACCACACTCAACTGGAAATAATCAATAGATAACAGTTTCAAATCTGATTCTTAAACAATAAAGTAGGGTCTGAAATGAGTACATGGAATTAATTGCTGATGATGATATTACAATGATGGGGTATATCCAATGACCTAATCTGCATTAATCCCTTAGATTTTGAGCTACACTCACTTGTTGGAGGATGTTTGGACACACAAGGATGTTGTCACCCAATGAGATCTAGATTTTCCTTCACCAACACACTCTACAGTGAGAAATTGAGGCATGAAACCCTCAATTGTTGCCAACCAGATTGCATATATCTTGTGCAAGGAATGAACTCTCTACCATTGCACCTCCTAGGGTAATCTTAGCTGTGATTCCCCTTCCAGTCTTGTGTTTATACCTAAAATTTGTGTGCATACCCAATATGACTCTATAGATGTTCTAATCAAGTGTTGTTTGCCACTATATGAAAGTTTACTGCATGACCAGGGCTTCCAAACTTGCGACATCCTAAGATAGGGGAGCTTGCATGTCATGCCTTCCTCGAATATAGTTCAAACTAATGAATCAGTGGTTAGGTTGCCCAAGGGTTCCAACACAATCCAACAATAGGTATTGTTGTAGCAATTAGACAATGATGCCGCCCTACAAGATCTAATTGTTGTATCCAATAGCTTCTCATCCCTAAGTAAAATCTACTCACAAACACCAACCCTACTGAACACCTACAATCTGGGACAGGATGACACCTTGGTGAAGGGAAAATGTGATGATCAGGATTTGAAACTACCTTCCCCTAATTCTCTAGATGCAAAGTTTCATCGTAGATGCTCCAGTCCTACATATGATATAGGATGAATAGATTATTAAGTTGCAGAATGCAAAATGATATTAAGGGATGGTTAGGTTTTTTGTCCAACCTCCTTACACCCCAGGGTTTTCATCCTATAGGTGCTACCAACTATAAAATTTGTTCAAACCTCTTCATGCCCACCAAAAGACCTCCAAATGTCTGTAAATAGGTGCTTCTAGGATAGGGCACATGGGCCCAACAAAGCCGCCTAAATTTGAAATTTAAAATTTTGATTTTAATATATTTATTTTATATTTTAATATGTATTAATTAATATATATACATAGTGAGCGATTAAAAACCCTTTAATAAATAATGCACTAGGGTTGGCCTTATGAGGTATGAGACATGACAATGGGTTGGTGAACTTTTATAAGAGATTCATTAGGAATCTCAATGGTATAAGTGGACCCTTGATTTATTGCACAAGAGGGAAAGCTTTTACTTGGACAAAGGCAACTGATGTGAGTTTTGAAAAGCTCAAAAGAAAAGTTATAGAAGCTCCAATTCTTGCTATACCAAACTTTGAGAAACTTTTTACAATTAAGTGTGATGCTTCAAGGGTAGCTATTAAAGGAGTATTAGGCCAAGAAGGTAAACCTATGGCCTTTTTCAGAAATAAGTCAAATGAAACTAAGAAGAAGTATACCACTTAAGATAAGGAATTCTATGTTGTTGTGATACAAGCCTTAAAATATTGGAGGCATTATCTTCTATATAGGGAATTCTTTTTCATGATTAACACTCAAGCCTTGAAGTACCTAAGTTTCTAGGGTAAGCTGTCCCACAAACATGCCAAATTGGCTTTAATTTTGTAGGCATATAGAATTTTTGTGTAGCATAGGAGTAATAAAACCAATGTAGTGGCTGGTGCCTTAAGTAGACAGCATCATTTGTTGGTTCTAATGAGTAATAAGTTGATTGGATTTGAAGAAACAAAAGGTGAATATGCAAATGATTCATTGTTTAGCAATAGTTATGCAATTCTAATTGGTCAAGATCATGTAGGTATGCATTCATTTGAAGACTTTTTATTAGTACATGGCTTCTTGTTTAAGGGATCTCAACTTTGCATTCCCCTTAGATTGAGCAGAGAAAATATTATGAGAGAGATGCACTCAAATGTGTTGGGCAGACAATTTGGAAGATACAAGACTTTTGGATTAGTGAGTGAAAAATTCTTTTGGCATAATATGAGAAGAGATGTGAATAGGTTTTTTTGTTACTTGTAGGGTGTGCCAAACAGCAACAGGAGGACAACAAAATAGAAGCCCATATATGGCCTTACCTGTGCCAAAGGAACCATGGACTGATATTTCCATGGATTTTGCCTTGGGCCTGCCACAAACCCAAAGAGGTCATGATTCAGTGTTTGTAATGGTGGACAAAATTTCTAAAATGGCTCATTTCATACCCCATAAGAAGATGAATGATGCAAGTCAAGTGGCACATTTGTCCTTGAGGGAAGTACTGCAATTACATGGTATTCCAGAAATCACCAGTGACAAGGACACCAAATTCTTAAGTCGCTTTTGGAGAGTCTTGGGGAAAAAGTTGGACAGCAGGCTGCAGTTCAGTTCAATGTATCACTCCCAAACCAAGGTGGTGAATTTAAGCAATCTATCGCAGTGCCCCGCGGGTAACAATCCTCAACAAGGGATTTGGCAATACCCCAAACTGAATTTGCCTGTAATTCTGGTACAAATAGGACTAGAAGTAAGTCTGCATTTCAAAATTGTGTATAGTTCAAATCCTAAAGGAGTTGTCTGCTTTTCAAATTGTGTATGGTTCAAATCCTAAAGGAGTTGTAGAATTAGTTCATTTTCCCAGAAACCCACATATCAGCCAAGATGCTACAGATTTTGTAGAGAATATTTGAGAGGCACATCAATAGGTTAGACAGTTATTGTAATCAATGAATGGACAATATAAGAAAAATGCTGACTTGCATAGGATTAAAAAAGTCTTCAATAGGGAAAGAGTCATGGTACATTTGTACAAGGAGAGGTATCCCCAAAGTGCCTTCAACAAGTTAAAGCCCAAGAAAATCAGGCCTTACAAATTAAAGATATCAAGTTTCCACAATCCATATCGTAAAGTTGCATTGCTTCTGGTTTCGATTATATCAAATTTTTTAACATCAACAATTCGGATCACACTCTGTGATCCATCATCATGATGAAAGAGAGCAAGAGGAGAAAACCAGAAGCAATACAACTTTACAGAGTGGATCACAAAGTGGATCAATGTTTTTCCTCTTGCTCTCTTTCATCCTGTTGATGGATCACAGAGTGGATGAAAGAGAGCAAGAGGAGAAAAACCAGAAACAATACAACTTTACAGAGTGGATCAATGCTTCTCCTCTTGCTCTCTTTCATCAGGATGAAAGAGAGCAAGAGGAGAAAAACCAGAAGCAATACAACTTTACAGAGTGGATCAATGTTTCTCCTCTTGCTCTCTTTCATCCTGATGATGGATCACAGAGTGTGATCCAAAATGTTGATGCTAAAAAGTTTGATACAATCAAAAACAGAAGCAATACAACTTTACAGCCCTTACAAAATTATGAAGAAGATAAATGAGAATGCTTACCTGACTGATCTGCCTGGGGACTTGGATAGCAGTCCTGTTTTAGTGTCACTTACCTTCATTCACGCTTAGCTGAGACAAATGATGATCAGATGAATAATTAGCAGAAGGAGAAGGAAAACAACAACGGGACCAAGCACTTGCCAGAGAAGAAAAGAGAGCAAGTTGAACAAGTGTTAGCTACCAAATTAGCTGCTACACAGTCCGAGACACATAAACTGTATTTTGTTAAGCAGGAAGGGCTGCCAACTTCCTACAATACTTGGATCACAGAGGCTGACTTTCTTAAGTAAAGCCAAACAACTCCACCCTATGACCTTGAACCAGGAGGTTCAGAATTTCTAAGAGAAGGGGAGGAGGATGAAGAACGTCTTCATTAAAGACTTCTTCCATGCTCCATTGGTTTAATTTTCTGCTCAGTATTTTTATAATTTAGTTTTACTAAAAATAGTAGTTCGTTCAACTGCTCTGAAGTTAGTTTAGGCTTAAGATTCTGTGTTGCTGTAGGTGATAGGGAGTTCGATGGCATTTGGTGGTTAATTAGAGATAGTTTTTAGAGGAAAAATGAAGATCTGAGATCTATTCCAAACAGAGGCTAAATGGAAGAAGGAAAACGATGTATGCTTTTTCTGACCGTGTTAATGATATTTTATTATTGTGTTTAAGTTGTCTTATCCGACTGCTCAGAAACTAACAAAAGATCTTGCTGCAGCTTCCTGGACGTTTATATGGATGCGAATATTCCTCTTTGTTTTTCAGTCTATTTTGAAACTGTTCATTTTGGGTATTTTCTAGAGTTTTAACCTGCAGGATAAGAGGAACTAATCTGCACCAATTGAAATTGTCTGCATCATTAAGAAGCATATATTCCAAATCAGACAATTGAGAGAAATTGAATGGTGAGGAAAACCAAAGCAAGTTTCACAAATCTAGGACTATAAATTGAGATTTGCTGAAAACAATTAGTGTCTATTCAGGAACATTACTCTCACCATACGGTTGAAAACCTGTCCAGGAAACCAAAAGTCACCACATTCCAATTGCCAATACAAATTTACAAAGACTTCATTGGGTCTAATCACTGGCACAGCTGTAATCAACTTGCTTTCCAAAATCCTCGAATTTCTCTGAAGAAGCAAGCGTCTCCAAAGAGCAAATGCATTCATACCAGCAATTTTCCCCCAACGTTCATTATACAGAGGCTCCCATATTTCATCACTTCGGCACTTTTTTCTGAGATCTTTGGATGTTTGTGCTAATTGGCATAGATGATATGGGGAAAGCCGCCTTAGAATGCTTTCAAGCACAAACTCAGGGAGGTCAAGCAATGGGAAAGTTGAATTATCTGAGTTATCCTTTGCACTCTTGGCCTGCTTTGATTTACTTCTCAGCAACATTTTTTCCACTGCCCTGATCCAAATTTTCCAGAAATACATTGAGAATATTTCTTAGAAGCGCATATATAGAGAACTAAAGCCAATAAGGACACCAACTAAAAAAGAAACAGAGACAATCTCCTTCTTTTTCATCAATGCATATTAATGAGACAAAATACTCACAGTGCAACAAATTTGGCAGCATTGACAAATCTAATCACACAAACAGTCAGCTCACATCTGTACTAGTACAAAGTAGCCAATACAAAAGTTCACACCCTCATAAAAGTTTCATATTTAAATATCTTTGAAATTTATAGTTGTTCACCAGCTTCGTCCCATTTCTTTTAATATATGTGTGGGTTTTGTGATGTGAATTTATTTTTCTTCAATAGTTGAGATTGATTTAATATTAATATTAAGGTTCAAATAAAACTTAGCTCTTGAACATGTCAAGGACACAACTTCAGGAATAATGTGTAAGCTTTGAAAGCAATTTAATGCATATTTATTGATATCATTTGGAGAGACCATTTCCTGTTAGTGCATTTTTTTGCTTTAAATTCCTGATAAATTTGATCAAACACTAAATAAAACCCCCTGGGACCACATCTGTATGGTATGATTACAAAAAAATTACCAAGAGTGCCAAATTAACTGAAATTTTGACCATTCTTGGCATTTTCAAAAAACACTTGAAAACAATCATACACTTTGGGTAGAACACCTAAAATACTCTTAATGGATAGTTATTTTCAATCGTTCAAAGAAAATGATAAAATTATTCTGAATACTTATGCTCTAATACATTTTATTGAAACTTTTAGGATTTCATGTACAAGGTTTCTAAAAAATAACTGACCTTTAGTATAGATTCAACTAAAAGGTTCGACAAAGAATTAATAAAGATAAATCTTTTCTAAACTCATTCCAAAAACACAGATATTTTGACTAAGTCTGTCAGACTAATTGCCATGAAGTTTCAGAAGACTTTTCTTCAATATTAGTAACAATCTTTGCATACGTGCTTAAAGTATTGAAGAATTCTGTTCACGGAATTACCTAAAATATATGGCAATTGGTTTTATTTCCAGTTCCTTCCACAGGCTTTAGTGCAGAGAAAAACAACTTTCAGACAATTAAATGTTTTTAAAGACAAAATTCGAGATATTCCAGGCAATTAACTGTCTCACACATTGTCTTAAATTCTAGAAGACTGCTAAACAATCTCACACATTGTCTTAAATTCTAGAAGACTGCTAAACAAAGATGTTTCAATAATTTATGTCAAAAGTATTGCTTTATTGAAAATCAAAGTTCTACCAATCTTCTTACCATTTCATTTACCATCAAAAACGGTAAACAGTGGTCCTATTTTGAAAAGAAAAAACAAATTATGTTTTTATAAAAACTAAAATCTAAAACATCAAATATGATGTTTTTCTCCGAAAGACCTAAGAAAAAACAATAGCTTTTGTAAATAAATTCAAAGATTCGGCCTGGAACCTGCAAATTTACTCTCCAAATGTTCGGAAAGAAAGGAGAAAATTGTAAAAAAAATGAATAGGAGATTCAGCCTTTAGGCAGAAGACAGTAAGATTAACTCATACACCCTTTTCTTCAAAATTAGAGATCCATTACCAATAAAACTGATAGAGCAGGTACAATATAAGGTGCAAAGCACCAAGTCCATCAGACAACTCATACACACATTCAAAAATCGATGGGGAGAATAAATTGGGTCAAGAGAAGATCCTAAGATAACATTTGCATACATATATATACAATCCTCAATGGGGAAAATCCATTTCTTCAAATATATCAGGTCCATACTTCTTGTGACAAGAAACATCTCAGACAACCCTACTGTAACATATGTTAGCTCTTTTAGCAAGAGTCATGTCAGAAAACCGTATGGTAACATTCATATAACTTTACAGAAACAGCTCTCTTTTCAAAATGAAGCCTTGTTACAACAAGACAACCGAAAATTGTGATCAGTGTTTTAAAGTTCCGATGGCTGAAAATTATAATAATGTGTTTTACAGCTTCAACAGTTCAATTGTAATCTTCCCCGAGACTTAACAGTCATAACTATAGTTTAAAAAAAAACATGAAAAATCTTCGAAAGCTGAGTGACAAAAACTCATCATTCAAGGTGATTATCAACAGCATGAAAAGCTTGTTGGATTAAATTACACTATCAAGCTCATTATATTATTAAATTTCCTAGATGGGTTCACCGTAAAAATCACAAATTTAGACTTTGAAATGCTCTATACGTTGGACTTACAAGAGCAAAAAACTGTCCAGAAGGCTCTTGATGGACCGACGCCAGAACACAACCGTCATGCGGAACACCCTTTGCCCTTAGTTCTGCCACCTGATGAACCTCATCAATCCCTAATATATTTCTCTTTGATATGAGCCGTCGCTAGTGTACAAAACATATCGATAGCCCTGATGAAAAATTGGAGTTGGAAGACAAAATGTGTGACAATATCTATAGTTCACATTGTCAAAACCCCCTCCTACCATGATATCATCGGCCATCATAGTGGCAAAAGTTTTTAAGATATCCCTAGCATTGAAGATAAAAATCTTACCCATCCTTGAACTAGTGATGTGGTCTGAGAAGACCATCTCTCGCACGACAGAATACAACTTAACTCCAACCATCGTTACCATGGAAAAACCAGAGAACAAAGACGAATCGCAAACTGGAGGGTTAGAAAAAGGAAAGAATACCATAATATATTTTTGGACCACTACCAATTGATGAAAATCTCACAGGCCAATATGATAAACCAACAGACTGCCAGCATTTGGGGTGATTCTTTAGCAGCCCCAAAAGCTCGATCGAGTCATGTTGTTGCAAAGGTTTGGGAGGAGTCCATTTTTACTGTGCAAAGCAGACTTAGCAGAGGCTTCCTTCTGAGGAATAATGAAAGACGGTCTAAAGAGGCTCGGGATATAGTTGGAAGGGTCGGTTATGGTGCGGCCAGAGGCTATAGTTGAGGAGTGCGGTGTGATGGTGCGAATTCAAACGGGGTTCGCTGGTTTTTCCTGCCAAAAATGGTGGGCTCCCCTGGCATAATTGGAGGGGCCGGGCTTAAATCACACACTAAGGTTTGACCTCTTAGGTGGCTCGTGGGCCCGTCCTTACTCTGTAAAATGTAATAAGAGGGGGACAAAATACAACCCAAGGAATAAAACATCCTAACAATTTAAGTATAACTAAAGTATAACTTAAATATAAGTAATCAATAATAATCACTCTAAATTAATTAAAGTTGAGATTGAAATATTTAATTTCAAATAAAAATGAATGGATTTTAAAGATTTATTATAATTTGTTGATTTTTCTTTTAAAATGATTTATATGTTGTGATTATGCAATAGAAGTCTAGCTATGATATTAGAATGATGTTTATAAGACAATCTATTACTATTATTTATGTTGTTTTGGATCAACTCATGTCTACAATCCAATCCATTTGGTAAGGTTCCATCTTTTGTGTGTGGTATTATACACTATTATTGTTAATCCCTTATAGTTAGCTTGGGTGTACTTGTATCGACGAAAAATGGGTGTTACAAACACTTTGTGTGGATTTGTTGTTAGTAGATTGAATTATGGAACTTTTGTGATATTGTAGGAATTTTCAAATGTGTAAAAGATCAAAGACATACATGCAATAGAAGTCTAGATATGGTATTAGAATGATGATTATAAGACAATCTATTACTATTATTTATGTTGTTTTGGATTAACTCATGTCTACAATCCAATCCATTTGGTAAAGTTCCATCTTTTGTATGTGGTATTATATACTATTATTGTTAATCCCTTATAGTTAGCTTGGGTGTACTTGTATCTAAGAAAAATGGGTGTTACAAACACTTTGTGTGGATTTGTTTTTAATAGATTGAAATATGGAACTTTTGTGATATTGTAGGAATTTTTAAATGTGTAAAAGATCAAAGACATTCCTGCAACAATGACACAAAACACCTATAATGAGCTAGTATTTGTTGATGCAAATACACGCTTAATGAATCTACTTGGTAATAAGTTATAGGGAGTCTTTTCTATGATTATTCATAGTATCCAAGGGGCTTGTCTTTAAAAACAAGATCCTAATTGCTCAATTTGTATTTTTTGGCAAACAAGATGACATGCAACAATCAAATTTAGAAATTGTTAACTTTGGTGGTAGTAAACTTGAAAAGTTGGGATGAGACTTTGTGTGCAAATTTGTTTAGGTTACAAAACTATGCTTGATGTATAATCCAAAAGGGGAAACCCTTAAAAATCTAGAATAATCCAATTGTATGACTAGGATATTTGCATTAAGAGTGGTAAATGTAGGGATATGGCCATGTTACATGTAGAACACGTAAATTTAAGTGATAGGAAAATGAATTTATAATATGACCAAAATATCTATAAAATAAGAAACATTTATTCTCTATATTTTTTCCCTACTTTGATATGTACACATGATCTATATAATTCATGCATGTTGAAGAAAAACAGAGTAATTGAAATATGCAAGAATATATAATGATATGTAGTACGATGATATTTTTTGGTTTCATGATGCTTTCAGTAGCATTGGATCTTCAATCTTGCATATAATTAGAAATCATTAGTGGTATTGTACATATAGAAAATATTGCTAGTACAAAATCATGATCATAATTCTTTGTATTCTAATAAGCATGAATTTGATCAAGTACAAAAAGTACAGTGGTGTAGAGTCTAATCTTGGAAAAAAGTGTCATAAAATTAATTGTGCTAGCTCCTGTGAAATAAATTGTTTAATCTTTAAAACACGCATGTTATATAGGATTGCTAAGGACTTGAAACTAATGTGGTACCTTCAATCTATTATATAAGGATGGGACAAAATAGAGATTATAATGCGTAGGGTTTTTAAGGAGTGAATTGGATTTCTCCCTCAATCTAAGAAAATATGTGGTTGTTTTAAAAACTCTTTTATAGAGCTCATAATGAATATAGTATTAATCACATTTGGAGATGTAGGATTTAATGATGTAGAAATGGAAGAATTAGGTTTACTAGGTGAAGAATTTGAAGGGACATGGATCAAGCCATCTACTATCTAATCTAGCATGCCAATGTCATCTTTAAAAAATGTTTTATCAAAGGAATTGAATATTTAACAAAACAAATCTAACATTGTTAAATTTGTGATAAAAGAAGAATAAGAATGTAGAATGTCAGGTTCACCAAAATTTTGTGTAGGAAAAACATTTAGCCAAGAAATGTGGTGTGTTTTATAAGTTAATGTTTTAAACTTTACACTAGAATAAAAGTAGTTTTGAAAGGAATGTTTGTTTTACTATTCTGTGATAGAAATAATAAATTAAAACCAAGATTATCTTAAGATAGTTTAACTTTTGAAATAATATATTTTAGCATGTTCAAATATAGCTATGCTAAAAATTCTTAAATGCAAGAAACTAAATTGTAGAATTGAAAAACTAGATTCAAAAGTGTAAAGAGAAGAAAGAGAGTAACCTATGAACAAGAGATAGAGCTCATTGTATAGAATGTTAATGTGATGCATGGAGATCTACATAGTGTACTATCATCCATGTCATGCATTGTAGTTTAGGTCTTGTGCTATGATCTAGAAAATTTGCAAATTTTGGAACAACTATTAGATTTTAAAGTCATATGCACAACAAGAAAATAAACAAAAAGGATAAAAAATAGAGATAATTAGATAGTATAGAAACAAAAATAAACTAATTATAATGGATAAAATAATAAAATAATTCAAAAATAGGAAGAGAGTAAAATATTCATGTTATTAAAATATCTCAAATGTCTATAACTAAATTAAAAAAATGGTTGGGATTGTTTGGGAGCTTTCCAAATATGATCAAGCCCCTATTTTGATCTTTCAACCTCCATGAGAATTCAAATAGAAAATAGAAAAATGTATTGTGTGCACTTATCCTATGTGTGTCTAGGACTAAGAATATGGTAACAAAATGAAATTTATAAACATAAAATTCCTAGTCTATGGGAATCTACAGTGTGCATATTTTAAAAAATTGGAAATGAAAAATAAAAAATTATTATAAAATATAATGGAGCAATAAAATGATACAATTGTGTTAAAACAAAGAAAAAATATTTCACAATATTACCAACTAAGAGAAGAAGGATTTGAGAGCATTAGAGGGGAGCCACAAAATGTACAATACCATGAAGCTTTAGTAGTGGAGTCCCTTAAACTAGCTATAGCCAAAAGGGGCAAAGAGAGTTATTCTTGCAATATATATATATATATATATAACCTAAAAAGGAAGGGTTTTCAAAAGTCATTTCTTGAAAGTTGAAGGTTTAGATTTAGATGTAGGGGAATTTTCATCTAGAATATGTCTTATAAAAAGTGACAAAGATTTATATTAATTCTTGTTAGTTATCCATGTACAAAATATCTCTCACAAACAGAGTAAGATAGAAAAAACCATAGAAAAAAATCTATCTCCAAAAGAGATAAAACATAAAAAAAATATACAAGTGATGAAAGAAGGAGCCAACATGAATTTCTAATGACTAAATCTATCACAAATATATAATCAATATTCCCCCATAAGAGAGAAAGAGTGAGATTAAAAATCCCTCAAAAATAAGTAGCTCCTATATCAATGGTGAATGCATCAAGATTAATGCTAAAGAAAGTCCAAAATTGGAAAAAAAAAACCATTTCTCTCCTTGGGAAGAAAAAATCCAATGTTGTACGAAAAAGAAACTCTAACTCCAATAAGAGAGATGAGATAAGTATCATGATGCATGGGTGAAAGCAAGAAGTTGAGTACACGAAGAGGGGAAATTTTGGGCTAATTTTTTTTTTTGAAACAAACGCATATGCGTTATCTGGAAAACGCATTTGTGTTACGGATCGGGTACTCGAGCCGGAATCCGAATGCATATGTGCTTAGATATGGGTATGCAAACCAAAAACATGTACGTGTTTCAAAATGAGTACGCGTTTCAAAACGCATACGCATTTTGTGAAAGTATTTTTTTTTTTAATAAATTGTTGCGTTTCATTTTCACTCACTGTTTCAAGCCGCGCCAAAAAGGAGAGGTTCTTCATCGCGTACGAGTTTTGAAGCTCGTCCTTGGTGAAAATTTCAACTGCCACCTCCTCCTGTCAACACACCCGACCTCCGTGACCTCCAGGTTGGTTGAATTCTGCCTTTTTTGCTTTGTATCTTATTTTTTTCTTTGTAATTAATATTTAGTTTTTGTTTCTTTAGTGTGTTTTAGTTCAATTTTTTATAGTTTTTAATTGCATTTAAAAAATTAAAAACGTAAATGAAACAAATAACGTTAAATTGTAAATTGAAAACCATAAAACATAAACCTAAATTGGACACATTTAACTTAGAAATCAAAACCCTAGGTTACAAAATTTACATAGGTCCCTAAAAACTAATTTACACAGGCTAATCCTTGGTCCTAAACCTTAAAATGTAAACCTAAAATCCCATTTACCCTAAAACATAAACCTAAAACAGGCTATTTACCCTAAAACTTAAGTTACGTAAAACCCTAAATTAGGGATCACAATTTATAGTCCATAGGTTCTACCTGTACACTTTGGTATGTCATTGGTGATCCATGTAACTACCAATGAAATTCATTAAATTGACTAATAAAGGAGGTACAAACAATCGATGCATAGATATATATATTAACCAACAAATTATTGATTTAATTATAATATATATTCACATAATATAAATTTGATAGCTAATTTTATCTCAGAAAACTTCATGATTGTATAATTTAACTTGAGAAAGTGTACTAGTGGAGTAAAATAATGCACCTCATGCGAAACTATGTGCTTGATTTAATAAATGTATATATCATGATGCTAGTTGATATGAACATGTAATCACTCTATATCAATGTTATATTAAAGCTTATATAGTGTATGATGTATTCTCTTAAAAAAACATAGAAATGCAAGTCATACTTGTTAATCTAGACTATGTGCAATATGGATAGAGCTAGACACATAAATGTTATTAAATCAAATAAATATTAAAATGTGAAGCACGAATGATTTCTACCCAAATCTTATTTGGATGAGATCCTTTGTGAATTAAATGTAAGGATGCATTATGATCATATTCAAACCTTAATTTATAGGATATTATTCATAAGATCTATAGGTTGTGTGTAATCTAATTCCTATTTTAACTCTCATGTGTAGTGGCATTGTTCTAGATTAGGAAAACTAAATGTTGTACACTTTCTCTAAACTAGTGTATCAATGATAACTTGTAGCATGAACATTTCAATTGAAAAATCAAATTACTTTTTTGAGAAACTTGATATATGATGATTCATAAATGCAAGTGAATTATATAACCAAAGGTTTACTTTCTAAGTTTATTTAAATTTATTGAATTGATCAATTGATTCCTCACTTAGTGGTAGTTAGGTTCTTTTTCAAAAATCCATGTGTCTAGAATTTATATAAATATGAAGGAAGAGTCTATGCCATAGAAAAGTTTCAAAAAATATATGATTACAAATTTTTTTTGGTCTAAATCACTTTAGATCCCCTCTTCCTTTTTAAATCATCCAAGAGTGTGTAGAGGTCCAAATAGGTGAACAAAATCCATTGTAACTTAACAACTTAGTTATATAATTAAAATCTAAAATTCCTAATTGTTGCAAAATCCATCATAACTCAACAACTTAGTTATAATTGAAATCTAATTTATTCCTAATTGTTGATATATTGAAGCTATTCCTAGAATGTCACATGTATTTTATTCAAAGCACTAAGTTTAGGTGGCAGGGTTTCTCACTTACTTGTAAAATTTATTAAAAAAACATAGAAATGCAAGTCATACTTGTTGATCTAGACTATGTGCAATAAGGATAGAGCTAGACAAGTTGTATAAATGTTATTAAATCAAATTAAAATTAAAATGTGAAGCATGAATGATTTCTACCCAAATCTTATTTGGATTCAAGATCCTTTGTGAATTAAATGTAAGGATGCATTATGATCATATTCAAACCTTAATTTATAGGATATTATTCATAAGATCTATAGGTTGTGTGTTTAATCTAATTCCTATTTTAACTCTCATGTGTAGTGGCATTGTTCTAGATTAGGAAAACTAAATGTTGTACTTTCTCTAAACTAGTGTATCAAAGATAACTTGTAGCATGAACATTTCAATGGAAAATTCAAATGAATTTTTTGAAAAAATTGATAGATGATGATTCATAAACGCAAGTGAATTCTATAACCAAAGGTTTATTTTCTAAGTTTATTTCAATTTATTGTTCATTGATCAATTGATTCCTCACTTAGTGGCAGTTAGGTTCTTTTCTGAAAACCCATGTGCCTAGAATTTATATAAATATGAAGGAAGAGTTTATGCCATAGAAAAGTTTCAAAAAATATATGATTACAAAAATTTTTGGGTCTAAATCACTTTAGATCCCCTCTTCCTTTTTAAATCATCCAAGAGTGCGTAGAGGTCCAAATAGATTCAAAATCCATTGTAACTCAACAACTTAGTTATATATAATTGAAATCTAAAATTCCTAATTGTTGCAAAATCCATCGTAACTCATGTAACTTAGTTATAATTGAAATCTAAACCCTAAACCCTAAAAGCATTCATTTTTTTGTAGGACCTTAAAATGAAATTTGGTTTCCTTAGGCAACTCCACAAAATTTTATTCCCTTAAGTCATGGAACATTTTGTCCTAGGTCCTTACTAGACATAGATCCCCTCAAGCCATCCTATCACCATAAATCATAAATTTATGTCTTAAGGGGTCCTAATAATGACATTTCTTAAGGGGATCAAAGAAGTTCTCAAAATTTGGTGAATAGAGTTGAAGCTCATCTTTGTTTTTTTTGTACATTGCAATTAGGTCACTAGCATATATCTATGTGTCCCTTTAAATGTATTCTATTAAATTTTCATTCTTATCTTTAGTATTCTTTGAAAACAATGAATGAGATTATAAATTTTAATGTTAGTGTTAAACTTATAATTTATTCTTAACTACTTTGTCCCACTATAGAGAACTTGTGTCTCTTATCATGAAATTTGAAAATTTAGATAAATCAATTTATGTCATTGGATTTAATTAAATTATATGTCATACTTGACTAATACATCTATTCATTTTGTTGTAGGACCTTAAAATGAAATTTGGTTGCCTTAGGCAACTCCACCAAATTTTATTCCCTTAAGCCATGGACCATTTTTTCCTAGGACCTTACTACACATAGATCCCCTTAAAAGCCATCCTGTCGCCCTAAATCGTAAATCGATGTCTTAAGGGGGAATTTGACATTTCTTAAGGGGATCAAATAAGTTCTCAAAATTTGGTGAATAGAGCTTGACTCATCTTTTTTATATATTTTGTACATTGCAATTAGGTCACTAGCATATATATATATATATATATATCTATGTGTCCCTTTCAATGTCTTCTATTAATTTTTCATTCTTATCTTTATTATTATTTGAAAATAATGAATGAGATTAAATAAATTTTAATAAAACCCCATAATTTCATTTGCAGCCTTCATATTGACAACCCCACACTAGACTCAATTTAATGTGTGTACATGTTATATGATTTTTTAATGTTATGGATTTTTTAATGTTATAAATTGAATGGTATTCAAATGAAATATATTTTGAATTTGTGCATGTTCAAAGTGATTTTTAAATAACTTTCCAATTGTGTGCATTTTTTAATTAGTTTGTTGATCAATATTTTTTAATTGTTTAACATGCAGTTGCCATATCATTGCTTAGATGGATCCACTATTTAATTTAGAATATTTCATGCCTAATCAAGAAATCCCTATAGATCTTGACGTACATCCTAGTCCACCACATGAACAAAACCCTAGCACACCTCCACATTCTCCACCGCCTAACCCCCCACCCCCTCCTCTAGTTGAATAGGATCAACTAAGAGAGAATATTCAAGCAAACTTGATTGTCATTCAAGGAAACATAGATCTCATAAAAAATGAGACTAGAGTCCCTCCACATCTCGTACGGTTTGCATCTACGATGCAAACTATTGTCGATTCTATTCGATCTATCGATGCAGACCTAGATAGGTTCCATCGATGGAGAGAAGCTATGAGACAATTCTATGTAGATGGATTGTCATATAAAGAAATCAATGACCTAAAAATTACTAAACAAACCATATGCCAATATTTTGTGAACCCCCAAACAAACCAACCAATACCACCCACAAAAAAATGAATTTCAATTTTATGCTGTAGGCACCCGCAGATAGCTACTCATTTTTGGGAGAGATGGTGGATGGTGTTTGATACTCCACCACATGGCAACAGTGAGGTGCCCTTATACTTTTTGAGAAAGTTATGGGATGAGTTTGAGTTGGGTTAAAAACCCAACTATTTTGATATGAGGTCATTTCAGGGAGCTAGGCATGGCATGCCCTGGCAACATAGACTAGGAGCACATGTCGATCCTCAGTGACATGCTCCAGTTGCTTCTATTATTCCTCCTCCTTCTCCTGGTGTTCCTGCTGCATTTCAACAAAAAACCATGTTATCAACATTAGGAGCATTGAGTTCACTTCAGGACATCTCACTCAGCAGACTACACATGTAGCCACTGAAGTGGCCAATAGAGAGCATGGAGGCTTGGGCTATAGGGATACTCAGGCATCCACTTCAGGTGAGGCACATGCATCTGGGATGAGGTCATACCTAAATTTACTATATTCTGAGGATTGTCCTACACAGGTATGTTCATCTTTTGAACTTAAATTTAATTCAAGTTTGAAATGTAAAAAATTCATGTAAATAATAACATCAAACTATATATATATAATATAGTATTAATTCAATAAGTTTGTGTTTGGTGTAGACGCATGATGACATGATGCCTGAAACTCAATATGATCATCATGTGTATATGTCGAGTGCTGTAGATCTGGGCTCACCTTTTGGATAGGTACTTGAACCAAAATATATTAAATAATTTGTGTGGATATATATATATCTAATTTAATTTGAATTTGTACACATGTGTGAATTGATATATTATATCTAGATGCAGGGAGGTCATACTATCCCTAGTATTGACCAACCACAAGTTATAGTGGTGAGTGATCTTGAGACATCATTAGCTCAGGTGCGTGTTTTCAAAAGTTTGTTAGGTTTAAATTAAATACACATCATAGATCTAATTTAATTTTTTCATTTACATACACATGTGTGAATGATCTATACGAACTGTTGTACATCTATATGCAAGGATTTGATGAGATACCCACGGTGGTTCGTGCACCTGAGACATCATTGACATTTATGCATGGGAAATCTCAGGTGCGTGATCATGAGGTCATATCATTCGAGGTTGTAAAATTTACTTTAAATCTCCTATACAATTTTTACAAACCTTTTATATATATATATATATATTCGAGGTTTTCACATATTGTTTGCTTTATATGAATATGTAGGATATAGTAGATCAAACATTTTCATCTTCTTAATAGATGGTTATGCTACCTGTTGAAGAAAATGTGCCAGTTGATTCACATGACCATATGGTAATTTATGCATACTAGAAATCATTTTTACTATATTTACTCGATATTTAATTAGTTTTTTTTTTTAATCTAAAAGTTTATATTTTCAATTTTAAATATGTTTAATTATATCAAAATTTTGAAATAAATTTAAATCTAATTTCAAGTTTCTTGTACTCTTTTACAACATGATGCGGATACATCTAGTCGACATGGAACAAAGAGGAGACTTGATATGACTGATCAGCCTGAAAGTTAGATGGTTTTATATTTTATGGACTACGGATCTCTAGTTTTATTTCAATATATGCATTGGACTTGACATATAAATTTTATGAACTATCTAGATCCCTAGTTTTATTTTGAATATGTTATTATCATATGTGTGTTTATTTATATCAGTTGACTTTAATATGATGATTATATATGTAGTCAATTATGAGATCGTGTTATGTTCATTTTCATGATTATATGCATTCATACATATCTATATTTATATTTTATCTAATTTTCAAGTAATACATGCACTATATAAATTCTTATCTAGAATCAAATTTCATATATATATTTTATCACATGGTTAGGTGACAAATTAAAACATTCCTTAAATAGTTTCTTAAATAATATTCATAATAAATTAAGGGCAAGTAATTTTAACTATTTTCCAATTACATAACAAATATTTGAATCAATAAACAAAAAACTATCTCCTTGTATGTATAAAATGTATAATCTATACAATTAAATAATTATATAAAATGTGGTAAATAGAAGACATGAAACATGTATAATCTATAAAATTGGAACAAGATATTTAAAAAGTGACATCGAACAAACATATATAATGTACATCAAGATGTTTAATACAACTATATAACATGATGAAACATATATGTGCATGTAGATACAATTTAAATAAAAAATTCATGCAAGAAAAGAACCGTATATAGTAAATTCCATACAAATTCAAATGATGTTAGCCATACGATGGATTAAGGGGACCTAAGAGGATATATATCGTAAGGGGGGTCTTAAGAGAATGCCTTAAGGGGAGTTAAGAGGATGCATCTCATGAACCCTAGGATATGGCTTAATGGGTCCTAAGAGGATTAAGGAGATGTAAGAGGATTAAGGGGATGCAAGAGGGTGGATTAAGGGGAGATGATAGAATGAATTGAAGGGATGTAAGAGGGTGGATTAAGGGGAGTTGATAGAATGACTTGAAGGGATGTAAGAGGGTGGATTAAGGGGAGTTGATAGAATGACTTGAAGGGATGTAAGAGGGTGGATTAAGGGAGCTGATAGAATGACTTGAAGGGATGTAAGAGGGTGGATTATGGGGAGTTGATAAAATGACTTCAAGTGATGTAAGAGAGTGGATTAAGGTGATGCAAAGAGGTGGATTAAGGGAGTTGATAGAATGAGTTGAAAGGATGTAAGAGGGTGGATGCATGAGAGTTGATAGGAATGACTTGAAGGGATGTAAGAGGGTGCATTTACGGGGAGTTGATAAAATGACTTCCTTACATGCTATGGATTAAGGGGATGCAAGAGGGTGGATTTCAAGGGGAGTTGATAGAATGAGTTGAATGGATGCGAGGGTGGATTAGGAGTTGATAGAGGAATTGAAGGGATGTAAGAGGGCTGGATTAAGGGGAGTTGATAAAATGACTCAAGTGATGTAAAGAGAGGATTAAGGGATGTAAGAGGGTGGATTAAGGGACTGATGAACGAGCCAAGTGCATTTGCAAGAGGGTGGGATTAAGGAGTTGATAGAATGATCGAAGGGAATGAGGGTGGATTAAGGAAATGACTTCAAGTGATGTAAGAGAGTGGATTAAGGGGATGCAAGAGGGTGGATTAAGGGGAGTTGATAGAATGACTTGAAGGGATACAAGAGGGTGGATTAAGGGGATGTAAGAGGGTGGATTGAGGGATTCGATAGAATGAGTTGAAGGGATGTAAGAGGGTGGATTAAGGAGTTGATGGTAGTGACTTGAAGGGATGTAAGAGGGTGGATTATGGAGTTTGATAAGTCACCCCAAGTGATGTAAGAGAGTGGGATTAAGGGATGCAAGAGGTGGATTAAGGGAGTTGATAGAATGAATTGAAGGGATGTAAGAGGGTGGATTAAGGGGAGTTGATAGAATGACTTGAAGGGATGTAAGAGGGTGGATTAAGGGGATGGAAGAGGGTGGATTAAGGGGATGCATGTCATGAACCTTACGATATGGATTAATAGGCCCTAAGAGGATGGCTTAAGGGGAATTATGAGAGTGACTTAAGGGATGCAAGATTGTGGATTAAGGAGATTTAAGAGGATATGGATTATGGGGTCCTAAGAGGATGGATTAATGGTAGTTGATAGAATGACTTAAGGGGATGCAAGAGGATGGATTAATGGTACATAGAGGATGACTTAAGGGGTTTTAAGAGAAAGGATTAAGGGGATATGAAATCAATTATAAAGTATCAATTAAATGTATCTAGAACTATATATAGTTACCTATCTCTAGATTCGAATTCCATCGTAATATATGTGCATCTCCTCTCTTTTTTGTAAAGCATCTAATTTTGGGAGACCTAAAACAAAAAATGATATAAAACTTTAATTAGGAAATGATTAAAGAAATATATATATATATATATATATATATATATATATATATATATATATATATATATATATATATATATATATATATCAATTAAATATATATACAACTAGATATACTTACCAATATTTATTTACTCTATTGTACCATCTGCATCCTCTCTTTTTTGTAATGCATCTATGATTGTCTCATGATCATCCATTGAAAGTGTCCATACTTTATTTGCAGGCCTCCCTTGATATCTAACTAGTTTTATATTGGTTGCCAAATTCAAATGTGAATAATGTATAATCTTCTTGTGTCTTTCATAATCTTCAAATGTAGGCAATTCTTTCTCATCAAATATTTTCGAAGCCAAGTGCCAACAACAACCACTGAACCAGTTGGATACTCAAAGTTGTCATCATCCACTCTAGTATGTACCAACTTATGTTTTCTCTCAACACATCTAGCCAACCAGTACTCTGTCTGCTCTTCATTCCCTTGAGGTGCAGCAACAGGATACACATGTCCTGCAAAAATAAATACAAAATTCAATAAAGAGTGACTTATATTTAACTCACATATAAACATGCATACATACAAAATTCAACTCAATAAATAATGTACCTTCTTGTACAAGATCTGAAACATGATCATAATCATCTGATGTGAACACTTGATTATCTTCAATTGTCGTTCCATGTTGAACATGTGTTGATGTAGGCGTTAAAGCTCTTTGTTGCCATTGTTCGACCCATTCCATATTTTCACATGCTTGCCAATCACCTACAATACAAAATTGACAAAAAAATGCCAACTCCCTTGTCCATATTGTCCATGTGTTTGCATTCAAACTCTTAAATGAATGCCATTTTGCAGTTCCATTAATTGTTTCACAATCTTGTTGAAAAAAAATATCATTTTCTTCAACTAACCAAAAGAAGCGTCAAAGTATTGAGCTCTCACTTGTTCTTGTAGATAGTTTGGTATTGCACCAATCTACAATTGCATGTGCATCTCTAAATTTCACAGCATCCTCAAATTTTAGTTGCTCTCTAGCAAGAGCTCTTTTCACACATGTACCTACTCCATCATGTTCTCCCTTACCATGACCAACTTCAAAAAAAATCCATATGTGTTGGATATTATTTTCCTTATGAACTCTACATAGCCAATAAAATATTCTAGCATTTTTTAATTGACCCATGCAATTATCTGACCATATGAGATGTTCTAGCATTTGAATTCCTCTCTCTTTTAAATTTTAATAAAATATATCAAAACAATATTGTACAAACTCAGATGAATGTAATTGATTATCACTTACATAAAAATGGTACTCTTCAAAAAATTTCTATTATCTTCTGTACTATCTTCAGCATGTCTATAAACAATGTGAAAAAATATAGCTACTTGCACTGAATTATAATACTGCGATTGAATTTCTTCTTGTGGAGCAAGAGTATAATTTTCAGCAAAATCAATAACTGATAATATAGTTCCAATTGGGAATGTGTTTTTACATAAACAAAATTTACTATCAAGCCAATGAGCATTCTAAGAGTGTTGAACATAGTTAGGTACAAACTTATCTTTAAATTCAGTAATAAAAGCATGCACACTAACTTTTTCCACAATTAGCTCAACACGTTTTCCATTTTTCCATCTTTTAAAGAATACTCAATATTTTTAAATTTTTTTACATCCACTAATTGTTTTCCAAATTCATCTGAACTAATTTCATGCATACATTCTCCTAATAATGAAAAGTTACCACATCTATCGCATTCTCCAGAAATGCATGCTTTTAAAAAAAAAGAGTTTCCATTTCAAGAGGGATTACAAAACAAACCTGCTATAAAATATTTGATTCTTTTAGGTGGCATATTAATACTACAAATGTCCTGCATAATTTGGTTAGCATGCAAAGTGCATCGTATATATCAAAATATATCAAAATATATTATAATAATAATGAAATTGTACATGAGTCTTACAACAACAAGAGATTCATTGCTTATTAATTCTAACATAAAAATGTTTATGTACACTTTTCGAATGATCTTTGACTTATGCTAATATTCAATGGTAAGATTGAAGCATCTAAATTTTTTTTATATAATTCAGTTTGAGTCATATCTAAGAGATGCTTTGGATGAGGTTCACGAATTTTGGAACCCACCCTTAATTTTAAGACATCTCTAATGTTAGGTGATACTTTGTATTATCATGCCAAAAAATTTTAATTAAAGATTTAATTTTTATTAGTTAATTTCATGTCTGATCTTGGGAGTCTACCACTAAAACTCCAACATTGATTAATAGGATCCTTTTCAATACTTTCTCTTCTTTTAGTAGCTCTTATCAAAGTTTTAGGATTTAAGTTTATACATTTACTAATCTTAACATTCTTTTATTTGAAGCTGCTTTATCAACTAGAGCAGTTGTTATTAGACGACGAGCCACATTCTTATCTTTTGATCAACTTTTCTTACCAATAACATCAATAGCATTAGAAACACTAGATATGACTTGTTCTACTGAATCATCTTTCTTTTTGGTTTTACAAAAACACCTAATTTTTTCATCACTTTTCTCATTTTCAACATTCTCATCAATTGCACCATGAGTTGACATTGGAATCCTAATTTCTTTCTATAAAAAAATATTTTATATATTTTATTTCCATAATTTATAATTTGTCTTGAAGAAAATTTTCCACGAAGGTTATCTAGCACATCTGTTTCAATTGTAAATAAAACATTTTCACCTTCATCCATAGATGGAGTTTCATTTTCATTTACACAAAGGGTTTCATTTTCATTTTCAAATGTAAAAGGGATTTCATACTCATTTTCATCAATATTAGGGATTTCATTCTCATTTACATTCTCATAAGATATAATTTCATAATTTTCTTGTTTTTGCATTGTTTCAACCCTAATATTATTGATCTCATCAATGGTGTATCCAACTTCATCTAAACAAGCAATATCAATATTATGAAAACTTGGGTTTGAACACATACCTGGATAGATTGTTTGAATAGGTGCATTTTCCATATCATTGGGAGGTGGATTTGAAGAAACACCTGAAGTTGTTTTCATATCATTCAAAGTTGAAGTTGAAGGCATAGTTGGGTTTGTCTCCGTAATTGCATTTTCTTCCATATTCACCATTTCCACATTTGCATCATCTACATTCATTTCATCATTCATGGTTTCCTCTTCAACATTATTGGAACTAGATGCTTCCAAATCTTTCATTTGATGAATCATTTCTCTCCTTTCCCTTTGTATTTTTGCCTTCTTATCTTTATTTGCTTGAATTTCTTCGGGTGTTATTAACTTTCTACATCTTTTTTTTTGTCTTTGCTTATCACACATTGTTACCAAACCCTCTTTGATGACAAAAACAATAATTCAAGAAACTTATTTTCAAATTGCCACCTCTTTCAAATATTCAAATTAAACTATGTACTATGAAGATCATTTTTTCTATAAACTATGAAGTACAAAAACATTATGAGTACATCCAAAAATTCACTTTTTCCAAATCTTCTTGTAAAATGTTCTTGCACTTGATTCCACTTTAGAAAATTCAACCTGCACTTTGTCTTTTCCAACAATTTGAATAGAATATGCCTTGCACAAGACAAATTTGCAATAAAAAATGTAGAAAATGACACTTTTGGACTGTACTACATAAAATGATTGTTGCAGGAAAATCGTGTTTTACCAGTATTTTACAAATTAGGGAAAAATGACTATATTAGAAACATGTATGCGTTCTAAAAATGCGTACGCATTATGTTGAAGAAATGCATACAAATTTCACAATGCGTACACATTATGTTCAAGAAATGCATACATGTTTCACAACACGTACATGTTTTGTTTTCCCAACGGGTCAATGGGTAATGCGTATGCATTATGAAATGCGTACACGTTTCATTTGAATAACGCGTACGTGTTTCTATAACGCATACGCGTTATTTAAAAAATATATTTCCACACCACATCCAGCCTTGGTTTTAGGCTTGGGAAAGGCTTGGCAATCCGAGCCTGAGCCTTTGACCTACAACTAAAAAACTAAGGCAGATTGAAGAAGAATGTCCAACTTTGACAACATAGTTGATGGACTTTTTTCTAAATGAATCTATAAAATTAAAACCCATTAGAGAATACAATGTCTACTTTCTAAATATATAACTTTTGTTAAGATTGGATTATTTTTTCTATTTTTTAATTAATTTCTAAGTAAACTAGTCCTTAAACTTGAAATGTCAGGTTTTTTTGGTTTTTTAATAACTTTTTATTGGTTAAGTGTCTTAAAAAAATTATATGGCATCAAACTCTGGACAATTCTCTACACAATGAAAAACAAAAGAGTAAAAAAAATGTTTTGTTTAGGTCCAATTATGTTGTCTGTACACATTCATTTTAAAAAACATCAATTAAGGTCAATAAAAATTTAATTAAAAAAATATATTCAACCAAAAATTACAAAAAAAAATCCACATCAAAATTCATGTTGTTAGCTCTCTTTTTCCAAAATTAATTTGCAAAATAATTTTATTTGGGTCAAAAAGTGTTGTCTATACACCTGCTTGGTATGGTAAAAAAAAGGAACTTTTAAAAAGTGATTTTTATAGATCCCTATCAAAATTTAATTTGTATAATCTGGGTATTTTAATAATTTACATATTTGGAAACTAGATTCAAAATGCTAGATTTCATATTATTGACGTTTTTTAAAATTCATTGTGTAAGTGCCTCAAATTTTCAGTCCAAGTGTGACAAATTCTGAAAAACAGTAAAAATATATCCACTTTTTGAGCTTTTTGTGTACCCAACTTCTTGCATCAGCCTGCATGCCTTTAACTAAAATAATTCTCAAAAATATCACTCACACTAGATAAATGAGTGTGAGTATCTTTCAAATCTTTTACAATATCACTAGGATACAATGTGAAAATATGTATAAGTGAGATGTATGATCAACCATCCCAATAAAAATGATCTAGATGAGTTTCAGTACCTTTCAAATATTTTATAGTATCATTAGGATAAAATGTGAAAATATATGTATAAGTGATATACATGATCAACCATCCCAACAACAATTATCTATCTACTCTGGACCAAGTTTCTAATAATCATAGAATCAAGCATTAACACAATGGTATTCCATATTCCAATATATGTAATATGATAAATGAAAATAGATTTTTTGACAACTTGGATGAAGCATTAAGAAACATTGAAAGTTCCTTCTCCTATCTAAATAGATCATTTCCAAAAAATATGCATATATGATTTCTTGTCCATCAACATGTGTGGTAAATTACAAGATTTAAATGAAAGACCATACCCTATGATGAAGAAATATGATGTGAATGTATATAATCAAGAAACTATCTCTTTTGACTTAGTACTTATAGATGCAAAATGTACCTTTCCCTTCATCTCTTATATCCCATTCACAACTCTAGTTGTTCCTAACTATATAGATGATTATGGTGTAGAATAAGAAGAACCAAAATAAATTGGTGAAGAAAATTTCATATTGGTTTTTATTATATTAGCAGGGAAGGGTCCTGATCCTATGGTAAAAAGTAGCCAAAACTGTAGATAGCAAAAAGGTTGGGGAAACAACACTAGCCAGACCTGACAAAACAACAACAGACAATTACTATTAAGTCTTCAAAAGAGGCACGCAAGCCAAATAAGTAGTGAAAGCATCCATAAGATTAGTGTAATTATAATAAAAAAATAGGACTATACCACATTCCAACCCAAAACTTGGTGCACTGACAAAAATAGAGAGTAACCAAAGACCAACAGATCCAAAACCATAACATTGCTAATATAAAATAATAGTCTAGGACGATCAACCAGAGAACTTATAGTTTAAGAGTAGATATAACAAAGGATAAAAGGGAGATCAAAACAAAACAAAAGATCCATTAATTGGCTTTTGCAATCAGTGCCCAATTTTCACCCATTTGGGAAACAAATTCCCTATAATCTGGAACTTCTTCATTTTCCAGGTCCTTTTCTTCATCATGTTTCCCAATCTTCTTCAACTTCCTCTTAATTTTAGTTTGACCAGTAATCGCTCCCACCATTGCATGGTGCATAAGACCATCAGTCACCTATTTTTTCATATTGTTATTTTAAAGAATGTGCTTCAATTCATCAATCTAGTTTTTCTAACAACTATGTTCATCATGCCCAATTAATTTCCAATAAGAATATATGGATTTATTTTTCTTGGGCATATCCTCAAGTTAGAAGATGATAGAAACTCATTAGATTCTACCTTATATTTTAATTTTTTCTTACCTTTGCCTTTTCGTGATTAGACAACCAATGCCTAACTCTTGGGAAGTGCATCTAAGTGAATAGGCTTAAATTTAGATCTCTAGTCAAATAATCATAAAATTTCTCAAAAGAATTCATAGTAAATGTATTTCCTAGGGAATCTATGTGGATAAAAAGGTACACATGAAAAGAATAAAAAAATTGAGAAATAGACACATACACAATTGGACACCATAATTTACATGGGAAAACCCTTACGGGAGAAAAACCCACCACACCAAGTAAAGCTTCTTTGTATTACAATAAACAAAATTACATATATAGAGATCAAACTTCACTTTCAGATGTCAATTTTATAGTAGCAACATTCCCTGATCAGCCTTGTACAGAACATCATTGTTACAATGCTCTTCTACAACATACAATGAAATTCACACACTCAAAATAATCCTCTGCTCAATCGATCAATCCTCTACACAAAAAAATGAACTATTCTTCTTTCACAAGCGGTCTAATCATTTCCCACAAGAGAAAAGTCACAACAGTTCAACTTTCAACCGGTTTGCATTTTGCTTCTCTCATTGGTTTAGGACAAACCACGTAGGAAAATCATTTGGTCAAGTGCTTCTCAAATGTATCGCTTATCGTTGAGGCAAGAAAATATGTCTCACTGATGCCAAACTGTCCATTGACCATCACACACTCCACAATATTTTTACTAGTCTATCACTTAGACTTAGAAAAGTTTCCCTGACCATAAGACCATCGGTATGACCAATGCTATAGACAACACATTGAGATATCTTACTGATAGTTTAGGTCTCCCTGATGTCCCAAAGAATACTAAGACCGTGTACATCAGAAAGAGTCATCGACATTCATTAGGAGCAAGTCCATCGACAAGAGTAATACTATCGACAATAGATCAAGAAGTCTAAATGAAAAACCAAGTCACCCCAATCACATCATTGACAAGAGTCTCCTTGATGATCTCCTTTGGCAAGACATCTACCATTGAAATGAGTTTGGAATCTCACTCTAATAGTTCAAGTCACCTCGATATGTCCATCAACAAGAGTCTCCCCGACGATCTTCTTCGACAAAACATCTACCATTAGAACAAGTTTGGAAACTCACTCCAATAGTTCAAGTCACCCCGATGACTTTTGTTGGCAAGATAGGTCCAAGGTCACGCCGATCTGATCTCTTCAAGACTTTAGAACACAACTGCTTATCGACAAGACATTCCAAGGGTATCACCGATTCTACTCTTTCACGAGTTGCATGCTAGTAAGCTTGAGGCACTTTTTCCAACAATCTCCCACTTGACAAAGATCTTACTAACACCTCCATAGCATAACAAAACTACTAAAATTCATGGGCACCAAAGCCCATCGAACTGGCACACCACCTATACTTGTCTATGCTCACTGGTTTCATAAATGCATCTGCAACATTTTCCAGAATATCCACTTTTTATAAAGAGACCTTTCCATCCTCCACCATTTCTCGTACAAAGTGATACTGCACATCGATATGTTTCATCTTGGCATGGAAAGTAGGATTTTTCACCAGACAAATAGCACTTTGACTATCATAGTAAATTTTAATTTTCCCTGCATCAAACCCAATGTTAGAACAAAAATGTTTTAACTAGATTGCTTCTTTATAGGTGTGTGTAGCTGGCATGCATTCTACCTCTATAGTGGATAGAGTGACTATATCCTTCCGCTTAGTCATCCAACTAATTGCACCACCATTCATCATGAAAATATATCCATTGGTAGATTTTCTGCTATCAATGTCCCCTACCCAATTGGAATCTATATACCCATGAATGCTGAGAGTTCTTTGTGATTCAACCAAATTTCCATGGTAACACAAAGCATACTTTGAAGTGCCCTTCAGATATCTAAACACTCTTTTCACAACATCTCAATGTGTCCTTCCAGGATTCGCCATAAAATGACTAAGTACTCCCATTGCTTGGGAATTGTCTGGCCTTGTACAAAACATTGCATACATTAAACTGCCAATTGCATTAGCATAAGGCACTCTAGTCATGTCCTCCATCTCAGTAGGAGATTTTGAACAATCTTCAATAGATAACTTCATTCCCTGTAAAATTGGAACAACTAGCTACTTGCAATAAGTCATACAAAATCTCTCTAGAACAATGTTAATATAATTAATTTGGTTGAGCCAAAGTTTTCTACTCTTTCTGTCCCTGGTTATTTCCATTCCTAGAATATACCTACCTGTACTAAGATCTTTCATTTCGAACTTTGCAGACAATTGATATTTTAGATCAAAAATCATTAACTTACTATTTCCTATGAATATCATATCAACATAGAGAGAAATAATAAGAACATGATAATTTTTAGTTTTGAAGTACAAACAATGATCAGATTTCGATCTTACAAATCCCAATGACAAAAAGAACATGTCAAAATTTTGATACCACATTCTAGGAGATTATTTTAATCCATACAGAGATTTTTTCAACTTGCAAACCAAACATTCTTTACCTTTTTCCACAAATTTATTAGGCTGGGACATATAAATTTCTTCTTCAAGATCACCATGAAGAAATGTTGTCTTCACATCAATCTATTCAATCTCTAATTCATATGCTACTACAAGTGACAAAAGAAATCTAATAGATGTCAATTTAGCTATAGGAGAAAAAATTTCTCCATAATCAATTCCCTCTACCTGGGAATAACCCTTCACAACCAACCTCGCCTTATACTTTTCAACACTGCCATCTAGTCCTATTTTCTTTTTAAATACTCATTTACAACCAAAAACTTTTCTTCCTTCAGGAAAGGGCACAAAACTCCAAGTGTCATTCTTTTCTGATGATGCCATTTCTTCATTCATGGCTTCCAACCATGAGTTTGAATCAAGAATTTTGATTGCCTCTTTGATAGTCCTAGGCTCATTAGTGCTTGAAATTAAAGCATAGGCACAAGTAGAATTTAACATAGAGAACACATACCTATTAGGTTTCTTTCTTTCACGTGTTGACCTCCTCACAGGTTGAGGTTGAGGTTGTTCTTCTTCTCCAAAACTCTCAGAACTACTTGAGCTCTCCTTAGTTTCAGGTACATTTTGAATTTTCAATTCCTCTTTATCTAGTGTCAGAGGAATTTCAACTACATCCTTTTTATTTTCTGATTTTTTCTCTAACTGTAAATCCAAAGTAGAAGGCTTTAGCTTGTGAAAAATAACACTTATGTTGTACAAAACCTTCTTTGTATCAGGATTCCAAAGCTTGTATCCTTTTATGCCAACTCTATAGCCAATAAAAATAAATTTAACAACCTTGTTCTCCAATTTAGATCTTTTTTCATTCGATACATATGCATATGCCTCATAGCCAAAGACATAAGTGTATCTTAGAGAGGGCTTCTTTTTAGACCATGCTTCCAAAGGTGTTTTCTCAACAAGAGCATAATTTGGAGAATGATTAAATATTAAATAATGTTCATGGTGTTGCAACTGCCTCAACCCAAAACTTCTCCTCCAAGTCAATACTGCTTAGCATACTTCGTGCTCTTTCCATCACTGTCATGTTGAACCTTTCAACAACTCTATTTTGCTATGGAGTGTAGGGTGTAGTTTTATGTCTTTTAATTCCATGATCTTTATAGTACCTTTTGAACTCATTAGAACAAAACTCACTGCCATTGTTAGTCCTTAAACATTTTCTTTTTCATCTAGTCTAATTTTCCACAAGGTTTCTAAATTCCTTAAAATGACTGAATACTTCTACTTTACTTTTCAAAAAATAAACAAACGCCCTTCTTGAATTATCATCAATGAATGATACATAATATCTTGATTTAGACAAAGAAGGAACATTTATTGGACCAAAAACATCAGAATGTATGTAATCAAGTAAACCAAAAGATTTATGAGGAATGGAGTAAAATGAAACATGGTGTTGTTTACCATATATACAATCTTCACAAAATTCAAGTTCAAGGTTATAGTCATCAAGCCCTTCAACTAGGTTTATAGTTTTCAAATTTTTTAAACTTTTTTTCTCCAATGTGGCCAAGCCTATGATGCTAGAGCATAAAATTTTTTGCTAGAAGTTTAACTTCCATAGAGTTTGCACTATCAGGAACTTTTCTTCCTCTCCACGAGTAGCCTTTTGTGACTTTATAGAGACATTGTTGCATTGAACAACAAGTGCACCTAGCTTATACAAAGTACCAATATGAGCACCCCTAGCTAACACCATTGAGCCTCTAGTCATTTTACAACCATATCCAAAGAATGTGACTTGCACAACAACATCGTTCAACTTACTAACAAAAAGTAAATTTTGAGCTAGACCTAGTATATGCATTACATCATTGAATCCTTTCACTCTTCCATCAAGGAACTGAATTCTGACTCTTCCATGACCAACTATTTCCAGAGATGAATCACTTGCCAAACACACCCTTCCACCATCATATTTTTCATACTTAGTGAACTAGTCTTTGTGAGATTTCTTGTGGAAAGATGCTCTAGAATCAATTAGCCATACATCATTTGATGCCTAAGTTGCCAAGGCTACAATGAAGGAATCTGCATCACTCTGAGAAGAATCATTGTCGGAAGAATTCTTCTTCTTCTTCTTTTTCTCCTCTTTGAAATCCTTTTAGACATGACTAGGCTACCCACAATTCCAACACTTCACCTTGGACTTCATGCCAGGAGAATTTGATCTCCCTTATAATTTTGATTTGGAATTCTTGTCCTTCTTCTTGCTTTTTTCTTTTGATCTGCCTTGAATAGCAAGAGCCTCCTTTGCCATCTCAGAAGATTTTCTTCTCATCTCTTCTGATAACAAAGAAGCAACAATGTCTTTGATCTTAAAAATGGATGTCGTACTCCCAATAGCCATCACCAAGTGATCTGAAGAATCTAGAAAAGAACATAACAATAGCATACATTTATCTTCTTCATTAGTCTTCACACCCATAGATGCTAACTGAGCAATCAACATGTTGAAAGCATTCAAATGATCAGAAATAGATGCTCTTTCTTGTATTTTCAAAGAGTACAACTTCTTTCTCAAGAACAACTTATTCACCAAGGACTTTCCCTGATAAATAGCTCCCAATATTTTCTACAAAGAAGATGCAGTATTTTCTTCATGAACATTTAGAAGAACATAGTCTTCCAAACAAATCCTTATCAACCCCTTTGATTTTCAATCTGTGAGGTCCCAATCCTCTTGCTTCATGCTTGTAGGTTTTGTTTCAGACACAGCAAGCCAAAGATCACAATCAACCAATAGATCTTCCATTTTGAGTTTCCACAACTCAAAATTGTTGCCATTGAATTTCTCAATTTCAATCTTTCCTCATGTGATTGCCATCTTAATCTATAATTTAAATTACTAGACTTCTGCAAGACTTCCACTGAAAAAAATTGACACAAAAAACCCTACCTACCCACAAGGATAGCACAACTGGCCAGGCTCTGATACCACTTGAAAGGAAAGCTAAGGTGTGGAACAAACTCTCCTAATTCCAAAAATTAGAGAAGAATGTAGATATGACTTCAAATTTTGCAATTACAGTTCAATAAGATGCACATGAAAAGAATAACAAAATTGAGAAATAGACACATACACAATTGGACACCAGAATTTACATGGGAAAACCCTTATGGGAGAAAAACCCACCACACCAAGAAAAGCTTCTTTGTATTACAGTAAACAAAGTTACAAACAGATATCAAACTCCACTTTCAAATGTCAATTTTATAGCAGCAACATTCCCTAATCAACCTTGTACAAAACATCATTGTTACAATGCTCTTCTACAATATACAATGAAATTCACACACTTAGAACAATCCTCTGCTCAATCGATCAATCCTCTACTCAAAAATTGAACTGTTCTTTCATAAACGGTCTGATCATTTCCCACAAGAGAATGGTCTCAACAATTCAATTGTCAACCGGTCCACATTCTGCTTCTCTCATCAGTTCAGGACAAATCACGTAGGATAGTCATTTGGTCAAACACTTCTCAAATGTATCGCTTATTGGTGAGGCAATAGAATGTGTCTCATTGATGCCAAACTATCCATTGACCATCACACGCTCCAAAATTTTTTTACTGGTCTATAACTTAGACTTGATGAAGTTTCCCCAGCCACAAGACCATCAACATGACCAATTCTATCAATGACAAACTAAGATATCTTACCAATAGTTTAGGTCTCCCTGATGTCCCAAAGAACACCAAGACTGCATACATCAGAAAGAGTCACACCAACATTCATTAGGAGCAGTTCCATCGACAAGAGTAATACTATCAGCAACAGATCAAGAAGTCTCAATGACAAACCAAGTCACCCCAATCACATCATTGGGAAGAGTCTCCCTGATGATATCCTTTAGCAAGACATCTACCATCAGAACAAGTTTGGAATCTCACTCTGAAAGTTAAAGTCACCCTAATACGTCCATCGACAAGAGTCTCCCCAACGATCTTCTTCGACAGTTGAAGTCACCCCAATGACTTCCATCAGCAAGACAAGTCCAAGGTCACACCGATATGATCTCTTCAAGACTTTAGAACACAACTGCTTATCAACAAGACATTCCAAGGGTCTCACCAATTCTTCTCTTTCAGGAGTTCCATGTCAGTAAGCTTGAGGCACTTTTTCCAGTAGTTTCCAGGTTCATAATTCATCATATGGTCTCAAACAAGTCCCTTGGGCTCAGTATGAGAATATGATCAACTTATTTCTTTCTTCTAGCTTTACATGCTATCATTTTGATCTTAAAATTATACTCAGAGATATGGAGGGGATGTTTTGATTATTTTGTTATTTGTGGATAGTTTTATATTCAAATGTATTTTCACTTCCATGATCTAGAGTGTCTAATGAGCATTGATGGAGTAATTTCATATGACTAATCTAGGTATTTTGCATTTATTCATTTGTCTTAAGTTTCTCTAAAATTTTGTTGGAATCTTCATTTTTTAGCAAAAGTATGCTCTCAATTTACTTCAAATATTTGGTATGATTAGTTGTAAGCCTCCCCCCACACCTTTATTTCTACCAATTACAATAATCTAATAGTTAATGTTACTTTGTATTGATAATAGATTGGTATTCTTTAGTACTTGAAACATAGTCATCTTGATGTTTCCTTTATGGTTAGAATTGTCTCTTATTTATCTTAGGATACTCATGAGAGTCATTGGAAGATAGATAAACACATATTAAAAGGTATATGTAGGGAACATCTCATCTTGGAATACACTACGCATCAAAAGATTCTTAGATTGTGGGCTTCACCAACTGAAACTAGGCTAGAGATCTATTGATGATCAAAAGTCTACTTCTAGTTTTATCTTCTACTTTAGTTTTAGTACAATTTCATGGTATTTCAAGAAATAGATATTTATTTTATTATCATTGACAACATATGTGTACCGAGGCATAGTTTTGAAAATCTAGGAGATTATTTGGTTGTAGAAATTAGTGATTGAGTTTAGTTGTCCTCTTGACCATCCTACTACTCTTTAGTGTAATAATCAAAGTGTCATTTACATTTCACACTTACATAGTGGAGAATTAGAAGACTAGACAAATAGATATTCACATTCACTCCATCAAGAATCTTAACTAGAATGAAGTTCTTAACTTGGATTGCTTACTTACTAAGGAGCAAGGTGTAGACATATTCATTAAGTCTTTGGAATCATCTTGTTATCTTCAATCACAATTAATGCTTGAGGTGAAGAGTGTTTTCCTTGGGGGAACTTCTCAAGTCTTTCACTTTTTCATGTTCTCTCTTTTGGAGAGAAGTTTTTTCCAATGATTTTTCTCCTTTTCTCCTTTTGTTAGAGATTTTTTGTACATATGTACATTATTAGGCCTTGTTACCACTACCCATATTTGCATATATGCATTTTTTTTGTTTCTCACTAATTTTCACTTAAGGAGGGATGTTGGTGTAAATGAGATCATTCCCTAACTAATTACTTTTGAGGACCTATGCACACCTAGGTTGTCAAGTTTACTTAGAGCACACTTAGCATAGTTATAGTTTTTTGTCTCATGACATATGATTATAACAATTGTCATAATCCTATGATGTGTAAGAAAATAGTGTTGTACACCTTGCAAAAGAAATAATTATTTTAATTATGTAAAAGAAATATTTCTTTGTGGTGCATCTTTAGGAGACATGCTTAGTCACATTAAATATATATTTGAGTTCATCATTACCTCCTAAAGGGCTAGATGATAGTACTATTTAGAGTTAGCCACATTTATAGGATTGTAGATATGTATGATATTTTGTATATGGATAAAACACGTTTGTGTATACTTCACTGATCTCTATGACGATTATTTGTACTTTGATTGCGAGACATTGCACCATTTTTTATGTGTGTGTTCTTGAGATGAGAATTATTTGAGGCCTATTTGTGATGTATGTGACTATGGATTATTATGTTTTATTTATGAGCTTTATGGATTTACGATGTATCTTATATTTTTTGGATGTATATATGTTATGTGATGATGAATGCATGTATGATGATTATGACTTATGATTTTTGGATATGTGGATATATGGATATATTTTTTATGGTGTATGATTGATTATTGTGATTATTTTATAAGAAGGATGTGTAGATGGGGCAAGTTTACAACTTTTCTATATCAAGGGTGTAGCCATGTTCTACAAATATTGTGATAATGGTGTGGGTTGGTGTAGGTTAGGGCTATGAATCTCTAATGAAATGTGTCATCATAAAAGAATGATGAGAGACATGGTGAGAGAGTAAAGGTTTGGTTGTGGCACAATGTGAGAGGAAAGTGATGGAGGTGGGAAATAAGGGTAATTGAATAGGGATGATAGGATGTGAGAATAGATTAGGATGGTTTTTCTATGATGGCATGTGCAGATAAATTTAAATTTGATATATAAATGGATTCTATGCATCAAGGTATAAGAACCAAGGTGATGAGGTATACATTGCATGGATTGATCCAACAAAAAAAAAATCCCAACACCTACAAGTTTAAAAAGATAAGGATATACCTATACATGCAAGGTGATGGATGAACTTTGTGGGTAATGTGAGTGAATGACCGTCAAGAATGATGAGATCCTTACACACACAAGAAATATTAATGGCATTTGCAGGTTATTTGAAGGAATGACCAAAATACATAATAGGATACCTACATGCAAGGTGGTGATAGCCTTGGTGGCTCATGTAAGGGAGTGACCAATCATGCATAAGGATTCCCCCCAACACAAACAAGATTATTTGAGGTCCTTGGTGGGTCATTAAGGTGACAAATAAAACAAAACACCCAAACAAAAGACCACATCCCCAACATGCACCAATTAAAGCATGTCATGATATAGATTTAAATCATGTTGGCTATGAGTAAGCATAACATGGGTGACAAAAAGATAAAAGAAAAAAAACAACTATCCATTAACATACAACTTTGGTAACTCTTGCCAAGATATAGTAGGTGATGGATATTTCTAAATTTGGGAAAGATATACCTATTAAGGCAATGGTGATAAGATATGGTAGGATTAAGAAAAAGGTGATAATGATTTTAGACTATCAAGATTGTTCTAAATTTTCTATTATAGTGTTTGTGATCTTTAAAATTTTGGTTTTGTAAGTCTTAGGTGTAGCTTGGGTTGTGTCAAAGATCAAGTATTAGGGGTAGAATTTAAAGCCCAAGTTGTGGGATATCTGCATAAAATCTTAGGGAATGGAATGAAAGCTTAGGATGTCGGATAGGTAGTTTCAAAAAAGAAGTAAGTTAATAGTGTAGTGGTCCAAAATGAGGTGATGTGGTGATAGAGAAGGATAGGAAGGTTGTGCCTCAAAGGGGAACATACACATGATCAATTTTATAATTAATATCAACAAAAAGAGGGGAGGTAGCCCTAGTTAATGCAAAACCAAGTAAAAGAAGATGAAGTGAAAATGAAATAGAAATGGATATGTAAATGGGGGCATGCATAGGGATGTGAATGTTATGGGGTGTTGTTAGGTGAGAAATTTGATAAAGGGGATTTGGGTGAGGCAGTGTTAATGTAGAGGAAATAAAGGATGAAAATGAAATCACAATAATAGATGGGAGTATACTTGGGAAAATTATTGGGGTGGGTGGGGTAAAGAGATATTGGGGCTGCAAGGATGTGATGAGTGATGCATTCTCTTAGGAAAGGGTCATTTCATACCATCTATGATGTTTTTTTGTCAAATTTTCATCAGGGTACTTGTCCAAGGCGCTATAAGAATTGGTTTTCACCATTGAACAATTTTTTTTCTCTTCACTATTTTTAAAAAAATGATATTTTTTTATTTTATCTAGCTTCAAAAGGGTTTTGTGCAAGACTTAGGCATAGAAGAACTTAACATGTATGATATTCATGGGCTTGTCTAGCTTTTGGCCCTCTGGTTTGGCAATCTTGTATGCTTTTGATCTAAATTTTGAGATGATGATATATGGGGCCAACTAGTTTTGTCTAAACCTACTCTTCTCTCTTTCGTGAGTAGTATTATTCAAATTCTCCTTGAGAACAAGATCACATACCATAAATTCTCGAGTATAGATACATTTGTTGTAACTATGACATAAGTACTTTTGGTAAGCCTTGAAGTGATTAAGAGTACTAAGAAAGTGGTCATAAAGGAGTTCAAGCTCATGTAGGCATGCCACTCTATAGTCCTCTTTAGAAATGAGGTGATGCAAGGAAAGTCATAGTAATGGTAGCTAAATATCTTGCTTTGATACCATAAATGAGGGAGTAGGGTACACAACCATTGGGAGTGTACTAGATACTAGTTTGGCAAGCCCAAAGGGAAGGGTTTAATTGAAGGTTCAAGTCACAACCAAAATCATTGAATTTTTTCTTAAGTATTTTAACAATGATTTCATTAGATTTTTTCACTTGGTCATTACCTTATGGGTAGTAGGAGGTGGTTAACTTATGATTAATATGGAATTAATCATATAGGGTTTGTGCTTTATGGTTTTTGAAGGATTTTCATTATCAGTGATAATAGAGTAAGGGATGCAAAAATAGGAGATGAGGTGGTTGAGGATGACTTTGGCTATTTGATTTTTTGTGGTGAAGGTGAGTGAAATGTTTTCACCCACTTGGTAAAGTACTTTGTGGTGGTGATGAATTTATGACCATTGGATTTCATGTTGATCTTTCCAATAAGATTGAGTCACCATGTAGAAAAGGGTCATGGAGTGGTAATAGGCTGCAAAACTTGTGCTAGAAATGTATTAGATCTCCATACTTATGGAAAGCTAGATATTTTATTGATGTACCAACAAGAATTAAATTTTATGGTGGTCCCGTAGTATCCTATCTAAAGGAGCTCCTTGACTAGAATAATGCCATTAGTATGAGAATAATAAATAACATTATGATTTTTATGAGGTGCTACGTTAGCCTCATCTATGTTGAGACATCTTAGTAAGGTACCATCATATCCCCTAATAGGTTCAGATAATAGCTTATTTTCTATTGTTTTCATATATATTTTGAGATAATTTTAGATACACTTTCTAGGCAATGCTCCTACATTATACTATCCTTTCATATCCATTATACATACTTGAACCTAAAATGCAATGATGGAGTTATGGTTATAATATATTAGTATTATATGGTTTATATAAAGATATGTATGGAATGTTGATGGAATGCTATGATTTAATTATGATAGTTATCCTTGTGTACATGTTTTGTGAAATTAACTTGTTTACAGTTAAAGAGGAACCATGACGCACAATAGTTGCGAGATGAACCCAAAGCAAAAGGAACGACTGGACATCGGAATAGAGGAGCTCCAGGTTAAGTTGAATGTGATGATTGTTGATTAAAGGAACTTGATGAAGGTTGAACATGGGATTATTATAACCAGTTAATAAACACTGAAGAAGAGGTCTCCTTCACTTATAGGATTTTGACAAATGATTTTATGTTTACATGCAATTATGTTTTGATATAGTTTTACTCCTATTAGGATTCCTTTTCCTTTTCAGTTATAGGTTGAATAAATTAGTCTTAACTCTATGCTCTAAATATGTGGGACTGGAGTTAATGATTTCGGTTAAGTAGTTGTTTTGGATAAGTTTCCCTCAAGCTTGCATATAGTTTTAAATTTGAATCCATAGGATAGTTAGTTGTTTTTTTTAGTTTTATGTTATCATTTACTTTCAGTTCTTAAGACATGAAATATTAAGGATGATTGAATACAATATGTGAAAGATCTTGTGTAATCTTCATGAATATGCAATGAATGGAGTTTAATATATGGGATGTGTAGAATCTGATTAATTAGATTTGGGTTTAGTTAAAGTGAGAACAACCACTTGAGCAGGCTACTCAAGGTACTATTCCTCACTTCATTTTCCAATTATTTATTTTTGTTTAATCATTTTTATTAGTTTATTATTGTTTCATGAATCATATGCAAGTTAATTATAATTTCATATCTTGCTTATTGTTAATGAATTCTTATGAATATGCATGTAATAGTTAACCAGTATTACTCCAGAGGATAGTTTAGTTGAGTCATTAGTTTTTATTAGTTTTGAGTTATTACAACATCATTTAATTAGGAAAAGTTAAGTTATAGTCTAAGTTGTAGGTACTCGTAGCCATTAGTTCTGGTTATGTCTTTCATTTTTTTGCAATTTTGTGAGTTTTTTAGTAAATAGAATGACTTGAGTAGGGTAGCTTAAGTAGTTTTGAGTCTTTGAAGGCATATATAATGTTGCAGCATCATAAGCTTACAAGTGTTGGGTCAAAAATTTAATGTAGTCTCTAGCAATGTTGAGTGGATTATTCAGTTAGTTAAACCTCTGAATTGTGTAAATTCTACCAAGTTTACAATACATTAGCTTAGACTCTACAACCCCTATGATAGAGCATGCTACCAAGGAGGGTATAACAAGAGGTGTGTTAAATGATTATTTTTATTTGTTGGATGGTAGATTTGGTGGAATGGTGTCGTCTTGGAGGTAAGTGTAGATATCAACATACCATGGAGTGTTGGGACCAACAATTCACAAACCATGGGATGTAAGCATGGGTTTGTGAACACTATGGCATGTGTAAGAGGTAGGGTGATTATATTATGAAATGTGTAAGAAGTAGGGTGGCTACACATGTGGGAAGATCATGCTCACAAATGTGTGAGAAAGGTAGTGGGCCTAGGCCACCTAAGAAAAGGATAAGGTGGAGGCATGGGATGATTTCAAGCTTAAATTATTGAATGGTCACACATGTGTGAGCAAGGGAGTGGATTGAGGTGGCATGCTCATAGAGCATGACAAGTGGGTGGGACACTTGTGGGTATTTTCCTATATTATTGGTGAGTCTTATAAGTGACATATTATTTCCTAGCAAGAGGTTATGAGGGTTTTAAATTGGATGGGTGAGGGTTGTGGAGGAGATGATATTAGAGGGTGGGGTGTTTGTATGGGGTCCATGTCTGCTAGCATAGCTATACCAATATATGCACATGGTGGTCGATAGGAATTATAGGAGCTTGGTATGCGGGGTGACCTTGTTACAAGTATGGGACTAGAAGCATATTATCATGCTATGGTTGATGGGTCTAGAATTATAGTATTTTTATTCCACATACTATACCATATTTTATCATTGTTTTAAAGAATTGGTATATTTAGTGTATTGATAAATATATTTTTAACTAATGTAAGGATGGATCATGTATCTTTTAATACTTATTTTTGCATGTAATATTTGCATAAATGTTGAATGTC